>OU896710.1:27423421-27789755 GCA_918026855.4 Phaedon cochleariae
GTAACCGTTATCTGTCGCAAAGTTCATTTGGATCATCCCATCGAATGTATTATATCTTTTTGTTAGTCACCTCCATTAACATTCCTTTTTCAATGGAGGAAGACCTCGTCATTGGAGCAATAATTTTTCTATACTTTTGTAGCTTACTACCATCCACTTGCTTATTCGCCTTGTAATATTTCCGATTGGCATTAGTTTTCGTCACTATCTGCTTATAATTATGCTCATCCTCCCTTGTGAAATAATGAGGGGCTCTCTTGAACAATAGCTCGTATAAACCTTGAGTACCTTTATACCTTTTATTCTTGAGAATTACATCGGATCCTTCAATGTGTATTCTAGAATCACCAATCATGAGTTTTTCAGTATTCCTGTCTAATCTTTTTCCATACTTATGATCAAACTCTTTGTTGCCCTCATCCTGATACATACTATTGATATATTTTCTGGGTAAAGGATCATATTGCTTTAAATAGTGAGCATACGATTCTTGCGTAATATCCATGAGGCGATCGGCTGATGGTGTTTCTAGCTGTTTATTTTCTTCATCAGATTTTATATCCTCTAAAATTGATTGCTTCAACTCACTAGGTTCATCATCATCATCATCCTCATAGTCATTCTCAGTATAAGGTTCATCATTTTACAAATCTGCTGGTGTGGGGAGTTGCAAGGATAGACGGCGAGGAATTTTCGGCTTACTCTCCGGCTCTCCATTATTATTCCTAGGTGTCTCATAGTTCAGTAAATTCCTTTTAGGTTTCATCATGAACAGTGATTTGAAAGAATCGAGTTGCTCTGCAGCAGCATTTTTCTGATATGGAATTTGTTGTTGTTGTTGTTGTTGTTGCTGACCAGAACTCTGTAATGTAGTTTCGATACTTTTCAGGTGTTTTGTGATAGGATTGAACATATTCTCATGCACCATCTCTCCATGCTTCAAAATATCCAATTTATCTCTCACCGTTTTACGTTTAGCTATCAATCTCTTTTTGATTTCTTTCTCACTCGACTTCATTTCTTTGTTTGTTTAACAGGTTAGCATGGGGGTATCTGATCTGCTTCGATCTGGTATCGGATCAGCTCTGATCGGGTATCTGATCAGCTCTGATCAGCTTCGATCGGGTTACTGATCAGCTCTGATCAGCTTCGATCAGGTATCTGTCCAGCTTCGATCGGGTTACTGATCAGCTCTGATCAGCTTCGATCAGGTATTTGATCAGCTTCGATCGGGTATCTGATCAGCTCTGATCAGCTTCAATCGGGTATCTGATCAGATACCTGATCGGGTATTCGATCAGCTCTAATCAGCTTGGGTTCGAGGTCCTTTGGGTTTATATGAGTATGAAATTATCAATTCCTTTCCGATAGCGACCTTCATCGATCTTACAATCTTTGAATATTGAAAGAAAACTATATGGATCCTTCCAGCATAACGAACACATAGTTTTGAATTCATCAAATGGCATATCTGACCCCACATGGTCTGCATAAACGTGACGTAAATTCATATCATCCATTTTGAATAAAATTAAGGAGCTACAGTTGTCTCTGATCAGGTGTTTAGGGATTTTAGCGTAGCTCTGATTCAGGTAAAAGGGGTCTACTAGTGCGTGTCTAGACATACTGAAGTATTGACGAATTACTTCTTGGTTGTCACATGCAACATCATCGAATATGAATATCGAATTCGGTTTAGCCTCTGACGGATGCATAATACTATCACTGGCACTGAATGCATAATATCCTATACCCTTTATTGGTTTGATCAATTCCTCTAGATATTTGTATTTCGGTTGATATAAAGATTTAGAGTACACATAAATATTCTCAAATTTCAATCCATTCTTATGTTCGAGAAGATTGATCATAACATTGGTTTTACCGCAGTTCGAAGGACCCACAATAATACACCTCATTGTATGTGGAAACAATATTCCATGTTTTTTGAATTCCTCTTTCCCCTTGAATATATCATTTTCAATATTTAGAGTCGTTTCTTGTGGAACAACTTTCATTTCATGAAAAAAAGAATTTAATGATAAGTTGCTTTCTGTATTTCACTAAAATTGTTGTTGTTGTTGTTGAATAAACACACACACACACACAAATGCCACGCTACTATTCAGGTGATGGGCTTTTGAATACTGCCATGAATAAACTCCTTTCAAATTACATATACCTGGTGGATATAGATTCTGTAGTCCTGGAACGAAATTGGAAAAAAGACTCGCTCGAGGAGATAAGGGTTCAAACGGATTAGATGAAGCTTGCAAGGAACATGACATACCATATTCCGAAGTAAAAGATTTGGAACATCGTCATAAGGCAGATAGAATTCTGGCAGACAAGGCAATGGCTCAATTCAGATTAATTCCTATGCATAGAGATTAGCAGCTTTAGGCGTTGCTGATGCTATGGAAGCTAAAGAAAAATTGGGGATGGGAATAGGAAATCAAGAACAAAATCGAAAACGAAAACAACAAGCTGTCAACAAATGTCTGGTAGTTTTAAGAAGGACGAAGGTTATTTTAGAAAAATCTCTTGGAAATATTGAAAGCAGTATGCGAATCCTTAAGGAAGGAATTCCAACAAATAGAATTGTTAAACAAACTAAACGGATAGGAAAACAGAGAAAGATAAATAGAAAGAAGAAATCACAGAATGATGATAATGAAGAGCGTTGTGAGACGGAGGACTTGATGGATATCGATATTGCTGACGATTATCCCATGAATGAAAGATGTGCAAACAGGAGGAAATTGGATAACAAAGATATCTCAGACACCATTCCTGTTAAGAAGCCTAAAAATGTGTTCGGACATATGATCAACCGTAGACAAGGGGTAACCGCGAAAAGAAGATTGAGAACAATAGATGATAAGGGAGGCACTCAATCAAGTGATATGAGTGAACCATTAAATATTGCAACAACAACAACAACAACAACGACAACAAATTCTAGAGAGAGAAGTTTGGATACAGAGATAAAAGAAGAAGAAGAAGAAGAAGAAGAAGAAAGCAACGATCACGGAAATAAAAAACTCAAATTCACCTGATTGTATAATTATCATCAATAAGAAAAAGTCAGTATACGAGAGAGTTTCTTACAGTTCAGATGGCTCGAAAGAGTTCCAAAGGAAATACCAAACGTAGAAATAATAAGAAGAGGATTATCAATTAAGAAACAAATAGAAAAGGGGGTATGTTTCGCTAAAGCAATCGGACAAATTGAAAAGCACATCATCTCCCAAAAACCCAAGACTGTGGGCGATGCAGTCAAGGTAGCCTTGAAGTCAACGAAAAAACTCAACATCAAACCAACACGTATTGTTGAAATTCCAAAGAGAGGTGGCTTGTTACCCCTGATTCCGATTTTTGCGGGATTGAGTGCTCTTGGAGCAATCACAGGTGGCACTGTAGGTGTAGCTAAGGCTGTCACTGATGCCAGATCAGCAAAAAATCAATTGGAAGAATCCCAACGGCATAATAAAACAATGGAAGCTATTGCAATGGGGAAAGGAATGTATTTGAGACCATATAAAACTGGTTTGGGATAACCATCATAGTATTATCCCAATATCAACAAGATGAAGATGAATAAACGTCAGGAATCTCGTAAGAGGATACCACTCAATTTCACACTATCCAATTTGGATATTCTGGAGTACGTTGAAGAACTCAACATTCCCCATTTTAGGGGTGTATTTATGAGGAATGATCTTCCCAAGAGAATCAGAAAGAAAGAACGTGGCGTGATATACTTGGATAACAAAGATGGACCGGGGACGCATTGGACTGCCTACAAAAAAATAGGACCACAAATCGTCTATTTTGATAGCTATGGTAATTTGCGACCACCACTGAAAACTTTAGATTACTTCAATTCCAATGGACCTTGTCATATTTCATATAATCACACTGTATATCAAACTTTCAATTCTGTATATTGCGGTCAGTTATGTTTGAAATTTCTCTCTCAATAAAATATAAACTTTATCTCATTCTTTCAATGACCTTATCACAATCATGACGTGTTTATATACTTTCACCTTATCCGCGAGAGATTCTGTATTATCAGCTTAAATCCATCCACCTATCATTTTAGATGATAATAAAACCCATGTCTTAGGTCTGATTGTCTTCGTGACCTTCAACAGTATTCCCAATATAGATGAGAAAAATAACAGATTCTATGTCGGCAAACACACATTGATTATTCCTGAAGGTTCCTATGAAATCGAAGACATTGAACGGAATATTATGACGCAATTGGATGAATTGCATAAAAAATATGAAGAGACGGAGGAAAAAAAAGCTCAAATTTTGAATACTATTGTGAAAAAGCAGGAGAAAACTGCCGAGATTCAGCTCAAATTGAATGCTAATCGTAATACTCTAAGGTATGAGACAACATGCAACAAACTCATACACTTTGATGAACCTGACTCGATAGCAACTCTGTTAGGTTCCAGTAAGAGGAAATTGGAAGCTGATAAGAAACATATATCAGATTTTCCAATTAATATTTCCAAGGTGAATTCAAAGTGTGTTGAATGTAATTCAACAACGAATTCCTATTATAATAATTCTTCCGTTCACACATTGCACATGTTTTATCCATCAGTGCCTAGTGGATTTCGAATAGTTGAGAAAGTGTCAAATGTCATTTATCTACCAATCAGTTCCAATTACATTGATGAAATAATTCTCATAATAGTCGATCAAACTGGAACCTTAATTAATTTCCAAAAGGGAGTCATAACAGTCAGGTTGCATTTGAGAGAGCTCTAGTGAATATGGTGTTTCGCTATAATATTCCAATGTCATCATCAACAACAACAACAACAATGTGTCAGGAAACGCGTTCTTCATCAATCAAAAGTATCAGTACGAAAGGTGTCATAAAACAGTTAACACCTGAAAATCAGCAGTTCCTCATTTCACTTGGTTTCAAATTATTATTATGAAAAACGAAACGAAGACTGTTCACGAATTTTGGTATAACCTAAAATTGGACATCAATGCTGGTCTTAGAAGAATCTTCATTCTCCTGAGGTGTTCCTGCGGAAGAAAAAGTGGAACACAACAAACATGAGTTTCAATATTCTGAATATTGGTGAACATGTGATGATGGACAATGCGATAACGAATTGCGAAATGCACTCTCATCCGCCATATATGCCAATACAAGCCTAAATAAGTCATTCGAAATACGTGTTCCGATTCAAACGCAGGATATTTACACATAACCATCACTAAGTTACATTGATCTAGAAGGTAGAATTACTGACAGTGAATGTAATTTGTTTCAGTTTGAAATTAACGACTCCTTGTGGAGAGATTCAAAATGGACAGTTGCTAATTATTCGGATAAATAAAAATAAAGGAAAAGAGAACCAACGAGCCTTCCAAAATCTTACCTTAACTTGGTCGCTGCCCTCACACATGAAGTTGCGTAACTCTGGATCTCACCGGCCGGTGCACTTGGTGTTTTCACTGGATTTTAGGAAAACTATCAGGTTTTCTTTCAATTATTCGATGATCACGCACACGGTTCATTCGTTAAGTCAAAATTTTAGTGAAGTGAGTTCGTGGTTTTACCGCGACAGGTGTCGCGCCTGAGGTTTAGATTCTAGAAGGCATTACTTCGCGAAATGAACTAGAGGGTGATCCAAGTGATTGGTTTTTTGGTATAAATATTTAATAGAATTTAATTATTAATCATTGTAAACTATAAACTAATGAATTACATTGAAACGACAACACAAAATAGCGTATGGACGCAACATACCGCCCACCTAAAATACAGAGTATTTTACGTATAGTCGATGGGGAGTGGACACAGCTTAGACACAGGTCGCCGAAGTTCACTCGATGTCGTCCGCACAGATGCAACTCGAATTTGTCCGTCCGCACCAGGATATGTGTCAATAATCCTTCCCATATGCCATTTCATAGGTGGAAGGGAATCAGATTTAATCAGTACCAAAGAATCCTTTTTGATTTCATAAGAGTTATTGAGCCATTTGCTCTTTTGATGGAGGGTATGTAGATATTCCTTTGACCATCTGTTCCAAAAATCCTGTTGCAGACGGATCAGCAATTGCCAACGAGACAATCGGTTAAGAGGAATCTCACGAAGATCCGGTTCAGGTATAGCAGTCAGCGGTTCCAGGGTCAGGAAATGACCTGGGGTAAGCGCACTCATATCGTGGGGATCATTACTGAACGGGGTAAGTGGTCGTGAATTCAAAATAGCTTCGACTTGGGTTAATACGGTCAAGAGTTCTTCATATGTCAACACCTGGTCCCCCACCACTCTACTAAGATGGGACTTCACCGACTTCACCCCCGCTTCCCACAACCCTCCAAAATTTGGAGCAGATGCAGGAATTCTATTAAAGGAGATACCTTCTTGAGATACAGCATCTTTGAGTAGGTTCTGAATTTGGCGACAAGCCCCTAGGAAATTTGTGCCCCCATCAGAGTAGATGACTTGACATCGACCTCGCCGCGCGACAAAACGGCGTAGGGCCGCAAGGAAAGCTTCAGACGAAAGGTCAGAAGCTAATTCAAGGTGTAAAGCCTTCGTGGCGAAGCATACGAAAAGACAAAGATATGCCTTCAAGGTTTTTGAACTTCGAGACTTTGACATCTTGATAGAAAGAGGACCTGCATAGTCCACCCCAACATGAAGAAAAGGTTTTACACGAGTAACACGAGCAGCGGGCAAGTCACCCATTGGGGGCTTAATTGATTGCGGATTGACTCTCCAACATTTGAGGCATTTTGTTAGGACTTTTCGAATGATTCGCTTCGAGGATATTATCCAAAATTGTTGTGATATTAAAAATTGAACAGTTTGGGCACCTGCATGTAGATATTGTTGATGCGTTGACATAATAAGTCGCTCGGTCAAGATACTGCGACTTGGCAGGAGAATGGGAAATTTTCTCTCGAAGGACAAAGGGGCCTGTCGAAGTCGACCACCTACTCGAAGAAATCCTTGCTCATCTATGAAGACTGACAATTTTCGAAAAATTGTCGGGAGTTTTTTACCTTTTTTAAGATCTGCAATTTCTTCGGTAAAATGAATAGATTGCTGATATTTCACTAAGGTCAAAAGAGAACAACGGAGTTCTGACGAACTGAGGCATCCTGACAATCGGCGTTCAGGATTACGAATATTATGAATAAATCTCATGAGATATCCTAGTATGCGATTACATGTATTCAGCGATGAATGATTCTCGAGAAGAAGATCGAGAAGGTTGGGAGAAATCTCATGTGCGTTAACAATTGAGGTTAAAACAGTTTTGCGTTCTTCCTTGAGGGCCTCACCAGATGAAGAAATATCACTTTCGTGACTGAAACTTATCGACTGGAGAAGGGGTGGCCCCGCCCACCATAACGAACAAGCGGTTAGATCTCGAGGAAACATGCCTCGAGAGCCGATATCAGCGGGGTTGTCAGCTGAAGCGATATAAAACCAGCATTCTGGCTGAGTATTTTCATGAACTAGAGTAACTCTGTTAGCAACAAAGGTGTTTCATCGGTGGGGTGACGATTTCAACCAATATAAAGTATCCATGGAATCGGACCAACAATAAATCCTACTTATTTTTAGCTTATCGGAGTACACGCTTGAAATAAAGGCCACCAAACGAGAAACTAACACAGCTGCGCAAAGTTCCAGTCGCGGAATCGAAATTCTCTTCAGAGGTGAGACCTTTGATTTGGAGCAAATAAAGTGAACTGAAACTTCATCAGTTACTGAAATAAACCGGAAATACGCAACCGCGCAGTAGCCTTTTTCGCTCGCATCTCCAAAACAATGAAGTTCACAACTTTTGAAATTGTTCAGAATGATATGACGAGGTATTTTTATTTTTTCCAATAATGGCATATCCGTCTTGAACTTTTCCCATATTCGGATTATGTCATCGGACGGTTGATCATCCCATCCAATTTTCAGAGACCAGATGTGCTGAATCAAATGTTTAATGAAGAATGTAATAGGAGACAGGAAGCCTAAGGGGTCAAAGACGCGGGATAAGCTTGATAACAGATTCCGTTTTGTACACATTGATTCAACCGGATGAAATGAAAATTTGAAGTAATCAGATGAAGGAGACCATTGGAGTCCCAAGACTTTAACAGCACATTCTTGGTCGGAGCTGAAAGACAGAGCATCAAGTAGTAAATGTGACGAGGGTAAATGAGCCAAAAGTGTCGGTTCATTGCTTGACCATTTTCGGAGTTGAAAACCACCTTTACTCAGCAGTGAAATTAACTGATTTTGTAAGGACAGAGCGGTTTCCAGAGATGGGGTGCCAGTAACCACATCATCTACGAAGGTATCAGTTCTGAGGACTTGAGCAGCTAACGGAAAATTATCTGCCTCATCGTCGGCTAGCTGTAACAAGGTCCTGATTGCCAGAAATGGTGCACAGGAAGTTCCATACGTCAGAGTATTCAATCGAAAATCCTTGACTTCTTCATTAGGTGAGAAGCGCCAAAGAATACGTTGGTAATCTCTGTGTGATGGTGTGATGAGTATCTGCCGGTACATCATTTTGATATCGGCAGATAAAACGATCGGATGAAATCGAAAGTTGAACAGAATGGTTACGATATCTCTCTGTAATTTTTTCCCAATTAACAAATGTTCGTTCAGTGAGCTTTGACCCGGAAGTTTTGCGGAGGCATTGAAAACAACTCGAAGCTTGGTTGTGGAACTTTCAGGCCGAAGGACACAATGATGCGGAATGTAGAACATTTTTGAGGACATATCAGGAGAACGAACCAGTTCCATATGGTTAAGGTCCAGGTATTCCCGCAGAAATTCGCAATATTTATTATATGTGTCGGGCTGTTTCAAGAGCCGCTTTTCTAATGAAAAAAATCTATTGAGAGCTAATCCGCGAATATTGGGAAAATTCGGAAGGGAGTCTTTGAAAGGTAAATGGAGAATGAAGCGACCTTCCTCATTTCTCTGATATGTCTTCGTGAATATACTTTCTGAAAGTTTGTCTTCGGTAGATAATGATGTGACTTCAGGAAAATTCTCGATTTCCCAGAACTTTTTCACTTGTTCTTCCAGCGAATTGTCAGCAGTGAACGAACAATATAGTGAGGTAATGGCGGGAGTTGGAGTATTAAACTTTCCCATCAACACATAACCAAAAATGGTGTTGAGTGCATCGGGTTCTCCTTCGGCACCAATAATTCGGCCATCTAATAAAACCTGTGCAAAAATGTCAGCTCCGAGCAGCAGGTCTATGTTACCCGGACTATGAAATTCTGGGTCAGCTAGTTTTAGTTTTGAAATTTGTTTCCATCTTGTAAGCGAAATTGGGGAATATGGAAGGTGTTCACAAATTTTTGGTAAGATAATGGCCTCTACATTCAGTAATGGTTCAGATTGCCGCCAAGGTCGTATTGAAATGGCGACTCCGCCAGAGTTAACCAAGGAATGCATGTTGTCCAAACCATAGAGCTTCACCGACAATTTTTGTGAGGAAAGACCAATACATTTGACACATTTTTCAGTTATGAAGGACGTCATGCTGCCAGAATCTAGCAAACACCGGAGGGGTTGAAAATTCCCTTTTTTATCGAGCACTTCGACTCGAGCTGTAGATAACAAGACACCATTAGATTGGTTGGATTGAAAATTTGTTGAGACTCCAGCAAAGATAGTTGCGGGATTATCGGGTGCGGAAGATTGTGAGGCGGTGTTTGGTACAGGAGTATGGGAAGCGTTTTCTGAATTAAACAATGTAGAAGAAGAGGAGGCGGAAGACGAGTCGCGATACCTGTTTGAATTGTTCTCGAAATGTAAAGTTGTATGGTGTCGAAATCCACATCGTAAACATGTCGACGTAGATTTGCATCTTTTGAAACTATGTAAGCTACTCAGACAGTTGACACAAAGCCTTTTATTTTTTGCAAAATTATAGCGGTCGGAAGGATTCTTCTTCAGAAAATCAGGACATCGGTGGATCGAGTGATCCGAACCACATAGAGAACACTTTGAATTCACATCATTATTTTCCTTGGCTTGGATCAACAAGGAGGTTGCAGGACGCGGGGAGAAATTTTGTTTCGGAATTTCTGGTTTTTTGACTACCTTTTGCTTGCGGGTTAAATTTAAATTATCTAACGCAACACAGTGTCTCGAAAGAAATTGAAAGACCTTGTCATAGGAAGGTATTTCCGGAGAGTTATGAAACAATTCAAATTGCGTGGCGAGTGAAACATCAACTCGTTTCAATAACATTTGCATTAGAATAAAATCCCATTGGTCAGTTGGGAACTTTAAGTTTGTCAGGGCCAACAAATTTTCTGCAAAAACGTCTAAAAGATTTCGCAAATCTATCGGATTATCTGAGGTTGATTTGGAATTTTCGATAGCTGACCAGTGAGCGACGGCGATAAGTCTCGAATTTTGATACCTATCTGTCAAAGATTTATATGCAATAGTGTAATTTGCAGCAGTGAGTGGTAAGTTCTTGACTAGCGCTAATGCGGGACCTTTGAGTGATGACAATAAATAATTGAATTTTTCTATATCACTCAAGTTTTGATTATTTGCTACTACCGCATCGAACATATCAATGAAAGAAGTAAAATTTGTAATGTCACCATTGAAACTTGGTAATTGTATTTTTGGTAATGAAATATGAGCAGTAGAATCGTTATTAGAATAATGAGGTGATCGAGGAGGTAATTGCCCAACAGGCTGAAATTGAGAATAAATTGCTTTTATTTGAAAGTATTTCAGTTCAAATTATTTTCTAATTGAATCTTCTTCCCCGAATGATTCATCGTCATCGTTATTCAACGATCCGATAATCAAATTATGCTGTTCAGAAAATTCGGTTTTTATATCATCAATATCTTCATACCAAACTCGAAATAATGATATCATATTAGAATCTTGTTCGACCTTTTTTGCCACCTCGTACAGTTCTATGATTCTCTGAATCTGAGTTTTCCGAAGAGATTTTGCTTTTTTCACTTTGTCGGACATGATAATGTTGAAAGTACTCACTTTAATTCAAATCCTATAATCGTATAGATACCTAGTATGAATGAGTGTGCGAAGCGACACGCGTAGAAATTGGTTGGGATCGCCTTGTATTTTCAGGCGATAAAATCGATGATATCTATTTTGTTTCTGCGGGTGCCAGCTGACCGCTTGCGCTGAAGCCGGCTGAAGCGAACGAATGAACGGACGGCGCTATCCACGACCTACGCACCTATATCCACGCCCACACTATTTGTATTGAAAAGAGACAAGGCTAAATGCGTATGTCGTGAACGAATATGGACTAAAATACGTCGTTTTTCGATGTTTCTTTGGAATTCAGAAAAACAATCAATTTGATGCACAATCAATTTTATGAATGATTATAACTTAATATTTATACCAAAAGAATCAGCAAATCCCGACGCGAAGGACCATTATGTAATTTGTTTCAGTTTGAAATTAACGACTCCTTGTGGAGAGATTCAAAATGGACAGTTGCTAATTATTCGGATAAATAATAATAAAGGAAAAGAGAACCAACGAGCCTTCCAAAATCTTACCTCAACTTGGTCGCTGCCCTCACACATGAAGTTGCGTAACTCTGGATCTCACCGGCCGGTGCACTTGGTGTTTTCACTGGATTTTAGGAAAACTATCAGGTTTTCTTTCAATTATTCGATGATCACGCACACGGTTCGTTCGTTAAGTCAGAATTTTAGTGAAGTGAGTTCGTGGTTTTACCGCGACAGGTGTCGCGCCTGAGGTTTAGATTCTAGAAGGCATTACTTCGCGAAATGAACTAGAGGGTGATCCAAGTGATTGGTTTTTGGTATAAATATTTAATAGAATTTAATTATTAATTATTGTAAACTATAAACTAATGAATTACATTGAAACGACAACACAAAATAGCGTATGGACGCAACAGTGAATATAAAGTGAGTGCTACACTGAACTCAACAATGGTATTGCTTTTCTATTTGATGAAATACGATATGAAATTGGTGGGTCCGTTGTGGATCGAGTTCGTATTCCTGGAATCACATCAGCTATGAAGGGCTACATTTCTTATACAAATAATAAATGCAATAGATATAAAAATGCTGGTTGGAATCATCTTGGTCATCCGAAAATTGTTGATCTTCAGGGGAACTTTAGCGTTTGTCTACCACTCAAACATCTATTGGAATTTTGTGAGGATTTCAAAAAAATTCTGGTGAATATTCGGCAAGAACTTGTTCTCATCAGGAGTAGCAATGATATTAATCCTACGATATCCTCTAAGGCAGGAGAAAAACCGAAAATTGAATTAACCAAAGTTCTATGGAAAATTCACCATATCCAGGTTCCAGATGTGGAAAAATTAAGGTTAATCAAGTATATTGAAAAGGGAAGAGATTTGGAGATAGCCTTCAGGTCATGGGAACATCATGAATATCCTCTTTTACAGTAAACTATGCGCCACTCCTGGAACGTCAAAGCATCCAGCCAAATGGAAAAGCCAAGATTTGTTATTGTCGGTTTCCAAACGAACAGAAAAAATGACATTCAATAAAATATGATTCGATCACTGTAACTCACCAATATAAAACTTTACCTGAACTCTGAAGTGTACCCCTATGACAATTTGAATCTCAATTTCAATAAATATCAGTTTTCTCTTATATATGAAATGTATGCCCGATTTCAAGAGTCATATTACTATAAGAATTCTGGTGAACCGTGTCTGAATATAAACGGTACAATCACATTATTTGCTGATGACACAACCATCCTTTGGCAAGAAGAGAATAGCTCTATATTAGAATCAAATATAATGCAGGATATAAAGATTATCAAAGATTGGTGTGAATCAAACCTCCTTTCTCTAAATATTAAGAAAACCAACATCCTGACTTTCCATTGCAATATTCCCAACTTGAATATTGGATGTGAGGTGATAGAAAATAAATTGTCTACCAGGTTTCTAGGCTTATTCATAGATAATAAGTTGTTGTTTACAGAACATGTGACAGGTTTATGTAAAAAACTGGCTTCTGGATGCTATGTTGTAAAAAACATTGCCACGGAATTAGGATCTTCATCTGCTAGAACAGCATATTTTGCCTTAATTGAGTCTCACTTGAGATATGGAATAGCATTTTGGGGGGCCTGCAGTGATCATTTATTCCAGAAGAGTTCTGTTTTGCAGAAACGAGCCCTCAGATATATAGGCCGGGCGAAATCTAGAGATAGCTGTAGAGACTTATTTAAAAATTATAATATTTTAACTGTGGTTTGTTTATACATATTAGAAACAGCGTCTCTAAATCAAAAAAACAAATATGCCTTACAACTTGTCTCGTCACGATACAATACAAGGCAGAATGGTCAAATTAAGTTGATAAGACCCCGAACCACTATGGTCAAGAACTCGATCATTTATAATGGAATAAAAATATTCAATCACCTTCCAACCGAGATCAAAGAAATATCATGTGATAAAAAGTTCCGCACTAAAGTCAAAGCACTACTCGTCCAAACTCCACTCTATAGCCTGGATGAATATTTTTCATTGGAGGTTTGATTTACTGAATAGGTATAACTTTTTTGAATTTTAAATGAAGTTAATAGGTATATTTTCTACTAGGTAGACATAGCTCTATACGAGCTTTTGAATGTTGTTTGTTATTTGTCGTACTATTGTCGTACTTTATGTTATTTATTTTCATGTAATTTAACAAGCTTTGTCAACAAGTGTGTTTTTACTTATGACAATAAAGCATATTTTGAATTGAATTGAATTGAATTGAATTGAACATTAGCAAAATTCCGTGATATAGCACCATTAATTCTAATAGATTGTGTATCATGAGTAGGTTTAGCCCTGTACATTATGATGAATCAATGTCAACGAATGTCAGTATTGATATGATAATCATGTCACAATAAATATTATACTCAAAACTATGAGAGTTATTCTGGTATAAGAAACCAATATAATACATGGTGGCAGCTATAAAAGTTATATAAACATAATGGCTAATTTACAAGCTCCAAAACAGTTGGAGCCAGGAGTCGATCCAGCATCCGCTTGGAATAAGTGGAGACAGAAAATTGAATTGTACTGGAAAGCAGCAGATCTGAAGCAAGCGACTGTGACTAAACAGAGAGCAACCCTATTACACATTATGGGTGATTACGGCTTAGAAATATACAATACATTGGCTATTGAGCAACAAGGAGATGAAAGAACAGTGGAAGTAATACTAAACTCGTTGGGTCAATACTTACAATATACTACCTATAAGAATGAAATTTACTTACGTTTCCTATTTTTTACAAGTAATCAAAGTGAAAATCAGTCAATTGATCAATATGATTGTGACGCAATTGAAGCAAAAAGCTACCGATTGTGAATTCGGTATTCTAATAGACTCGCTCATTAGGGACAGGACGGTTTGTGGTATAAGAAATGATGGGCTCCGTGAAAAACTTTTGGGTGAGAAAAACCTGACACTATCCAAGTGTGTCAATATTTGTCGTGCTGATGAAGAATCAAGGAAACAGATGAAGATAATATCTGGAGGGGCATACAATGAGGTATTGACAGTTGATCGAATGAAAACTAATCATAGGTCGGGAAATAAATTTGAGTATGGAGGAAGATCCGTAAGTGAAGACAGAGAAGGAAGAAAAGCTATGGAAAGGGGTAGATTATGTTACCGTTGTAATACATCGCATATATATGCCAAATGTCCAGCCTGGGGAAAGGTTTGTGGTAAATGTCAACTCCCCAATCACTTTGCAGTTTGCTGCAAAGCAAAGAAGGATTGTCATTGTTAAGAAGAAAACACAGAGGAAGAGGACAAGGGACAAACACTTGGACATACAGTAGATGAAGAGGAATATCCAGAGGTACTCTATTTGGGATCTATAACAGAGACAGGGGATATCTTTCATGTTGATAATATACAAGAGGACCGAGAATGAACTAAAAAGTTATTTTTCAATAATCATATTCATGTGGAGTTCAAACTAGACACAGGTAGTGAGGCTAATATTTTGCCATGGTATATTTATAATGAAATGAAGGAAAAACCATTGCTGATGAAAAACGAAAAATCTTTGCTGGTATATAACAAAGATAAATTGAACATTTTAGGAACTTGCGAAATTACAGTTGAACACAAAAATAATACAAAACAATTGAAATTCTATATTCTTCAAGATAATTTTGAGCCGATATTGAGTCTCAATGCTTGTGTTCAGCTGAATTTGATAAAAAGAGTTCATAGTATAGAGCAAAGTCTAGTTATTGATGCTAGTAAACTTTCAGCAAAGGACATCATAGACAATTTCAAAGACGTTTTTGAAGGTCTAGGATGCTTTAAAAAACCTTGTACAATAAAATTACAAGAAAATGCAGTCCCTAATATTGCTCGATGCAGAAAAACTCCCTTGGCACTGCATAAAACAGTCAAGCAGGCTCTAGATCTAATGGAAAGACAAGGGATAGTATCTAAAATAGATGCGGCAACTGATTGGCTCAATGCCATGGTTGTCACAGGGAAAAAAGATGGCTCTGTGCGTTTGTGCATGGACCCAAGACCATTGAATAAATTCATAGTAAGACAGAGAATTAAACTACCAACATTCGAAGTGATAATGGCACAAATAAGCAAAGCTAAGTTGTTTTCTGTCTTAGATGCGTCTTGTGCATTCCATCAAATCCCATTTGATAGAAACAGTTCAGAGCTATGTACTTTCATAAGTCCTTTCGGCAGGTATAGGTTCAACAGGTTACCATATGGGCTGTCAAACGCCCCAGAAATCTTTCAAAAATATATAAATGACCTAACCTATGGATTAGATGGAACATTGGCCTATATTGATGATATATTGATTTTTGGAAATACGCTCACTGAGCATAATGTTCGACTTGAAAAACTTTTAGCTAGGGCAAGGGAACATAATATCAAATTCAAGTCGGATAAACTACAGCTTGCTTCAAATTAAGTGATTTTTCTTGGTCATACAATATCTGACGTCGGAATAGAAGTTCTTCCAGAAAGGGTTGAAGCAATTCATAAAATGGTAAAACCAAGTGATGTGAAGGAACTGCAAAGTTTTTTGGGTTCCATAAATTATTTGGGACGTTTTATTGAAAATTTGTCTGGTCATACCGGCCCTCTCAGATTATTACTCAAAAAAGACACTGTTTGGACATGGGAAAACAACAGCCCTCAAGATCGAGCTTTCGCTACACTCAAGAATTTAATAAGTACCACTCCAGTATTATCGTATTTTAACCAAGATCTTCCAATAACCTTAGCTACTGATGCTAGCCAATTCGGTCTTGGTGGCCACATAAGTCAGAACGGTCATCCAATTGCATATTGGTCTATGTCTCTCAACTCCTCTCAGAAAAGGTACGCCCAAATAGAGAAAGAGCTTCTATCTGTGGTGCTAGGATGTGAGAAATTTCACTTCTACCTTTATGGACGTCCTTTCATTGCAATAACTGACCATAAACCGCTTCTAGGATTAGTCAATAAGTCTATAGAATCGCTTTCTCCACGACTGCAACGATTGGTTATCAGACTTATGGAGTACGATATAAAGCTACGATATTTACCTGGAAAGGAACTCTACATCCCGGATATGCTATCAAGGGCACCTCTAGATCATAATAAATCCACTGATTTTTCAGACGACTTCCAAGTTCGAACAGTCATTGTAGCATCAGATGAAAAGTGTCGAAATATTCTTGAAAGTACCAATAATGATACTTAGCTACAGTGTGTCAAATATTGATTACATAATGGTTGGCCAAATAATATCTTCTCAGTTAGGAGAGAAGCCAAACCATACTTTCAGCACCGGGACGAAATTTCTGAGATAGATGGATTTTTGTTTAAAGGTAATCGACTAATAATTCCCAAAAACCTTCGATTAGAAGTTTTGGATAGAATACATTCCACACATCAAGGTGTCATTTCATGTCAGAAGCAGGCACAAAACTCTGTATTCTGGCCTAGTATAAATGAACAAATTGCTAATATTGTAACTTCCTGTATAACGTGTTTGAAATACTCAAAGTCGAACTCCAAACAACCACTGCATCCACATCCAGTTCCGGAACTTCTATGGGAAAAAATAGGCATTGACTTTATGCAGGTAGCAAACAATAATTATTTGATTGCTTGCGATTACCACTCCAAGTTCATTGAATTGATATCGATGTCTAAAAAAGATGCAGCAGCTACAATCGATGCACTTCTGGGCATTTTCAAATCCCATGGTTTGCCAGCAATGATTATGTCTGATAATGGTCCACCTTTTGACTCGAAACGTTTCAAGGGATTTCTTCAACATTTGGATGTCGTGCATGTAACATCAAGTCCAACATATAGTCAGTCCAATGGTTTAATAGAGAGACATGTACAAACGTTGAAAGGAATGATCGTTAAAAGTCCTGAGATACACCCGTACTTAGTTACCATGGAGTATAATAGCACACCGAAACAATCACTATCTTCGCCAGCAGAGATGTTGATGGGTAGAAAATTAAATACACAACTTCCGCGAGCAAGAAGTAGCCTCAAACCTTTGTTCGACACGGAGAAAACCATAGAAATATTGAAAGCGAAACAAGAAGCAACCGTTCAGTAGTATAACCAAAACAAAAAGACTCTCAGCAATTTGGATCCTCAACCAGTTATGATTCAACAAGCTGTTAGGAAGTGGATTCCAGGTGAAGTTGTCAGACATGATGTCAACCCAGAAAGCTATATTGTGCGAACGGATGATGGGGGTGTCTACGGCAGGAATAGGATCAATCTTCGACCAGTCCACTCAAATTCAAATGAATCACCTACCACAACGCAAGAAGGGTCAACTCAGCTTCCTGAAGAAGAAATGAAAACGGATACCGATACCGCTATACCTAATGTTCAGCAACCCGGCGTTGTCGCTACCGAACCTCAAGAGGACCGATATATGTCAACCAGAGGACGAGTAATAAAACCACCATCTCGATTTGGGGATTACGTTACTTGGTGACTTGGATTATATTAGTCATGATTATTAATGATAATTTGCTTATTGTTTGTCTGTTCATTATCTTTCTATTTGTTTGTACTTCCATTTGGTCCGTTTTTAAAAGGGGACATGTATCATGAGTAGGTTTAGCCCTGTACATTATGATGAATCAATGTCAACGAATGTCAGTATTGATATGATAATCATGTCACAATAAATATTATACTCAAAACTATAAGAGTTATTCTGGTATGAGAAACCAATATAATACAGATTGTAGTAGACAAAACGAATCTTTAAAGACAGGTAGTGTGGACATTCGCCTCGAATTTGAAACAAATCAAAACATTCCTGCAAACACCCCTGCCTACTGTATAATATTACATGACCGTTTAGTAAGGTATAACCCCCTCACTAATGTGATAAAAAAATATTGTAGTATCATATCTTCCTAATTCATGATCAATAAATAAATTGTTCACCTATATTCCACTGTTTCGATTTCATTCAATGAACCCAAACCGATAATAGCTATTCTAATAGCATAAACTTATCAATAAAACACAAGAAATGAAACATATTACGAGGAACTCACCAATAAGTTACCACAACACAAACAATTCACAGCAGGTATACCTGATATTGAGGTATAACATAATCACAGCTTTTATACTTTCCTGGAACTGAAAGTTTTGCAAAATTCCTCCAAAATGGTCCTGAATGGCACAAATAACTTGTCAGCTGAATTTTGAATAACATTCAATTGAACTGCAGGAAAAAATATATGAATAACAAGGTCTAATATCATTCAAAATAAAAACATGATAATCCTGACCTCTGGGTCAGCTTGCGATATCCAATTGATATTTCAAACATGTATATAGGGTGATTGAGGTCTGTAGAACTAGAATTTGGAACATATAATTATGAATCAGTGAAGTAGGTGAAACAGGTGAAATGTACCTATAGGTGACAGGTGACAAAGTGAATCTTCGGTGACAACATCTTCTGGTCATTGTCGTCGACACTTGTGCACCTGAAAAAATCTGCACAAACCACAAATAGGCAAGGTGAATCGCAAATTCATTCGGTGACACAGGTGAGACAGGTGAAAATACATGTGACAAGGTGAATATCCGGTGACAACACCTTCTGGTCATTGTCGACGACACTTGTGCACCTGGAAAAGTCTGCACAAACCACAACTAGACCCCCCTATTGTCTGCAAGAGCTTGAGAACTGGATGGACAGGGCCTAGTTACGCGGTAGATATACTACTGAGGATATATCGACTTCATCGTTGTGCACACAATATCTCTCTATCCTATCATCTTACCTTGACAATATTAGGTAGACCAGATTGCATTGACTATATAAGACGACTTCCTAGCGGATATTACTTACATAGCTTGCAGAACAGGAAACTCCGACTTTGACTATGTTTTTTCTGTACCTCTGCAGTCCAGCATCTGACATGCATACAGTTGAAACAGATACGATAGCGGTAACCGTATAAGACGACTTCGAGTGGTATATAACGATACAATAGGCAAATGGAGATACAACGACTTCATCGTCGTACACACTATATATCCCTATCCTATCATCTCACATGGACACTATTGAAGCAGACAAGTTCGCATTGACCATATAAGACGACTTTCAAGCGGGTATAACGCATACAGTTCGCAGAACAAGAAACTTCGACTTCGACTATGTTTACACAGTTACTCTGCAGTCTAGCATCTGACATGCTGTAACGAGTACTTTGTACTGCGTTGTGAATAGTTAGATAATTTGACTTGAGTACTTTTGGACCAACCCTCGTATAGCGTCAGGCATCAAATATTTCGCAGCCAGCGAGCCATGCGCGAAAGGATGACGACTGAAATCGGAATCGAATTGCGCGAGAGGACGAGAATACTGGTCAGTCTGGTTTCCGCTTCACTCCCGTTTGCAGGTGGCAGATCGACAAAACAAGACACTGGGTTGAGTGGTGAGATTTTGCGATAAATGGTGAGTTCGTTCCATTATTGTTTGCTCTTGTGGCTTTTATTGCTGGTATAGTAATATCTAGAAACTCAGTTTAAACCTGAGTTAAATCATACGTAGATTTTCATTTTGTGGGTTCCACGTGAATTACACAAAATGGCGTGGGAAAGTTGATCGATTGCTAAATCGTATTTATCGGAAACATCATTTATGCTGTGCTGAATAGACCTAGTTCAGAATTATTTCAGTGATATTATCGACCTTTCTTTCGCCGTATTTTCTTGCTTTCAGCGATAATTAAAGATTTGAAGATAACCAAGGAGTCGTTGAGCACATCAGTGGAATCTGGGAAGTCTAGAATAAAATCCAGAATGAAATCGCGGAGGTACGATTCATGCACGATTCGAGGTTGATGCCATCACAGGAACCTTGGGGATCGAGCAGGTATGTGAGATTCTTTTCTTTACTTTTTTCTTATGACCGGTAATTGTGGATTTTTTTTCTTGTTCATAATTTGTTCCACAAGTTACCGTCATTGGAATACACATACCTGGATGCTCAATGCTAAGACATATGTAATTATTTTTTTTACCTTGATTTTGATTCCATTAATCACACAAGAGGAAATAATATAGAGCTCAACATTTTTTGCAACTTGCACCCGTCATCCCAGGGTTGGTTTTGTCGAAGCAATCTCAAATTAGCTATAATATATATCTTCCTTCGTAAATCTGTCTCTACATCTTTCCTATTGACCTTTCTACCAACTTTTCTACTCTCTCTCTCTTCTACCATATTCCTATTATACCGGGGTAATACCAAAATATATCGAGATTTATTTTTGATTTAAAGTACTGGGGGGTTTCTTGCCTACAATAATTAGGGAAATATAATTTGATATTGGAAGTAACAGACAATCTGCTAATACCAAATCGAGTTACAGGGGTTAATCAAAAAGTATTTAAAATTTTGCCTTCAGCATCAGTAAAATCCAAGGGGTTGATTCATGGAATAGTGATTCTATTTTGTTTTCTTTTAGACATATTTCTTCTTTGGTATATATATATATATATATGTTTTTTTTCTTTCACGTTTAAGTAGCCTATTAGGGTTCTAAAAGGTGCCTTTTTACCCATTCATTATTGTTTACACAAATGGCTTATACATATGATTGTTTTCCATGCATTGGGAGTCTGGCTGTCTGAGAAGTGGGAACTGAAGCCTATCTCTGCCCATCAATAATTATCGAGAGGACAAGCTGCACTTCGGCTACTACACAGTCAAGCTCAAGGTTCTTCCAGAGACCCTACCCAGACATCTTCGTATCTCCAAACGAAGAACCTTACACTGGAAGCTTCGACTCCAAAGTCTACAGCAGTGGCAGCAGACGGTTCCACTCTCGAGACTTGCCTTATACTCCAATACAGCTGGTAACCTCCATCCTTAGCAAGCCACATTGTCTGTTAGGGTTACTTAAACAAGTTTCAAACCTTAAGTTTTTTTTTGCATTATTATATACTTACTTGTCCTGTTTTGATTGAGCTTTCAATTAATGTTCTACTAATATATATATATTTTCAATTCAATTGTACCAGTTCTCATTTTCAAGTTGATAGTTGAGTAATCATTTTCATCTGATTGTTTTCATATAACAGCACGACAGTGCTGAGCTTGTAATTTCATTTGATAAGCTGAACTTGTTAGGTACAAGATTTGGAAGATTCAATATATTTGTGGAAAAAATTGATCATCCTCTTTTATTGTGTCACACTCTGAAGCTGAATCACGTTACCTTTTTTTTCCCTCTACTGTAATGGTCAAGTGGTTTGTTTCCTGTTTTGTTTCCATTAAAATTCAAAACTAGGTGGCGCCCATATTCAGCTTCAGACCGATCAAACCAAAAACCAATTACCAACCCCACGACCCAGCTCGAATAATAAAGTAACATCTAGTGTTACAATGCATACAGTTGAAGCAGATACGATTGCAGTGACCGTATAAGATGACTTTGAAGGATATATATCAAGTACAATAGGCAAATGAAGATACATCGACTTCATCGTTGTGCACACTATATCTCTCCATGCTATCATCTCACATGGACACTATAGAAGCAGACAAGTTCGCGATGACCATACGAGACGACTTACAAGCAGGTATGACGCACACAGCTTGCAGAACGAGAAACTTCGACGTCGACAATGTTAACACTGTCACTCTGCAGTCTAGCATCTGACATGCATACAGTTGAAGCAGATATGATCGTAATGACCATATAAGACGACTTTGAAGGGTTTATAACGGGTACAAAAGGCAAATGAAGATACATCGACTTCATCGTTGTGCTCACTTCATGACTTTATCCGATCATTTCACATGGACACTATTGAAGCAGACAAGTTCGCAATGACCATATAAGACGACTTCCAAGCAGGTTTGACGCACACAGCTTGCAGAACAAGAAACCTCGACTTCGAATATGTTTAAACTGGAACTCTGCAGTATACCATCTGACATGCATACAGTTGAACAGATACGACTACAGTGACCATATGAGACGACTTTCATGGGTATATAGCGAGTACAACAGGCTAATGGGGATATATCGACTTCATCGTTGTGCACACTATATATTTTCATCCTATCATCTCACATGGACAATATTGAAGCAGACAAGTTCACATCGATCATATTAGACGACTCTCAAGCTGGTATAACGCACACAGCTTGCAGGTTAAGAAAATTCAACTTCGACTATGTTCACACTGTAACTCTGCAGTCTAGCATCTGACATGCATACAAGTAGTATATCTACCGCGTAACTGGGCCCTGTCCATCCAGTTCTCGAGCTCTTACAGACAATAGAGGGGTCTAGTTGTGGTTTGTGCAGACTTTTCCTGGTGCACAAGTGTCGTCGACAATGACCAGAAGGTGTTGTCACCGGAGATTCACCTTGTCACATGTATTCTCACCTGTCTCACCTGTGTCACCGAATGAATTTGCGATTCAACTTGCCTATTTGTGGTTTGTGCAGACTTTTCCAGGTGCACAAGTGTCGACGACAATGACCAGAAGATGTTGTCACCAAAGATTCACTTTGTCACCTGTCACCTATAGGTACATTTCACCTGTTTCACCTACTTTACTGATTCACAATTATATGTTCCAAATTCTAGTTCCACAGACCTCAATCACCCTATATACATGTTTGAAATATCAATTGGATATCGCAAGCTGATCCAGAGGTCAGGATTATCATGTTTTCATTTTGAATGATATGAGACCTTGTTATTCATATATTTTTTTTTTGCAGTTCGATTGAATGTTATTCAAAATTCAGCTGACAAGTTATTTGTGCCATTAAGGAACATTTTGGAGAAATTTTGCTGAACTTTCAGTTCCAGGAAAGTATAAAAGCTGTGATTATGTTATACCTCAATATCAGGTATACCTGCTGTGAATTGTTTGTGTTGTGGTAACTTGTTGGTGAGTACCTCGTAATATGTTTTATTTCTTGTGATTTATTGATGGGTATATGCTATAAGAATAGCTATTATCGGTTTGGGTTTATTGAATGAAATCGAAACAGTGGAATATAGGTGTACAATTTATTTATTGATCATGAATTAGGAAAATATGATATTACAATATTTTTATTACATTAGTGAGGGGTTCATACCTTTCTAAACGGTCATGTTATATTATACAGTAGGCAGAGGTGTTTGCAGGAATTTTTTGATTTCTTTCAAATTCGAGGCGAATGTCCACACTACCTGTCTTTGAAGATTCGTTTTGTCTACTACAATTAATGGTGCTATATCATGGAATTTTGATAATGTTAGACATGGTTCACCAGAATTTTTATAGTAATATGACTCTTGAAATCGTGCATACATTTCATATATAAGAGAAAACTGATATTTATTGAAATTGAGATTCAAATTGTCATAGGGGTACACTTCAGAGTTCAGGTAGTTTCATATTGGTGACATTACAGTGATCGGATCATATTTCATTGAATGTCATTTTTCCTGTTCGTTTGGAAACCGACAATAACAAATCTTGGCTTTTCCATTTGGCTGGATGCTTTGACGTTCCAGGAGTGGCGCATAGTTTACTGTAAAAGAGGATATTCATGATGTTCCCATGACCTGAAGGCTATCTCCAAATCTCTTCCCTTTTCAATATACTTGATTAACCTCAATTATTCCACATCTGAAACCTGGATATGGTGAATTTTCCATAGAACTTTGGTTAATTCAATTTTCGGTTTTTCTCCTGCCTTGGAGGATATCGTAGGATTAATATCATTGCTACTCCTGATGAGAACAAGTTCTTGCCGACTATTCACCAGAATTTACTTGAAATCCTCACAAAATCCCAATAGATGTTTGAGTGGTAGACAAACGCTAAAGTTCCCCTGAAGATCAACAATTTCCGGATGACCAAGATGATTCCAACCAGAATTTATATATCTATTGCATTCATTATTTGTATAAGAAATGTAGCCCTTCATCTTCACTGTCAGTAATCCTTTCTTCTAGATAAATGTTACTTTGTGATGGTAATGTGTAAATATCCTGCGTTCGAATCGGAACACGTATCTCGAATGACTTATTTAGGCTTGTATTGGCATATGGCGGATGAGAGTGCATTTCGCAATTCGTTATCGCATTGTCCATCATCACATGTTCACCAATATTCAAAATATTGAAACTCATGTTTGTTGTGTTTCACTTTTTCTTCCGCAGGAACACCTCAGGAGAATGAAGATTCTTTTAAGACCAGCGTTAATGTCCAAATTTAGGTTATACCAAAATTCGTGAAAAGTCTTCGTTTTGTTTTTTATAATAATAATTTGAAACCGAGTGAAATGAGGAACTGCTGATTCTCAGGTGTTAACTGTTTCATGTCACCTTTCGGACTGATACTTTTGATTGATGGAGAACGCGTTTCCTGACCCATTGATGTTGTTGTTGTTGTTGTTGTTGTTTATTTATTTATTCATTTATTTACAAGAAAAGGGATACAAACAGAAAGAAACTTCCCAATACAGTATTCAAGAATTGAATTATGGTATATCAATTGAGTTAGATAAACTACAATATTTGATGAAGTTATTTCCATATTAATCCGAAATTAAACGAGAGAGTCGGTAGTGAAAATAGTTCAAAGAGTAGATAGAGTTTGGTAAATAATGGTAAACATACATTAAAATGTGAGTATATAGTCAGACACGTGATTTTGATAGTGATTCCATTGAATTGAAGATATTGAAAAGAAAAGTAAAGACAAGAAAAAAATAATAATAGAAAAAAAAGAGGGTGCAGTTCGACATTACAACTAATGACATAATTTTCGTCTTTCAGCGACGATGAATAAAATGAGTTTTAAGTTTGTTTTTCAGAGCAGCGACTGAGCGAATATTGAAAATATCAAAATCGAAATCGGAACAGTGCTTATTATATGTCTCTAACATACGATTCACTGGGAGATTTTTTGCTACATTTGTACGGGAGAAAGACAGTTCGAAAACGTTGTTCTGCCTGAGTTGTCTGCTAGGAATGTGAAAATTGACGTAGGAAAGAATATCCGAGCTATTAACTAAATTGTTTACTAATTTAAATTGAAATACTATTTCTGTAACTTTCCTACGGTCATGTAACGAAAACATTTTAAAATGATTCCTAATAGATGCATATGCATTCACTGGACAGGAAAAGGAAGCGGCAAATTTGAGTCTCATAAATCTCAGGAACCTATTTTGTATGTTTTCTAGGCGACTGATGTAGCATACGTAGCAAGGATTCCAGATAACTGACGCAAATTGAAGTTTGCTGTAAACGTAAGCGTAATATACAGTTAGTATTGGTTCGGATTTTCTGTAAGGTTCAACATTTCTAATTACAAAGCCTAAAATGCGGTTGGACTTATTGATCAGGTTATTAAAATGGGATTGAAATGTCCATTTTTTGTCCAAGATCACCCCCAAATCTCTTATTTCGTCTACTTTTGCAATTACAACATTCTCAATATTGTATGAGTGTTCAATCTTATGTTTATTTTTAGTGAATGATAAAAGAAAACATTTCTTCAAATTGATAACTATTTTGTGATTTTGGCAAAAAGTGTTGAGGCGGTTCAGATCTTCCTGAATTTTGTTGCAATCATTGATTGAGGTTACTCTTTCGAATATCTTCAGATTGTCTGCGTAAAGTAGGTATCTGCAGAATTTGAAGTAACTACTGATTCGATTAATATATATCAAACATAAGGGGCCCGAGGTGGCTTCCTTGTGGAACCCCTGATGTGACATTGAAGGCCGTAGATTTATTTCCCTGTACAGGTACTATCTGTGATCTATTTGTGATGTAGGATTGAATCCATCTCAAAATGTCTCCAGGGATACCCATTCCAGCTAGCTTAGTCAACAAAATTGCGTGGTCAATCTTGTCAAACGCCTTGCTAAAATCGGTATAAACCACATCTACCTGCTCCCGGATGTCCATTGACCTTCCTACATACTCAGCTAGTGATATCAAGTTAGTATCTATAGATCTGTTGGGGTAAAAACCATGCTGTTCTGGAAATATAGTATTTTCCGCATAACTAAATAAGATTTTGTGCACATATAGTTCTAGCATCTTGGAGAAAATGCTCAATTTGCTTACGGGTCGATAATTGTCTATCAGGTTCCTCAAACCATTTTCATAAATTGGAACTACATGTGCCACTTTCCATAACTTTAGAAATAATCCGATATTAAGTGATTTGTTGAAGATCAGTCGCAAAGGTTTGACTGAAGATTCCTTGCATTGTTATATAAAATATGGTGAAATACCATCTGGTCCTGCGCCCTCATTTATATCTAATCCCTGTATAAGCTCTCTTATGTTTTTGTCATTGAAATGTTCTGTGTCAGTTATGTTGTCCACAAATAGATTGATAGGCATCACCGATTGATTTTTATCATAAACACTGTTGAAATATTTGGCGAACATGTTGCAAATTTCTACCCCACCACTAGCGTCGTTGTTATCGTGAGACATAGTAGATGGTATATAATTATTATTACTTCTTTTATTTGATATAAATTTCCAAAATACTTTGCTGTTACCACTGATTCCTGTTTCGATACTTTTAACATAATTCTCGTAGTCTTTCCTTATCGAAGCTTTAGATTTTCTTCTTAGTTCGCTAAATAAGTTGTAATCATTCGGATCATTATGTTTTTTCCACCTAAGATGCACACTTGACTTTTTTTTTATCAATTTCAGAGTTGAGTTTGAGAAATAGTGAGGAAACTTTGAACTAGTACGTTTGAATATAGGTACATATTTTTTTATTACACTGTATAACTTTTCGTAGAAGATATCAACAATTTCGTCTAGATTCATTTTATGTAGAGAAAAAACTGAATCCCAATCGATTCCAGAGACTTTATCATTTATTCGTAAGTAGTCACCCCGTTTAAAATCATGTTATTCCAAATTATGATCATTGAGAGGTTTCAGGAAAGTATTTTTTATAAGAAATTCAAGGGGAATATCCTCTTCTACTAAAGGATCATCTGATCTTTTAAGCTCACTAATATTTTCATCATTTGACAGTATGAGATCTAGTAGCCTATTGTTGCAGTTTGGTACATAATTGAACTGATGAAAATCGTGGAACGAGAACGTATCGATAAGGAGAGAATATTTATTGTCAACATTCGATGCTTCTAGAAAAGATTCGTTCAATACTAGATTCCAAGAAATAGACGGCATATTGAAATCCCCTACGATGACAATATTGTTATATTTCGTGTAGTTGTTAATGTTGAATTGTAGAAAATCAATGAATTCGGTATAACACTGAACATAGTCGGCACCAGGAGGGAGGTATACACAAACCATAAGAAGTTGGTCCTCACTGTTGTTGAATCCGGTAAAAGAAATAAATAGGTCTTCTGCGTTCGATTGCATTTCAGGGTGGTGGGTGGCTGTCAAATTATTTTTAGCTGCAATGAGTACACCACCACCATTAGATTTTGTATAAAAAGCCGATTCTCGATCACGCCGCCAGACGCAGTAGTTGGCAGGAAATAGTTCACTAGAGTGTACACTGGAATTGAGATTTGTTTCTGATGAACAAATAATGTCATAGTTTGTAGATGAAACAGAGTGAAAAAAGTCTGTAGTTTTGCTTCTTAATCCATTTGTGTTCTGGTAATAAACATGAATAGGGTCCATTTCTAATACATAAATAAATGTGAGAAGTGGTCCTCAAACAATAATCCTGATTATTGCAGCTTTTCCAAAATATCAGTGTTCTTCACTTGGAACACCTGAGAAGAGTCTGATTTCCTAAGATATATGTTTCCATTCTTTACCCATATGTATTTATATTCTTTGAGTTTGGCGAAAGATCTTGCTTCCTTATACAAGATTTCATTCTGAACACTCAGATGTTCGTTTATAAATAATGAATCAGATATATCTTTGATCATGATACCAATGGTGTTATTTTGACGTTTTATTCTTTGATAGGCTGCTAGAAGACAGTCTTTGTCTAACCGTCTTATAAATCTAACTATGATATTTTTGGGTGGATTTTTATTAGTGTTTGTAATCGATATTCTCAATGGATATTTTGCAATTTAGGTGGCTTATTATTTTATCGAGAATAGCCAGTAAATCTTCATATCATTTTTCTGGTATTCCACAGATTTCCAGATTATTTAATCGCGAAAACTGTTCAACGTCTGTAATTTTGTTTTCAATCGTGGATAATTTGGAATTCATAGCGATGTTTTCTTGTATAAGGATATCGTTTTTTTTAGTGTAGTCTCTCCATGAATCTAATTTTTTCTCGAAATCTTCAATCTTGCTTGTACAAAAAGAAACAGAACTTACCAGGAAAGTTTGTTCTTTCCTTAAAGATTTCAAGTTATCCTGAACACCTCGCAATATATCCACTGAAGTATCATAATCATCCTTGTTGACATTTTTGTTTTCAATTGTGGTACTTAAGGCTGGAGTAGCATCTTCTGTGTTATCCTTTTTGGCCCCGCGAGCATGGCACTGTTCACATTTTCAATACACTCCTGGTTGTTTTAACACAGCTAGCTGATCAGCTGATAGTTTCAAGCAGACGGCATGGTACATGAGACGACAAAAACCAACACATTGAAGGCCGGGTTTTTTCTTGCCTATTTTATCTTCGCAAATGCTGGACTCTTGCGACATTATAAATGAATTTGTATGCACTGCGTCAACTTTTTCTAACTTCTACCACTATATTGAAGAACTGCGAGATATTTCCCGATCAATGATATAATTTTCAGATCGGTTTAACTTGTTTAACCCACTGATATACACGATTTTTATCGGAGCTTGTGAACACCGTGTATTCACCGTGCAACCGCTCACTAGTTGTTGTTGATGATGACATTGGAATATTATAACGAAACACCATAT
Organism: Phaedon cochleariae; assembly: GCA_918026855.4. Taxonomy (NCBI): domain Eukaryota; kingdom Metazoa; phylum Arthropoda; class Insecta; order Coleoptera; family Chrysomelidae; genus Phaedon; species Phaedon cochleariae. Next base: position 27,452,936 of record OU896710.1, read on the forward strand.
TCACTAGAGCTCTTTCAAATGCAACCTGACTGTTATGACTTCCTTTTGGAAATTAATTAAGGTAGTTTGATCGACTATTCTGAGAATTATTTCATCAATGTAATTGGAACTGATTGGTAGATTAATGACATTTGACACTTCCTCAACTATTCGGAAACCACTAGGCACTGATGGATAAAACATGTGCAATGTGTGAACGGAAGAATTATTATTATACGAATTCGTTGTTAAATTACATTCAACACACACTGAATTCACCTTGGAAATATTAATTGGAAAATCTGATATATGTTTTTTATAAGCTTCCAATTTCCTCTTACTGAAACCTAACAAAGTTGCTAACGAGTCAGGTTTATCAAAGTGTATGAGTTTGTTGCATGTTATCTCATACCTTAGAGTATTACGATTAGCATTCAATTTGAGGTGAATCTCGGCAGTTTTCTCCTCCTCTTTTACAATAGTATTCGAAATTTGAGCTTTTTTTTCCTTCCTCTCATTATCTTTTTGATGCAATTCATCCAATTGCGTCATAATATCCCGTTCAATGTCTTCAATTTCATAGGGACCTTCAGGAATAATCAATGTGTGTTTGCCGACATAGATATTTTTCTCATCTATATTGGGAATAGTGTTGAAGGTCACGAAGTCAATCAGACCTAAGACATGGGTTTCATTATCATCTAAAATGATAGGTGGATGGATTCTAGCTGATAATACAGAGTCTCTCGCGGATAAGGTGAAAGTATATGAATACGTCATGATTGTGATAAGGTCATTGAAAGAATGAGAGAAAGCTTATATTTTATTGAGAGAGGAATTTCAAACATAACTGACCGCAATTCACAGAATCAAAAGTTTGATATACAGTGTGATTATATAAAATATGACAAGGTCCATTGGAATTGAAGTAATCTAAAGTTTACAGTGGTGGTCGCAAATTACCATAGCTATCAAAATAGACGATTCGTGGTCCTATTTTTTTGTAGGCAGTCCAATGCGTCCCCGGTCCATCTTTGTTATCCAAGTTTATCACGCCACGTTCTTTCCTTCTGATTCTCTTGGGAAGAACATTCCTCATAAATACACCCCTAAAATGGGGAATGTTGAGTTATTTAAAGTACTTCAGAATATCCAAATTGGATAGTGAGAAATTGAGTGGTATCCTCTTTCGAGAACCCGACGTTTATTCATCCTCATCTTGTTGATATTGGGATAATACTATGATGGTTATCCTAAGAAAAGTCCCAAACCAGTTTTATTATGGTCTCAAATACATTCCTCTCCTCATTGCAATAGCTTCCATTGTTTTATTATGCCGTTGGGATTCTTCCAATTGATTTTTTGCTGATCTGGCATCAGTGACAGCCTCAGCTACACCTGCAGCGCCACCTGTGATTGCTCCAAGAGCACTCAATCCCGCGAAAATCGGAATCAGGGGTAACAAGCCACCCCTCTTTGGAATTTTAACAATACGTGTTGGTTTGATGTTGAGTTTTTTCGTTGACCTTAAGGCTACCTTGACTGCATCGCCCACAGTCTTGGGTTTTTGGAAGATGATGTGCTTTTTAATTTGTCCGATTGCGTTAGCGAAACATACCCCCTTTTTCATTTGTTTCTTCTTGATAATCCTCTTCTTATTATTCCTACGTTTGGTATTTCCTTTGGAACTCTTTCGAGTCATCTGAACTGTAAGAAACTCTCTCGTATACTGACTCTTTCTCATTAATAATAATTATACAATTAGGTGAATTTGAGTTTTTTATTTCCGTGATCGTTGCTTTCTTCTTCTTCAACTATCTCTGTATCCAAACTCCTCTTTCTAGAATTTGTTGTCGTTGTTGTTGTTGTAGCAATATTTAACGAATCACTCATATCACTTGATTGAGTGCCTCCCTTATCATCTAATGTTCTCAATCTTCTTTTCACGGTTACCCCTTGTCTACGGTTGATCATATGTCCGAACACATTTTTAGGCTTATCAACAGGAATGATGTCTGGGATATCTTTGTTATCCAATTTCCTCTTGTTTGCACATCTTTTTTTCATGGGATAATCGTCAGCAATATCGATATCCATCAAGTCCTCCTTCTCACAACGCTCTTCATTATCATCATTCTGTGATTTCTTCTTTCTATTTATCTTTTTCTGTTTTCCTATTTGTTTAGTTTGTTTAACAATTCTATTTGTTGGAATTCCTTCCTTCAGGATTCGCATACTGCTTTCAATATTTCCTAGAGATTTTTCTAAAATAACCTTCGTTCTTCTTAAAACTACCAGACATTTGTTGACAGCTTGTTGTTTCCGTTTTCGATTTTGTTCTTGATTTCCTATTCCCATTCCCAATTTCACTTTAGCTTCCATAGCATCAGCAAGGCCTGAAGCTGCTAATCTCTGTCAGTAGGAATTATTCTTCAATCTGAATTGAGCCAATGCCTTTCCTGCCAGAATTATATCTGCTTTATGACGATGTTTCAGATTTTTTTCTTTGAAATATGCTATGTCATGTTCCTTGCCAGCTTCATCTAATCCGTTTATACCCTTATCTCCTCGAGCGAGTCTTTTTTTCCAATTTTGTTCCAGGACCACAGAATCTATATCCACCAGGTATATGTAACTCGAAAGGTAGTTCATTTATGGCAGTATTCGAAAGCCCATCACCTGAATAGTAGCTACGGTGAAATCCCTAAACACCTGATCAGAGACAACTGTAACTCCTTAATTTTATTCAAAATGGATGATATGAATTCACGTCACGTTTATGCAGACCATGTGGGGTCAGATATGTCATTTGATGAATTCAAAACTATGTGTTCGTTCTGCTGGTAAGATCAATGAAGGTCGCTATCGGAAAGGAATTGATAATTTCATACTCATATAAACTCAAAGGACCTCGAACCCAAGCTGATTAGAGCTGATCAAATACCTGATCAGATACCCGATTGAAGCTGATCAGAGCTGATCAGATACCCGATCGAAGCTGATCAGACACCTGATCGAAGTTGATCAGAGCTGATCAGTAACCCGATCGAAGCTGATCAGATACCTGATCGAAGCTGATCAGAGCTGATCAGATACCCGATCAGAGCTGATCCGATACCAGCTCGAAGCAGATCAGATACCCCCATGCTAACCTGTTGAACAAATAAAGAAATGAAGTCGAATGAGAAAGAAATTAAAAAGAGATTGATAGCTAAACGTAAAACGGTGAGAGATAAATTGGATATTTTGAAGCATGGAGAGATGGTGCATGAGAATAGGTTCAATCCTATTACAAAACACCTGAAAAGTATCGAAACTACATTACAAAGTACTGGTCAGCAACAACAACAACAACAACAATAACAACAACAACAAATTCCGTATCAAAAAAAATGCTGCTGCAGAGCAACTCGATTCCTTCAAATCACCGTTCATGATGAAACCTAGAAGGAATTTACTGAACTATGAGACACCTAGGAATAATATTGGAGAGCCGGAGAGTAAGCCTAAAATTCCTCGTCGTCTATCCTTGCAACTCCTCACACCAGCAGATTTGAAAAAAGGTGAACCTTATACTGAGAATGACTATGAGAATGATGATGAACCTAGTGAGTTGAAGCAATCAATTTTAGAGGATATAAAATCTGATGAAGAAAATGAACAGCAAGAATCACCATCAGCCGATCGCCTCATGGATATTACGCAAGAATCGTATGCTGACTATTTAGAGCAATATGATCCTTTACCCAGAAAATATATCAATAGTATGTATCAGGATGAGGACAACAAAGAGTTTGATCATGAGTATGGAGTAAGATAAGACAGGAATACTGAAAAACTCATGATTTGTGATTCTTGAATACACATTGGAGGATCCGATGTAATTCTCAAGAATAAGAGGTATAAAGATACTCAAGCTTCATAGGAGCTATTGTTCAAGAAAGACCCTCATGATTTTACCAGGGAGGTTGAGCATAATCATAAGCAGATAGTGATGAAAACTAATGCCCATCGGAGATATTACAAGGCGAATAAACAAGTGGATGGTAGTAAGCTACAAAAGTATAGAAAAAGTATTGCTCCAATGACGAGTTCTTCCTCCATTGAAGAAGGAATGTTAATGGAGGTGACTAACAATAAGATAGATTACATTCGATGGGATGATCCAAATGAACTTTGCGACAGATTACGGTTACTGTCGGCTTCGAAGTCAGTAGGGCACACCGGTCATACTAATGAAATCAACTCTATCGTTGAGGAGTTGCGTGAAGCTCATATCATTGCATAAAGAGAGAGAGAGAGACAGAATGGCAACAATCGCTAAAAAACAAGTGTTTGAAGAGATCCACAAACCAGCAAGAATCAATTTCAAAAGACGTAAAGTCATCATCAAAGGCCTCGATGATCTTTTTCAAGCCGATTTGGTGGAGATGATACCATATGCTTGCGAGAACCAGGGTTACAAATATATATTGGTTGTGATAAATTCCCTTTCGAAATTCGTATGGGCAATTCCTTTGAGGAATAAATCGAATACAGAAGTGAGTAAAGCCATGGAAATTATTATCAAAGAGCAGTCTCCTCAAATTCTTCAAACAGATCAAGGAACTGAATTCTTCAATAGAGAATTCCAGGAACTCATGAAGAAATATAGTGTACACCATAACAACACGTTCAGCGGAAAGAATGCCTCGATTGTAGAGCGAGTCAACCGGACTTTGAAAAATATGATGTGGAAAGGATTCAGTTGAAAAGGGAACTATAAATGGCTGGAATTATTGAGGAAGATCGTCAATAAATATAACAACACAACACACAGGACTATAAGAATTAAACCCTCTGAGGTTACGGAAAGAAATGAGAAAATGCTACTGCAAACCGCATATAACCGCCTCAAATCTGTAGATTTGAAACACGAATTTGATATTGGTGATTATGTACGTATATCCAAGGTTTGCGGAGTTTTCCATGAAAAATATTACCCTAATTGGTCTACTGAGATCTTCCGTATAAGAAAAGTACAATTGACAAACCCAGTTACATACTTATTGAAAGATGATTCTAACAAGGATATTATAGGAGGGTTCTATAACGAACAATTGCAAAAAGTAAGATATGCAGACGTATATCTCGTAGAGAAAGTGTTGAAGAGAACAAAGGGTCAGGTGTTTGTCAAATGGCTTGGATTCGATGATAAGCATAATAGCTGGATAAACGAGGATGATATCGCATGATGTTGCGCAATCGGAGGACTATATAAAGAGCTCATCACGACTTATAATTTCAATCACTCTCCAATCGACACTTCCAGCAGTAATACCTAAGTGTAGGTGTTAATTTTGAAAAAATGTTCATAATTGACGTACAAGGTTTCCAGTATGGAAAAGATAACTTTTTGTGTAGGAAAATTGCCATTTTGGATGTGGACAATGGTGTGTGGCAACATCGATTCCTCACTTTACCACTTGACATGTCACACTACAATTCAACTGTTCTCAAACATATGGAATGGTCTACTATACACTTGCATGGTATGGGCAGATAAACTGAATTCATCAAGAAATGCATTGGCTGTTACGACGGAGAAGAAATTCTAGTGAAGGGGTAGAAAAGAAGATATGGTTGGAGAGACTACTGAGGATGAACAATATTATTGATATTCATGAACAAGGATGCCCTGCAATTGAGGACTCGGAGTATTTTTCAAGATCAAATTATTGCAACCAACATTTATATAATAATTATAATTGTGCTCTAGAAAATGTCTATTATTTATGGTACTGGTACCTTCACTGTAAAATCTGATGATAAATCGATTCAGAATAAATAAAAACAACATTCACGATTTCGATTATTCATTGCTTCCTATCATGAAATATTTACAAAACAACCAACTTCCAACAACAACAACAACAACAACAACAACAACAACAACAACAACAACAACAACAACAACAACAACAACAACAACAACAACAACAACAACAACAACAATCACTACAACAAAATACAACAACAACGAATCAGTCAATGATTTCTCTACAAAATAAATTTTGTTTCATTCCATAGTCGTCTAATATTTGATGTAATTTCAATGAAATTGGACAAAGACAAAGCATTTCATCACTCTTCGGGCATGAGAAGATTCCAAAATCTACAATACCATTCAACTCCCTGCATTTTTGCTCTCCACTACTTGCAGTATTTACCACTATTATATGCCCATCACCATCACTCCTCTCCACGTCAATCGTGCCAATTCCCTGTTCCAGTTGTTGTTGTTGTTGTTTTTGTTGTTGTTGTGGCTCCTAGAACATTTTCCCCCCCATCATTGATACACACATCACCCATCACTCTCGAATATCTCCACCTGTGATTCAACGAATTGGGATGATGGCCCTTCTTCTTCTTCTATCCGAGGCGAGTAGGCTTCCACTTCGAGAGAAGAAGAAGATGTTTCTCCTCCCTCAATTCTCCACCGCTTCTCTGTAGATACATATTCTTCGAGGGCAAAGTTAAACCGCTTACTCGCCTCTTGCAATAGGTCCAACTCCCGATCATTTTTGGCAACAGCCCTTGTGAACTTGATAGGGAGGTTGCCAAATTTTTTCTGAAGAGTGATGAGCTTTGGGCTGTATTTCAAATATTTGACAATACAGTCATCACCCTCCTTCTCAATGTCTTTCACACCGAATCTGGAAATAAAATGCGAGTTAATTTAACTATTGGGGGGCGGGAGTTAATGTAACGGTAGAAAAATAGGTTGGAACTATTAGGGGACATAAAATATGTATTGCTGAATCTATGAGAATTATTTGAAGAATTAGACCAAAAATAATACTCACTTGGATATTTGTGTGAAAACAACCATAGCCATGTCAGCTGGGAAGCTCCTCTTGTCCGTAATATTTATGATAAGAGTGGATGGTACACCTGCCATATCAAGTTTGCTGTTTGCTGCTGCTGCTGCTTCAGAATGTACTCGTAGAATGTGGTTTGATGGATGGAAATTGCAAATTTATATCGGTTAATATGAGAAAAAATATGAATAAAAAAGACACACATGTTTGTTGCAGACTTTGTTATCAGTTGAAGAATCATACGATCATTGATAAACTTGTTTTTCAGACTAATTTGATATGATGTTGCTGACTGTGGCAAAATGTTGAAATCGCATGATGCATTAATGGGGAATTTTTTCGAAATAAGTTGCGAAGTGATGTGTGAAAATTGTTTGCGTGCGTCACGTTCACGAGGCGATTTTTTCTCTTACCAAAAACTGATATCGGAAAGTAATAAATTTTATACATTTTCATTATCAGCGTATTTTCTGTTGTTTACTCGCTGCTCATTCATCGTACACACATATCCAGGTACCAAAACCCATACCAACTTTCACATCTAGATCCGTCTTATGTTGCCAGAGTTGGCCCAGAAAAAAATTCAAGTAAAACATCTTCTTATCCTCATTTTAGTGAAGTTTTAAAATATAATGGCATCAACTTCCCAATGAGATTAGAAGATGTTAAAAAATTTGAAATCATGAATGAACTTTCCATTAATGTTTTCACAACTAATGAGAGGGAAAAGCATATAGAAATACTTTCCCTATGCTTGAGTAGTACTGATTTTTCAAAAAAAATCAATTTCCTCAGGAAAATGATCTCAATGGAGATGAGGAAGAGGAAGATGTTCATTCCAAAGACAGAATTCATCACTTCTCTTACATAAAAAATCTATCTAAATTACTACACTGGCAACTGGGGGATATATCTCATAAAAAATGATTATATGATCGCTGTCTGAATCATGTCAGTACTTGTGAGAATCTGGAAAAACATTATATTCAATGCAGAAAAATCAATAACACTCAAGTAGAATTACCAAAAGTGAATGGGAAGATTTTAAAATTCAAGAATTTCAAGAATAAAGAAAAGGTTCCATCCGTTATTCATGCTGATTTAGAGTGTCTGTTGGAAAAGTGTGATGGGCAATCCACGATCAAGACTAGGAAATCTCAAAAACATGTACCGTTCACTATTGGTTACATGCTTGTTTGTTCATATGATAATTCCCTTTGTGAATTCGATTATTATACTGGTAGGGATTGTATATCCTGGTTTGTCAAACAACTGAAGGATTTAGCTTTTCAAATCGATGGAATTTTGAGCAATCCGAAACCGATGAAACCTTTGACACAGGAGCAATTCTATAATTTTCAAAAAGCTTTATGCTGTCATATTTGTTTGAAATCTTTCACTATTGACGATCGAAAAATCAGAGACCACACCTCACAGGCGAATACTGAGGGGCCGCACATAATCCTTGTAATCTAGGTTATCGAGATAGTCATACGGTACCTGTGATGCTTCATAATATATCTGGATATGATAGCCACTTCCTCATAAGAAATTCGAGCATTGAAATCGAGGTGTTTTTATTGCCTGTGAACAAAGAAATATATATTTCTTTCACTGAATATATCGATGGGACGAGAATTAATTTGAGATTTCTCGACTCTTCAGATTCATGGCTAGTAGTTCGGATACCTTATCCTCATACTCAACAAATTATCAGAAAACGATCAAAAAACGATACTGCCATAATGAAGCAGAATTCAGTTTGCTCACACGTAAAGTTATTTGTCCTTATGACTATTTAGACTCGATAGTTTGCACTACTATACAGCGCCTGGGTTAGCTTTTGATAGCATGCTCAAAATTAAACAAGTGAAATTAGAACTCTCAACAGATAATGATATGATAATGTTTATAGAAGAGGGGGTCAGAGGTGGCGTATCGCAGTGCTCGCATCGTTAGGCGAAATCGAACAACAAATATATGGGAAACGAATATGATCCGCAAAGTCCTTCATCATATCTGATGTATTTTGATGTGAATAATTTATATGGGGCTGCGATGAGCTTACCTCTCCCCACAAGTGAATTCGAGTGGGTAGAAGATATTTATTTGATTGGCAATATAATGAATGTTCCGGATGACAATGATCTTGGTTATATTCTTGAGGTGGATCTTGACTTTCCCCGTGAACTCTTTGAAAGTCACAAAGATTTACCACTCTGTCCTGAACACATGAAACCACCATGAGCTAAATCCGGATTGAAAAAATTACTTACAACTTTTAACAAAAAGAAAAACTACATCATTCATTATAAAAATTTGAAACAAGCTCTCAGCTTAGGTATGAAAATCGAAAAAATTCACAAAGTATTGCAGTTCAAACAATCGTCTTGGTTACAAAAATACATTCATTTGAACAATGAACTGAGAAAGAAGTGTTAAAATGAGTTTGATAAAATTTTTTATGAACTTATGAATGACGCTGTTTTCGGCAAGACTATTGAGAATGTTAGGGAATATGAAGATGTTAAATTAGTTACAAAATGGTCAGGTAGTTATGGAGCTAGTTACTATATCTCGCAACCTAATTTCCACAGTTGTACTATATTCGATGAGGATATGGTAATCATTGAAATGAAAAGGTTGAAAGTAAAACTAAATAAACCTATTTATGTTGGATTCAGTGTGTTAGACATTTCAAAAACATTCCTTTATGATTTCCATTACTCTTATATGAAACTCAAATTCGAGAATAATGCAAAATTATTATACACCGATACAGATTCATCATTGTATCAATTCATCGAAAACGACATTCATGAACACATTAAATCCGACATAGATAGGTTTGACACTTCTGATTATCAGCTTGATAACGTCTACGGTATTCCGTTGAGGAATAAAAATGTTCTAGGAGTTATGAAAGATGAGCTTTCCGGACGAATAATGTCCTAATTCATTGGGTTAAGATCTAAAATGTATACGTTCAGAATCTTCAAAAGTGAAAGTGAAATGCAGCAAGATATGAAACGGAGAAGACAGGAGCTAGAAGAACAAGACCTTAATGAACAAGAAATTGAGAAGGCTATGAGCAATTTAGGTATCACAAAAAAATTAAAAGGTGTTCAAAGAGCTGCACTGAAAACTATCACTTTTGAAGATTATCATAATTGCCTATTCAATAATACTTCTACCGAAGTCGATCAATATCTGATTAGGTCTCAAAAAGATGAGGTACATACAATTGAACAAAGAAAAGTCGCTCTGAATCCCTATGATGATAAAAGGATAGTGATTGTATCCATACTGATACATTGCTCTGAGGTTAGAATTTTTCCATAGTTTGTATTTCAATCAAATTATATTTCAACTTTTGTTCCAATCCAGACGCTGTAAACATGAGTACCGCCAACAACAACAACCATGAATTGATACAAGAAAATAGTATAAGTAGCTCCTCTGGCAATGGAGAAGGTACACCACCGGCCAACAACGGACCATCAAGATACCAATGCACCCGTTGTGGTTAACTGTTTCATAGTTACACTGGATATGGTTTATGCTATACATGTCTCCAGACTGAAAATGGAAATGCGTATAGAGATCGGCTACAGCGCCAAAGGGACATGCAAAGTAGTTTCAAGCGACAACGCTAGTATCCAGTGTGTGAACATCAATCCATCCAGCATCAGTCCACTGATAATCTCCTAACAGGCAACACGCGTGATGTCAATCAAAATTTTCATCATCCTACTGCTGTTGCATGTAGCAGAATTTGCACCTCAGAAATTATTCCCAGAATATACTCCAAAGAACAGTACCCTATACATCCGACATGAGATACCCAATAGGGCGACTTTACAAGTCACTCACAACAATCTGTTGACGAAGTATCCTGATATCAAGGTATATTCGATTCAGTCTATGGAGAATAGTGAATTAATGCTCCAATTCAACAACAACAAGAGCAACAACGAGCCTACAAAATATCCAGGTTTCAATTCATCAGATCACTCTATGTCCACTGGTGGAGGGTTGATGCAGGAATATAACATCGGTGGCAGTGGGGCAGTGGTAAAATCGCCTACAGTAAATTGTAAATCGTATAAAAATCAGATCGAAAAATATCAAGAAGAGTTGAACAATACGATTGACGAGTTATTCGAAACCAAACAAAAGTTCAGTAACTGTAGCCAAGAACTGCAAATCAAGGTGAATGAAACAGCTACAGAGTTGAACCAAATTAGATCGGATATAGCCGCATGTATGACACTGCTGTCAAGTGGAATAGTCTTCATCATGAATGATTCACATCGATACCAACAGCTCCTTTTATACTTATCAACATATCACGTAACTTATTCACATGGATTCTCTCGATAACATCTAGATGAACCCAAAGTTCCATATTATTTTTCGTGAGAATCACATGATTCATTTCATCCTCTGACCAATAATTCAATGTTACATCATCAAATGTATATTCGTAATCGCAAAACACTTTCAGGGCACTATCTTGCTTTTCCATTGAATCCAGAAACTCTTCGAATTCACAATGAGACAACATAGTTTGTCTTTCAGTATTTACATCTTCTATTGTAACTATATCACTTGCCAGAACAGTTATTTTCAACTCATTTTCCACATTATATCTAAGAAAAAAGGGTATTGGTCTGATCTGCCTATGACAGGCGGCGACATGCCCCTGACAGAATGTTTCTTCATCATCAGAAACTCGCGACCACATCCTCGTTATTTCATGTATGTAATGTTGACTGTTATTTGAGATATAACTTCATTCGATGGAAAAAAATTATAGATCAAAGTTCCATCACCAGGTAGAAGAACAATGTATCTCTCAAATATTCATTAAAGGAACATGACATCTATTATTAATTACATATTATGCACCACCAAATACATGATACTGTTGACCTCTGGGTCAGCTTGCGATATCCAATTGATATTTCAAACATGTATATAGGGTGATTGAGGTCTGTGGAACTAGAATTTGGAACATATAATTGTGAATCAGTAAAGTAGGTGAAACAGGTGAAATGTACCTATAGGTGACATATGACAAGGTGAATCTCCGGTGACAACACCTTCTGGTCATTGTCGACGACACTTGTGCACCTGGAAAAGTCTGCACAAACCACAACTAGACCCTTCTATTGTCTGCAAGAGCTCGAGAACTGGATGGACAGGGCCCAGCTACGCGGTAGATATACTCTTCATACAGTTGAGGCGTATACGATTGCAGTGACCGTATGAGACGACTGTGAAGGGTATATTACGAGTACAATAGGCAAATGAGGATACAACAACTTCATCGTCGTACACACTATATGTCTCTATCCTATCATCTCACATGGACACTATTGACGCAGACAAGTTCGCATTGACCATATAAGATGACTTCAAAGCGGGTATAACTCATACAGCTTGCAGAACAAGAAACCTCGACTTCGACTATGTTCACACTGTAACTCTGCAGTCTAGCATCTGACATGCATACAGTTGAAGCATATACGATTGCATTGACCGTATGAGACGACATTGAAGGGTATATAACGAGAACAATAGGCAAATGAAGACACATCGACTTCATCGTTGTGCACACTATATCTCTCTATCCTATCATCTTACCTTAACACTATTAGGTAGACAAGTTTGCATTGATCATATTAAACGAATTTCAAGCAAGTAACACTCACATAGCTTACAGAACAGGAAACTCCGACTATGACTATGTTTACACTGTAACTCTGCAGTCCAGCATCTGACATGCATACAGTTGAAGCAGATACGATGACAGTGACCGTATCAGACGACTTTGGGTATATAGCGAGTACAACAGGCAAATAGGAATATATCGACTTCATCGTTGTGCACACTATATCTCTCTATCTTATCATCTCACATCGACACTATTGAAGCAGACTCTGACTTTGTTTACACTGTAACTCTGCATTCTAGAATTTGACATGCATACAGTTGATGCAGATACGATTGCAGTGACCATATAAGACGACACTGGAGGGTATATAGCGAGTTCGATAGGCAAATGGGTAAACATCGACTCCATCGTTGTTCACACTTTATCTCTCTATCCCATCATCTCATATGAACACTTATGAAGTAGACAAGTTCGCAATGACCATATGAGATGACTTCCGAGGAGGTATAACGTACACAGCTTGCAGATCAAGAAACATCGACTTCGACTATGTTCACACTGTAACTCTGCAGTCTAGCATCTGACATGCATACAGTTGAAGCAGATTTGAATGCAGTGACCATATAAGACGAATTTCTAGGATATATGGCAAGTACAATAGGCAGATGAGGATACATGGACTCCATCGGTGTGCACACTCTATCTCTCTATCCAATCACGACTTCCAAGCGGGTATAACGTATACAGTTTGCAGAAGAAGAAACTTCGACTTAGACTATGTTTACACTGTACCTCTGCATTCAAGCATCTGACATGCATACAGTTGAAGCAGATACGATTGCAGTGATCGTAGGCCGTATGACTTCGAAGGGAATATAACGAGTACAAGAGGCAAATGAAGATACATCGACTTCATCGTTGTGCACACTATATCTCCCTATCCTATTGTTACGTCATTCAGGTGCAGAAGCGAACACGACACTATTTATTTTCGAACTGATTCATTTCAACTAAAGAAACACTGATTCATATCGAACTTTTAACTACTTTTTATGTAAAATGATTTATATCACGCGGTATTTGACTGTCTCTCTGACACTCGCTGCTCGACTGACTGACTGCAGTTGTTCGGTCGTCCCAGAGGTCCTTGTAAGTGGGTTTCTCAGGAGATCTTCCTTTCGTTATAAGATAAAACAGAGAGCTTTTTCCTGCAGCGCTGATATCTTCTATTTCTAGTGCTCGACCGACGGAAGGACCTTGTTGATGAAGCTCTTCTGAATTCCCGAACTTCCTCATGAACTTGTTCGCTATTCCTTGAGACATCTGGAGATCCTCGGCGACGCAGTGAGCTAGTGCGTATTCTAAAAGAATGGCGAAAAGGTCGCCGTGCTCTTTCATGGTGACGCCAAACCTTGCTTTCGATGAACCACTGTATGTCCCAATGAATTCGTCGAATGTTAACTCCTTTTCTTCCGGACAAATTTGTTGAACTTGTTAATCTTGTGTTTCCTCGAATGGTGCTAGTCTGTTGGAATGAACGACTCTTGGTTTGCCACTTGGTTCTTCACTGATGCGGTAGATGACATCGTTGATCTTCTTCTTGACAGTATAAGGTCCTTCCCAAGATCTCTGTAGTTTTGGACGAATACCTCGTTTCCTTTGTGGATTGTACAACCACACCAGGTCTCCTTCTGCGTATCCTGCATCCCCAGCTCTGATGTCGTATCTGTCTTTCATGCGATCGCTGGCGTTTTTCAGATTAGAACGAACCAATTCGTGAATATCGTTAATCTTTTTCATCAGATTCGTGACGTTACCTTCCCCCACTATGTCCTCACCAGGTCTACATCCGAAGACCATGTCACATGGAAGCCTCATCTCTCGTCCAAATAGAACCTTCGCCGGAGTCTGTCCTGTAGATTCCTGTACTGCAGATCTGTATGCCATCAAGAAGAAAGGGATATGTTGATCCCAGTCTTGTTGGTGTTGAACTACGACATTGCAGAGATACCTTCCTATGGTTCGGTTCATTCGCTCCACCAAGCTATCTGATTGTGGATGCAATGGAGTTGTTCTTGTTTTCTTGATTCCTGACTTCTCGCTCATTTCCTTGAACACTCCACTCTCGAAATTCCGGCCCTGATCAGAGTGAAGTTCCAATGGCACCCCAAAACGACTGATGAGTTGATTCATCAGGACATCGGTGACAGTCACGGCTTCCTGGTTAGGGATCGCATACGCTTCCACCCACTTGGTGAGGTAGTCCATGCAGACAAGGATGTATTTATTTCCATTATCAGTCACTCGAAACGGCCTCGCAATATCCATAGCAATTCTCTCGAAAGGGCCTTCAACATTGTACTGTCTCATGGGTGCCCTTGGTTTACGATGAGGCCCATTGCTGGCAAAGCACACGGTGCATTTACGGCACCACTCCCTGACGTCGACACTGCAGTTCACCCAGTAGAACCGCTCTCGTACCTGCTGCAGTGTCTTCCTCACTCCTAGATGTTCCCCTGAAGTTCCATCATGTACATATCCGAGTACTTCCGACACTCGGCTCCTAGGAATGACCAACTGCATACGATTATTCGACCCATCATCGCTCTCGAGATTCCTCTTGAGCAGGTCATCTTCTACTACCAAGGAGTCCCACTAACTCCAGTACGCCTTCAAAGTCTGTGGAGATGGTGCTACTTCTTGCCAAGAAGAACGACTATTCGCTTTCTTCCATTCTCGAAGCTTCCGAAGTCCTGAGTCCTTTTCTTGCTCTTGCTTGATTGCTGCAGGTAACCAATCTTCATTGACAACGGTGGTTCTGTAGAGGGCTGCTTCCTTACCCTCCAAACGACTACAATGTTTGCATTCAGGTAGACATGGCCTTCTGGACAATGCATCTGCATTTTTATGGCTTGCCCCCACTCGGTGTGCTATCTCGAAGTCATATTCCTGGAGCCTCTCGATCCAACGAGCTACTTGGTCTTTGGGGTTCTCAAAATTCAGGAGCCACTTAGGTGCAGCTTGGTCCGTCCTGAGTAGGAATTTTCGTCCATAAAGGTACTTATTGAAGTGATTCACCGATTTTACCATGGCCAATAGTTCCCTCCTGGTAACGCAATAGTTTCGTTCTGCCTTCGATAGTGTAAGGTTTGGAATGTTATTTAATTATGAACACTCCATATAAATTAGGATGACGGGGAATGTCACGAGATAGAAAACCATTGTCATACTGAAAAATAAAAAATGCATGTTCAGCATCAATTGTTTACTTTTCTTGGTGTCAGGTGTAAATCGGATACAACTATTATACTCATCGATAGTAAATGGAGAACCTAATGTTCAGGCCACCGAAATGTATGAGCTTTGAAGGTAATGTGTCCCAAAACTGGTCCCAATGGAAACAGCAATTCGACATCTTCATGAGGGCATCTGGAAGAAAAACTGAGAAAGACGAGAACATTAAGGTAGCATATTTTCTTAATTTAATAGGGGAAGAAGGACTGAAAGTTTTCAATAGCCTGAAACTGAATAGTGATACGGAATCATTGAATAATGTTCTGAAGACATTTGGAGATTTTTATAGTCCTCGTTGTAATGTTGTCTATGAACGATTTCTATTTCGAAATATTAAACAGAAGGAAGGACAGCCATTTGACAATTATTTGACAGAGTTAAAAAATCAAGCGGTCAAATGTAAATATGAAACACAAGAAGGAAGTCTCATTAGAGA
The DNA here is from genome assembly GCA_918026855.4 of Phaedon cochleariae. NCBI lineage: Eukaryota > Metazoa > Arthropoda > Insecta > Coleoptera > Chrysomelidae > Phaedon > Phaedon cochleariae. The sequence goes on from OU896710.1 coordinate 27,469,185, forward strand.
TCGAATTATTTTTGGCTTATCCGATATGAATATCAAAGAGAAACTTTTGAGAGAAGCTGATATCAATTTAAGAAAAACTGCAGAATATTGTAGAGCTGTTGAAGCGAGCAAATTACAATTGAATGTGTTGAATAATGAATGTAAAATCAATGATTTGAAGAGAAACGAGGTCATGAAACAAAAAATAACAGACTGTAATTTTTGTGGTTATGATCATCCCATAGGAATGTGTCCAGCTTTCAACAAGGAATGTGGATTGTGTAAAGAAAAAGGGCACTTTGCAAAAAAATGCAAGAAGAAGAAAAGCAGACAGAGAATAAACGAAGTTTTGGCTGATGAAGCTGAGGGAACTGATGAAGTTGAAGATGACCCAAATCAACATTATATTCCTGAAGAAGATTTGTTCGTCTACGCGGTTAAAAAATTGGGTTTGAATGAACAGTCTGCATGGTACAATGATCTGAAAATCAATGATAAGGTCATCAAATTTAAATTAGATAGTGGGGCAGAAGTAAATTGTTTGCCAATATCCAAATTCTTGGGGATAAATAATAGACCTCCTATTACTAAGAGGAATATTTCAAATGTTGGGTATATTAATGATGATAAATCAATTCCATGCATAGGATCAGTCAACTTGAATTGTCAGATCAAGAGCAATGTTAGTGAAATTGAATTTTTCATTATCGATATGGATTGTGATCCTATATTGGGGCTCCAAGACTGCGTGAGGCTTGGACTAATTAAACGATTAGATGAAATTTGCATGTATCCGAAGAATTCGAATGAGTTTATTTGTGAGTATTCTGATGTGTTCACAGGTTCAGGTGAATTTATGGGAGATTATCATATATACAGATCAAGTCAGATGCTATTCCAGTAATTGATCCACCTAGAAGAATTCCTCAAACACTAACTGTGCGTCTAAAAGCAACATTAGAACGATTAGAGTATAGTAATATTATTTCTAGGGTTAACAAACCTACAGCTTGGGTCAATAATTTAGTTATAACGGCAAGAACCAATAATCAATTACGACTCTGCTTAGATCCACGAGATTTGAATCGTGCTCTGAAACGGGAATTATTTCTTATTCCTAAACCTGAAGATATCATAGCAGAACTATCAAGTATGTCAGTTTTTTCGGTACTAGACATGAAGGAAGGATTTTTGGCAGGTTAAACTTGATGACTCAAGTGCAGATTTATGTACATTCAATACACCCTATGGTAGGTATCGGTTTAATAGAATGCCTTTTGGTATTTGTTCAGCCCCAGAGGTATTTCAGAGAAAAAATTCTGAGCTCTTCGATGACCTTCAGGGAGTAAGTATTTACTTCAATGACATCATTATTTATGGAAATATCGAGAAAGAACATGATGAAAATTTGAAACGATTGATGGAAAGAGCTATAAAGTATAATATAAGTAGATATATATTAGGAATCCTGTTACAGCTTCAATTCATATTAATTAATGTTGATTGATGACCGGGCAAAGTTCATCAGACTAATTCATATTAATTAACGTAATGATCCATCAGATGAATTATTCAATGGATTCGAACGGGTGCATAATCATTAGACATTTTAACATACCTATTACAAGAAGGAATTTGCATACAGGGTTATAAAAAAAATTATACAATTGGTCAGATAGAGAAACATGTTGAAAGGGAAATTATGGAATTCGACAATAAATGCAGACGCTGTATAAGATGGTTTGATAACGAAAAACCGCGAGTTACGTTTCCGCCTGATCAGTATGGGTCAGTACACACGATGTATATTACATATACTTTCAGTACTTCATGGTTCTACGAACCTCGTCAAAAGCAAACGAGACACATCATTCAAACATATTAGACAGGCAACATATGATGGATGACCCCTCTGACTGTTGATTTCGATCAATATACAGATCGACAATGAGAAAATATACAGAGAAACTCGCTGCAAGAACTGCCTACTTCAGGTATGACCAGCAAACATAAGTAGGTAGTCCCGGTCTCCAGTCCAGCCCCTCCCCTCCACTTTTCTCCAAACCACGTGACTCGGCCGACCAATCACAGGCCGGCCTGACTCGGCTAGCTACTCGCGGCCTAGCGAACGGGTCGTCATCATCGGTTGGACTGCGATAGATCCGTTCTAGAGATAACGGCGCGCATTTCATTCCATTTTTCAACAACGGCTATATACAGGGTGTTTGAGTTGAGTAATAGTTTGGAAAAAAATATAGGGTGAACCCAAAAGGCGTTATACCTCTCCGACCTACATATAAAAGGCTACCCGCTATAACATGATATATACAGGGCGTCAACGGCTATATACAGGGTACTTGAGTTGGGTAATAGTTGGGAAAAAAATATAGGGTGAACTCAAAAGGCGTTATACCTCTCCGACCTACATATAAAGGCTACCCGCTATAACATGATATATACAGGGCGTTTGAGTTGGATAGCAATCAAAGAAAAAATATACTGGACGCCTCACCCACTTTTGCGGGATTAGACAGCTGACGTATTACATTTGACAGATGACCAAAAACGCTATCATACATCAATACTAGACAAAGCTCTTTGAGGTTATGTTCCATTTCAGACATTCGGTATAGCAAATTTATTTATTCTTTCTATGGTATGTTTTAACTCGTACAGCAATATATAATAATATAGTGCCACTGAATGATCAAGACCTCTATGTCATGTTGACATCATGTTAATATTGCCAGGGATAATCAACACTTAGGAATATTATACATATGGTGCCCCACTGAAAAAAGGAATTTCTTTTCGAGCCACCCCTGTATAACATTGGCATTTTCAGTTCGTAGAAGATTAGAAGGAAAAGTATTCGAATATTTAATAATTCATTATAGGTGACTGAAACAGCCCGAGATTACGATTTCCTGTTTCTCGGCGCGATTTCCTGTGTGATTAAAGTTCGAATAACAATATTTTCTTTCTATCATAAGATTCATAAGAGTATTATTTCATTCGTGTAGGACATAATAATATGTTCTAGTGTGTTTTGCCAAAATCTGTGCCGTTTGTGTGTGTTTGTGTGTGTATGGGAAACTAGATAATGGAGCAACCCTCACTGTATAGATGGATGCTACTCGTTCATTTCTGGATATAGCTGTTTCTCAATGAAATTGGTAAGTTGCTTAGTTTTCTGCTTATCAACCGAAAAAAAGGCGTCAGTCTTGGATAGTTCGGTATTATTTGGTAGAGCATTATAGGATTTTTTTATATCTTGTTAGATTTCAGCTGACGAAGCAAGTATAAATCTGAAATATGATTCTATTCAAATACAGGGTGTGTCATAAAATATTAGGATTTTTTATATTTTCCTAGATTTCAGCTAACGAAAAAGTATAAAAATCTGAATTAGGATTTTATTCAAATACATGGTGTTTCGTAAAACATTTTGGATTTTCAGTTTTATATTTCGGTATAATTTAGCTTACGAAAAAAAAAGTATAACTCTGAAATAGAATTTTATTTAAATACAGGGTGTTTCGTGCAACATTGAGATTTTTCAGTTTAATATTTTGCCTGATTCTCAGCTAATAACAGAAATTGAATTTTATTTGAATACAGGGTGTTTCGTAAAACATCAGGTCTTTCATATTATGCTAGATTTCAGCTAATAAAATAAGTTGGGATTTTATTTTTCATTCGAAACGTCCATGTAGTTGATGGTATATACAGGGTGCTTTTGGTTATCTAGGTTTGAAAATGTTTTTCGTTTTTAAATTAGTATACTGGGTGTTATCAGTTGTCTGGGGTTTGGCAAAATATATAGAGAGTCCATAGAAAAAAGTTCTATAAAGTATACATAATGTGAAGATTTTCTCAAAGATGCATTTATTTTGGAACTTTCTATTTTATGTCTTGATTTTGATCTGAACTGCCTACATATTTTATTAGAGTAATGGGTGTAATGGGATCAATAAAAGATGTGGATACCTATCAAATATTTTATTGACAAATGAGATAATCACAATCTATATCATTTTATTCTTGAAACAATCTTCACACCATGCTGTGAAAATGTAGGCGCCTATCCCTTTTCTATCAGTGGTGTAGTCTTCAATCACATGACGAACCCCCTCTTTGCGACAAAAAGAGCAGAAACTAGGTATGCAGTCACTGCAATTGCATGGTCTACCCCAGGCACAGTTTGGCATTGCTGATTACGTCTGTACTGTTGGAGAGCTGCCGAAATACTAAAGTCATACATTGATATTAACCAGTTCGTATAAGTCCTGAAACATAGTATGAATAGCTTTGTTTCCACACCACCCTCGGGGTAAAAGCCTTTTGGCGCGTTTTGCTTTTTTCTTTGTTCTGAATGTGGATAAAAGCATTCCCCTTTAGGCCTATACAAAACCACATACACTCTAAAGATTGGAGGTGAATAATTCATTATAGAACAGATGACTGTTGATATATGAAATCAGAGCAGTTTTTGTTTGTTCTATATCTAGCTGCACGAAGATCGATTTCTAAATCAATAGAAATACTTCATTAATTTGCCAGATAATGCCCATTGTTTTTTTTCAGTAGAACAGGTGACTGTTGAAATATAAAATCAGAGCAGTTTTTGTTTGTTCTATTTGTAGCTGCACGAAGATCAATTCTTAACTTAATAAAAACACTTCATTAGTTCGCTACATGGTTAGGGCCTTTTTTTCTTCGTTCATTGAACTATTCACCTCAAATTTTTAAAGTAGCCGTGAAAACGGCTGATTTTATCAAAAATTCATTGCATAGATCCGGTCGTGATAACGATTGCTTTTACTTTCTCTCTCTCTCACGAGCTTTGTGCCGGATATTTTTAATCGAATTTTACACAGAACGCTGATAAAAAACTTCAATCGCAATTTGTTTACCACTGTCTGATAAATAAGAAAGAATGACGATGCTGTGATTTGAAATATTATAATGATTTCCGCTTTTTGAAACCGTAAGGTACAGAAGTGTGATCTTCGAGAAATTTCCGCTTCAAACTTACAGGCTTGTACTTTTTGGTTACATCAACTGTGATGACCTCATGTTCCTTGGTTCGACGGAACTGTTTGCTCAAAATTTCGACAGGGGGACCAGGGTTCAGAATCATATCTTTAATTGATTCAAAATTCACAAGCTGTGAAGCAGCATAGTTAAGGGAGAGGCCTTTAACTTTACAAACAACTTTGAACTCTTGTTCCTTGGTTGACCATAGCTTGTAAGCATAATTTTTCGGGCCACCAGATACAAACTCTGTAATATGGGAACCAGGACCGTAACATTCCATTTCGTCGGTCATATCACCAATAAATTGACCAGTAGGAATGTCAAATTCCCCTTGTCTGGAAACATAGATAACAGAGTCCGTGTCATAGTATAACACCCTTTCCCCAAGCTGCTGTAAATAGCTGTAAAGTTTCAACCGAGCTAAGGCTGTTACATATGCAGCAATTACAACATTGACTGTGGAAAGAGTGTCATAGCTCTCCTCCTTATACTCCCAATTAACAATGAGGGTATCCTCGTTTATCGGGAGTACTGTATTGACAATAAGCGAAGGATCCGTCATCATAGAAAAGAATTCCGAGGGCTGATTGATGATTGAAGTTTTCGATTGGTTTTCACGCTGACCAAACTTACCCCAGAAGGAATTTAGCATAAGCTTGGCCAGTGCTCTCAACCCGGGATTATCGGTGATTTTAGAAAATTCCAGCAAAACATCCTCCCGCTGTAAAAACTCATCAATATACCTCTCTTTTTCCTCTTTGGTCTTACAATGCTTTGGCCAATCTGATGACTCCTGTTTCACCTTGATGAATTTATTCATCATATCGGTGAATAGGCCTGATACATTTTCACCAAATTGTACAGTATCGTAGGACCAAATCTCTTTGATCTCGATAATCCGATAGCCCACCTCAAGGGCTTTTAATATCTCTTCAACAGTCCATGTTCCTGTTAATGTACGCTCTTCATCAGTGTGATGACAACTACTAGTATAATAGTTTTCACCACATACACGACAAAGAACAAACATCAACTTGCTGTTCATTTTCTGTGGTAAAACAGGATGAAAAAGATCTTGAGGTGGGAGAATCGCACATTTAACGAGTCCAGAGATAGAGGAAAGTGACACAGTAGAAGCCTCCTCACCAACGAGTACTTTCGGATGACCCACAGGAAATTTGCCATATTTACACACCCATGGGTAGAGCGAACAAACGTCAACGTATTTAATTTGTTCACCATCCCCGGCCTTGTAATATTCGACAATATTTCCCGTTCGGCCACCATAGAAAGCATCTCGAGGATCGAGGGGTAGATTTTTAAGCAGGGGATGATTGGTGACAAAGTTGCAAAGTTCGTCACCGCTGGAAAGTTCCCTGCGAAAATCACACTCCCATTTTTCAATAACCTCATACCCTAAGGATTTGATTTTATTGATTTTTGCAATGGTCGTGTCATAGCGATTGCTCATAGTTTCGGAAGGACAGTTTTTGAGAGGAATATCTCTCTGATCAGTGAAGCAGCGGGGACAACCGTGATAGAAACAGCCTTGAAATTCGAAAACTTGTTTTGTTTCCGCCGAATAGCCATCAACTTTGAGATTGCCGATATGGGCCTCTGAAGATCGGCAGGCCTGTTGGATTTTTATATCCCGTAGTTTCTCCTCCCAAAGTAACCACTGGGTGGCTATCACAGATTGATTATCACGATGTCTGTAACCACCCTTGGGAATGATGCCTATGGTGTTTGGTTTGAGAAAATTTCTACGGAAAACCTTATTGCATGTCGAAGCGATCGTTACTGCTTCAGTGAACGGACATACATTAGTTTCAGACAACATGAGCTGTCGAAATTTCAAACAGGCCTTGGTCAGAATATCCACATCAGAAATGCAATAGTCTATGATTTCTCGAGAGAAATCGAAAACATAGTTTTCATCGACTCTTTCAGCATGCCATTTTATGAGAGATGCGCGAGCATCTGAAGTGAGATTGTCAGGGGTGTAGAACTGTAGAGCTGGGATAGGGCCCTTGTAATTTTGATTCTCTATACGATTGAAAAGGTGAGGGAAATATCCCTTCTTCAATTCAGAGAACCCGAAAGATTTAGGCAGTTTTGCCAGGGCCATTGGGAAGTAATTGAGAGAGTCCAAAAACTTGACATTTCCAACAGTCATGGAAATTAACCCGCTACCTCTCATAATGAGATCGGGTTTTAGGCCCGTTTTGGTCAAGATATAATTCAAAATGAACGCGTGGTCGAATTTTCCGCCGTTGTGCGCAATGACGATGACATTTTTGAATTTCTTCCTTATTGTCAACACATGATCAACAAATGGAGATATGGGGTCGTTACACTTGAGAATTTGCAAACGAACCCCACATTTCGAACAAATTTGCTGTGTGGTATCGATGCAAACATCACAGCATTGACGAAAGACACACAGATTGGGCTCATGAAGAAGAGATCCGTCGGCTTGTACCCTCTCCTGACGAGTCTCCAGATCATAGAAGACAAACAAGAGATCATCAGTCTTGGGTACTTTCGTGTCGGGCTGAATATAGCATAAATGTTCAGAAGGTTGGTGTTTGTTGCAAATCTTGCAATAGATCTCTCCGCAGGTGTGAGTTCTATTGGTAGGGACAATTTTGAAACATAACTCACAACGTCTAATCTTACTACAAACACCGTTCTGAATATGGTTATCAAAACAACCTTGTCCACGGAAAGATCTTTTACAAGACTCGCAGGGAACTTTTACACTGTTTTTAGGACATGGTGGCGATCCTTGGCACGAGAAACAAGTACCACCACAACGATGTTCATCTCGATGATCATAGGGCACGTGACATTCCTCACAATAAAACTCACAGCAGAAGGCGGCTGTAAGTGAGGTTATGACATTATAGTGGCCCTCATGGTGAAGTAAATTCAACGAGAGACCCTCATCCCCACCCTTGAAAATGATGTTACGGCCCTTGTTCCCGTATTGGTATACAGTTATTTTGTACGAGGAGAGATAGCTTTGAAATTGTTGTAGCTCTGGTATACCACAGCCCTCACCAGCAGGCACAGAGACCCCAGCATCAGCCAATAACTGCAAAGTGCGTTGACTTTGCAGTTTTCTAATGTCTTTGCGCACATCGTTGCGCTTGGGATCTTTGTCGGCGTATGCCTGAGCTACAACAAGTGCTCGAGGAAGACATAAATTGTCTTTATTCTTTATAGCTATAATCCCCTGACGTTTGCTACATTCCTCGTCAAAAGAGTTGTAGCAACGCCCTCTTCCCTTGCCAGCAGGTAACCTACAAGAGGTTACGCTGAGACAAAAGGTCTCAGTGTTCAGGCCACAAGAGTTCGATTGGTAAATGGATGATATTTTTTCGAAAATATCATCCACCGATACCTCTGAAGCAGTTTTGAAAGCTATCCACCCTGGTCCCCTCGCGAAATCTTTAGAACAAAACGAGAAACCTACCTTATCGGTTGGATGCAGGCCCTCAGTGCCTTTCAAGACAATGTCGGTGACTGCATCCTTGATATAGGCCACTGGTTCCTTGCCTTGAGGAATAGGTTTTATATTGAACTCTAAAGTACGAGCCTGTACGCCAAAGCGATAATTTTTCTTGACCACGTCTTTAACAATAAAAAATTTCTCCATTATGAATATAACACTCAAATAAATCACACTATCGTCGAATGATAACAAAACAAGCACAACTATATATAGAGAAAACTGAAGGTAATGTCGGTGAGATGTAACGATTGAAATTTTCTAGAATCAGCAATTAAAAAAAACTCAAAATTATCGACAAATTCAAAATTTCGAAAAAGTCAAAAATTCTCAAAAATCAATATCAACAAAGAAGCGAGCTGTATGCAAACTGCGAAACTGAAAAATAAGCAAAATAGATAATCAGATTATTTCTTACACAGAGAGAGAGTGAGAGAGCAACCGATCACCACGAAGACTGAGCAGGAAATGAAGTTGGATCATCATTGCTATTAGGGTATTCGACACACCTAGGATGAGTTCATTATCGATGAATAGGAGTGGAGGGGGTAGGATGAGCAGCTCTAATCACGTTTGGACGAGTCCATTATTTTGGAGAAAAAGGTAATGCAAACTACGCAGTGCTTCGACACGTGTCAAGGTCATTTTGTGGTAACTGAGCGTATATACCATGTAAACATGATTGTTTTGTATAAGGAACGATATATATTATGTGAGAAAATACGAAAATACCCAGATAAAACTGGAAAAGCACTTCTAGCAAAACCGATATCGGTTCTTTTTCTTTCTGAGCGGAAAAAACATCTAATTAGCCTTTCCTTTCAGTAATCAGGTTTTGTGGTTTCCGTTCGCTTATTGTATGAGAAAACGTTTTTTTTTCAATCTCTCCCAGTTTTCATTCATATTTTGTTGTGAAAACTTTGGCAAAATGAGTGAATGCGAGTGCTTAGTAAAATTTAATATACTCACAGAAAATTTTGTCTTTATTAACTTTAAATTAGACGCTGTTGAACAGATAAATTCTTATATTTTGATTAGTTTCAAAATAAATAATCAGCTATTCCGGTATGAAGTTACCCTAGGTGACAATTATGACGAAGGTGATGTGTTACAACTTCAATTTTACCGTGACGGTGTGCTTTGCTGGGGATATAATTTTTTCGTGTGTGAAGACATCTTTGAGACTGTGGACGATGATTATTTATTTACTAGTGGACGTTTTTTTTTGTGTGTACAGTTCCTCGTTATTGCACAGTTCTAATTATTCACTCTATATGCCTTCAATTTAACGGGATGTAAACAACTGACTATGCTCCAAAAGAAGCAAGTCTCATCATCATTTTGAACGTTAATGCAAGCCTGCTTTTTCTCAATCTGCACTGGTAATTTGATGTATGATGAGCCATTGCCCATTTCATATTTATTTATGGCAACCTCCAGAGAAATAATTTCGCTCAAGGTCCACCCGCTATTCTTCTCGGGCAAATTCACTAAGTTTATTAAGGATCACATCTAGCACATTGATTTTGACCTAGCCAGACCACGCTCCAGACACCTACAGACCGGTTTCGAGCTCTTTGACTCTCATCAGTGCAGTGTAGTCTCCAGCCAGCAGTTCTAAGACCGGTTTCGAGTTCTTTGACTCACACAATCTTATGTGTTCTATCACGAACATGCTCACTTTTTCGCAAGCTTCGCAACAACATCATAATCGCCTGTGAATACAGCAGCACCATATCTTCATAATTTTCATAACATTCACATTAAAAAACTAAATTCCTGGTATAAGAACTGATCAATTTCAATGATAATAATAAACATTTCAGAACTTATAATCTCCAGAAGTTCAAGAAAATTCCAATAAGTACCTTCTTCTTTTCAAATTTATTCTTTGCCTTTTCACGGAGGTCAGTGTTGAGGTCTATATAGGATTTGAGCCATGGTGATTGGCGGAATCGGATGATTCTTGTTTTATCCAATATTGAAATCACTAGTGTCGTTGTCCAGTCTAGTGGTAATCCTCAACCCAGCTTGAGAAACAAACTAATTTAGAAGATGTCAAAATTGAAAAATAAATGAAAATAGTATCATTGATTATTATTCATTACCAAAATGACCAAAATCAGTATTCCCCAATATAGAAAACCCAGGGTGACCAACCCCTAAGCGAAAAGTCCATTGTTGTTATTATCCTAGTTAAGGAAAACCAAGCAACTTACCAATTTCATTGAAAACAGCTATATCCAGAAATGAACGAGTAGCATCCATCTATACAGTGAGGGTTGCTCCCCAAGTTCTTCGCATATCTCATCGCATTTTTTTTTTTTTTTTTATTCGCTTAATCCTCTTCTGACATTCGCGAAGACCTCTTCTTATCTCTTGATCATCATGGTTTGATGTAACGAAGCTTTTTTTTTTGTTGTTGCATTTTCGCAAAACCAACTAGTTTTCCATTTATACATACATATATGATCTGAATAATATCATTATTGTGGAAATATTTTCAAAAGGATTAACGATGGGTTTGCTCTTCATTCATCCGAGATTGAAGCAGTGGGGGTTTTAGTGGAGGATGAAAAGAGCTGTCCAAGACTGGGTCCCAACCCCAGTGGCGGATTTTTCCATCTAAACCTTGAAATATTTTCATATTATAATGAACTTTATTTGTACACATACTGAGACCTTGCGTCTCATGCTCTACTGCAGTTTCAGATTACATCTCATTGGTGAAACGGAGGACCAGCTGTTGAAGTATCGGATGCATGATGATGATGAGAGAACAGCAAGCCAGCAGTAGCCAACCATGTCAGATTTATGCACAATTGATCGTAAAACAGAAGACAAGCAAACGTCGTTGAAAATCATTGCTCAAGTAAGTATGCGCATGGTTTTGCTCTATATGTTGAGAATATAGGTGTCAATTTAATGACCCAGAGGGGAATTTTTTCATTAGGATAATTATCACCAATATTGCCATCGTGACATCAATTTTGTTATTAGATGTCAACAATTGCTAGATGCTATCAGGCCTCAGACACTTTGCTGAGTACCCATTTCATGTTTCAGTTCAGTATTAATAAAAATTAAACGAGATTCAAAGAAATACTATTTATTTCAACTAAAATACCAAAAGACCTCTACACAATCTATGCTCTAATTTTATTTCATCTGCTTTCCTGGAGCTTCCTCCTCTTATTATTCCACCTCTCCTCAGAATGTCGAAGCTGCTGTCATCTCTTGGTGAATACCGAGTACTTTTATGGCCATTCTGAATGTGAGATGAATACTTGACAGGACGCGATTCCTTACTCGGCTTGATCATCTTCAGACATGTTGAATTTGAACGCTTCATAGGTACTTTAACGTCAGCCAGTTGTTCAAGCGCCAAATATTTATTTCTCACAATTTCAGCTAAGTCCACAATTTTTTTATGTCTATCTTCGATTTCATTCTCACAAGGATCATCCGTGATAGCATCATTTTGACTCAACTGCTGACCAATCTCAGAATTCGACTGGCTTTGGGACAATAATTGGTGATCACTATCAATGGAGTTCGACTCATTTCGTTGATCAGTGGTGATCGGTTCGTTTTGGGGATTAACCAGGTCGTTCCCTTTGTGCTTTCTCGCCAAATGTTTTTTCATGCTATCCAATCTTGTGAATTTGTCCACACAATAATGACAATTGAAAACTTTTTCGTCATGACTATCCATATGCCGCTTCAATCCATAGGCCCACTTGAATTTCTTGCTGCATTGCTGACAAGCAAACATCTCAAGACGTAATATATTTTTCTTCCTACTATGATGTTAACAGTATGAAGTCAGGACAACAACTGACATCTTTATAAACCCGACACTAACCATACCGTCACACCATTCACACCGCCATTCACACAGCCATGCACACCTCCACACTACCATTCACACCGCCATTCACACAGACACACCGCCATTCCCACCGTCACACCGCCATTCACACCACCACACTGCCATTCACACCGCCACAACGCTATTCACACCGCCATTCACACCGCCCCACTGTCATTCACACCGCCACACTGTCATTCACACCGCCATTGACTCCTGTCATACTACCACTTAGCCCTGTCACTCATATAGAGTGACGTTTTTTTTTTTGTGACGCATGCGCACACCTCTTTCAAAATGATGGCCTATTTGATTCGCGAGAATTTGTACAACACTTGCAACTCACATTATGTTTCAGTTTCACCACTTTCAGTTACTTCCAACCAGCACCGTACAACAGAAGAGGGCCACGACACCATTGAAATAACAAGAAGGGGAATAAAAGACATATAGAAGGGCAATGAGGTGTGTTGCTGCCTGTACGAGAAGCCTACGAGCCCTACCGCTAAGGTGTGTTACTGTCTGTGAAAGTACAAGGAGGAGGAGGAGACAGCTTGATGAAGTGTGAAGGGTGGGTTTTTGAAAAACAAAGTAGGTATTTTATTTAGTGCAATAAAATCGTGAGAGTCACTCCTCCAAACGTCTACATACATTTTAATGAACATCGACTATTTATTTGAACAATTTAGTTGAGGTCGGCATTTCCATGCTAATATTATATATCTCGAAAATTGATGCATTTTTTTTCAACACACATGCCTGAACATCATACTGAACACTCGTGACTGAGACAGCATACATGTGACAATTGGAATAAAACAAAATGGTATTTAATCGTTTATTCGTAAAGTGATATAATTCTTGTTAACATTATTTTCAATTGATGAAGTAATCCATCATTGGGGCAGGATATTCCAAAGACGCTCCAACTGAACGGTTCGGCTTTCACTACCCGTCTAGTATATTCACTATATTTGTAGTATGTATTTCTATCGAAAAAATATATATTTCCATCGATATAACGAAAAGCTGATATTATGCCTGCTGGAATTCCTGGGAAGATGTGACTAAGTGGCCCACGGTTGCTCATGTCTCCATTGTCATCAAATGTAATGTAAGAATCGTTGTTATATAACAAATAAGCCTGTCCACTGTTTGTCTGGAAGACAGCATTAATTTTTGCTTTAGAAGGCAAAGGAAAACGAAAGTTTTGGTGGATTTGAAAATTCGGAAAAGATACTGCATAATACATACTATCATTTATAAATGTCACTAGATTACCCACAGAATTTTGGAAAACATGTGAAACTCGAGAAGACTTTAAATCTTCAGGAAGATAATCATCAAGCAGCTCTGGCTGTGATGGAATTCGCATATCGTTCAAATCGAACTTCCACAAAAATCTATTGTATCCCACGTACATGCGATAATTTTGAAACTGGGGTGACGAACTGAAAATGTCAATGTTATACAGGGTGGCTCGAAAAGAAATTCCTTTTTTCAGTGGGGCACCATATGTATAATATTCCTAAGTGTTGATTATCCCTGGCAATATTAACATGATGTCAACATGACATAGAGGTCTTGATCATTCAGTGGCACTATATTATTATATATTGCTGTACGAGTTAAAACATACCATAGAAAGAATAAATAAATTTGCTATACCGAATGTCTGAAATGGAACATAACCTCAAAGAGCTTTGTCTAGTATTGATGTATGATAGCGTTTTTGGTCATCTGTCAAATGTAATACGTCAGCTGTCTAATCCCGCAAAAGTGGGTGAGGCGTCCAGTATATTTTTTCTTTGATTGCTATCCAACTCAAACGCCCTGTATATATCATGTTATAGCGGGTAGCCTTTATATGTAGGTCGGAGAGGTATAACGCCTTTTGAGTTCACCCTATATTTTTTTCCCAACTATTACCCAACTCAAGTACCCTGTATATAGCCGTTGACGCCCTGTATATATCATGTTATAGCGGGTAGCCTTTTATATGTAGGTCGGAGAGGTATAACGCCTTTTGGGTTCACCCTATATTTTTTTCCAAACTATTACTCAACTCAAACACCCTGTATATAGCCGTTGTTGAAAAATGGAATGAAATGCGCGCCGTTATCTCTAGAACGGATCTATCGCAGTCCAACCGATGATGACGACCCGTTCGCTAGGCCGCGAGTAGCTAGCCGAGTCAGGCCGGCCTGTGATTGGTCGGCCGAGTCACGTGGTTTGGAGAAAAGTGGAGGGGAGGGGCTGGACTGGAGACCGGGACTACCTACTAACATATATTAGACAAATATGTCGAACAACTCTCGACCAAAACTCGTAAAACTATTTTGTGCTTCACCAAAGGAAGAACTCGTGAAATATATCAAACAATAACATTTATATGTCAACTACTCTACAAGAAAGATTCTTTATAGACCTATATGCAAAGTCTGAAAATTCTCTAGATATCATCATACTTTTATCATAGAAAGTATTCTGGTTGGTTCGTGAACTATGTTAAACAACTCTCTACCAAAACTCGCAATGTTAGGGTTAGAGACACTAAGGGTTAGCAACATGAGGATCATCTTTCAGGTGATCTAATATATCATGAAAGCATACCCAGGCAGCACTACAAAACATCTGTCACAGAAATCTTATGATGAAGGCAAATTTTCATTCGAATCCAGCAATATTCCTTATTCGAATTACCAGTCGCGCGCTCGGAAAGATCGTGAAAAGTATACCTGATCAGAACTGTAGAAATCTTGCGTCTATACGAGGTGTTTTTGTGATAAGTATATACATATATTGAGAACATCAATACATAATAGTCTCATATCAGATATTTTTTAATTCCTAAAATTAACTAGAAATTTCATCCTGAAAATTAAACAAAAACAGGAAAAAATCAAGTTCGCCCCTACAAAACAAATTAAATGTTTGAACTCAGCATCCCCCACACCAAAATTCATGTAGAGGAAACGTCACGATCGTCAAAGCGTAGAACTCCAGGTGTAAAATGGGGCCTCACTCCCAAATGTTTGATCCCCTATATTCTTTGGTGTCATTCGATAGTATATGTGTCTCGGGGTTTGAAATTTTCACACTTATTACAGAACCGCCCAGTATGTAAAAAATGTGTTATAAAGCTTTTAGAGAGGCCTTAACTTTACTGTTTTTCGCCTCAGCAGGTGTGAACGCGATGAAAATCTGAATAATGAATGAAAATACTGAACAAATAAAGAGATAAATACTCGATAGTCAGCGGGAAACCTGATAACAGCTTTCTATCTTCCAAGATATGAACTACCACGAGGAAAAATATAATATACAGGACGATTAAGAACCGGAAACAGATGAAATATTTGACTTTACATCATATTCAAAAAACAACAGAAAATACCTCATGAATTCCAATTGATATTCCTCATAGAAGCTATAGGAGCAGCAAACCCATACCTGCCATTGGAAATAAAGAGTACCCCTAGAGACGAACACGCAAATACATTGATATGCGCAGAATTTCAATGTTTGCGAGATATCAATAAATAATGAGGAGCCGTGAATAACATATATTTTTATGTTATCTCCCATAAAGCTAGTATTGGGCCTTCTTAATAATACTGACATTAGAGGCGCGAATAGAATACTCTACTCTCTGTACGACCTCGCTACACATGCTGCTGAATAGATGACACTTGACAGATGCCACGTGACACATGAGGCGTTTTGCAGAGGAGACAGATCACACATGCGTCAAAATGTGACGGAAGCATCACAAAAACAGCACAATCAAAATGTCGCTTCGATAACATAATATGATGATGGCGCACCATTCTAACCAAATAAAATATGAACAACATAACCAATTATGAATTGTGGTCTCAGACAAAAATATTCGGAAAGACTAATGTACACGGCGAACAATTATTTTTTCTCTTGCTATCAGCATTTCCAGGCAGTTCAAGTATCCTCATGATATTCAAAATCGTATCTCGGATATCATTTGAAATATTGCCCAACTTTATCAACATAGAATAATCAAAAGGTAGCATTCTTTTCAAACCGAAATGAAGATTTCCCATGCTAATTATTAATAACAATTGTATTCAAACAGTATAGGACACATATAGTTATTTCACGAACACAGCTTCACAAGAACCAGGATTTTTATTCCAGACAAGAAGCAACTCTACAAAATACAGATACAAAATGTTTCAGAATACTGTTTCCACATATGGCATTAAGCAGACACAGATACGTTGATGCTACTAGATTTCGTCCAGAGAGACAAGCCATGCGCTTGGTGGGCGATGCCACACTCACTAAGTCTTGAGAACATCGATGAATCAAAAATGAGTTGACGACCTCTCACGATTCACAGATACTTTCACTTCATTAACAACATTGAAACATCACAGGAAAGTCGGCGCCTCCACAGTTTTCTACAGATACTCCCACGGGAAACGACTTTCAGGAATCTCTGCTATCATTCCATCACTATAGCAATACCTGTCAGACGAATACGGCAAGCAAAGACAACACATTCTTTCGTCATCAATTTCCAAATAATATATCGAACAACTCTTTAGCAGAACTCATGAAATGACTAAACTTACTAAAGGAAGTATTTCCAAGATATCCCAATTTTCAATACCTTATTCCTCTCCCTAGCCTACGCGCGATGTTTCACGAACATAATAGACATTTTCATTCGTGAGCTGCAAGTGATGAAAATACTAATCTGACACCTATTATAGTACTAATCATAAATTAACTTCTCGGACATAAATATTCGAACAGGCCATCATGCATTACTGGGAATCAGATATCTCTTGTCAGGTGAAATGTCAACCAATTTCATTGATATAAAATGATCACAAGGTACCTACCTTTTTTTTCCACCCGAAATGAAGATACTAATGCGGATCCTGAACAAGAATCGAAATCAGACAGTATACGACACCCAGATCTATCACGAAAGGTGCTAAACAAAAAACTTGGATTTTTATTTCAGGCAACATGCTACTCTACAAAATACAGATACGACCTGTTCCAGAATACGGTTCCACATATGGGTTCTTCCACACTCACTATTTCTTTAACAACATTGTTACATCACAGAATAGTCATCGACCTTCATTCACTTCTTCTACAGATACACGGGAAATAGTTTTCAGAAATTCCTGCTATCATCTCACCGCTAGCAATACCAGTTAGACGCACTTAACAAATTCAGACAACGCATCCTGTTTTCACCAATCATGATTATGTCGAGCAACTCTTATACAAATTTCATAAAACGACCAAGTTCACCATAGAAATGGTTTCAAGATCTTCAAAAGTTCAAAAATTAATACCTACCTCCTTTTCTAGCATATGCATGATTTCCATCGAATATAATAGGTATTTGCTTTTGTGTGCTTCAAGAGATGAATAATAATGATCTGACGCACATAACAACACCAAACATTCAAACAACGTATACCAATAATTATGAACTAACTTCTGAGACGAAAATATTCGGAAAGAATCATCTCTCTCTCTTATCGAGTGAATCATTCCCAGTCAGTTTGAATAGCCTATCCTCTTTAAGGTACGCACGATGTTCTTCAAACATTATAAGGATTTTCCTTCGTGTGCTCCAAGTGATAAAAATATGAACTGATGACGATGTAGCAGAACATGCAAACATAGATTATTTATGAGGAAACTTGTAATTCAAAAAATATTCAAACAGGCTTTTATAGATTATAGAAAATAGTATCTCAGCTATCGCTCGAAATATCGACCAACTTCATCGATATAAAAGAATGATAATGAACCAGATTCCTCACCTGACATATGATAAAAAAATCAGAATCATGAAAAGAAATTGTCAGAGGAAAAATATTCGATTAGGTTGTTATCATATACCCTATGGAAAATGGTATCTCGGCTATCATTCGAAATATTGATCAACTGCATCGATATAAAATAATGATAATGAACCAGATTCTCTACCTGACATATAAAAAAGAGATCAGAATCATGAAAAGAAATTGTCAGAGGAAAAATATTCGAATAGGTTGTTATCATATACACTATGGAAAATGGTATCTCGACTATCATTTGAAATATTGCCCAACTTCATCGATATAAAAGAATCACAAGGTACCATTCTTTTTAACCGAAATAAGAATACCTTATGCTGATTATGGATAACTATTGAATTCCAACACTATATGACACATAGTTCCATCAAGAACGCTGCTCCACAAAAATTTGGATTTTTTTTTTCGACGAAAAGCTGCCCTACAAAATACAGTTGAAGAATTCAAGAAGACTGTTCCTCATATGGGTTCAGCACTCACACATATACGTTGATGAATCCTAGATTACATCCAGAGAGACAAGCCATGCGCCTTGTAACGATTATTCCGTTCCATTGAGATGTTTTCAATCAATCAACCATTTAATTATCTGACGTCCATTCGTTCTTCTATCTACTTCCGCTTATCAGCCCTTCACCGGTTCAATAACCATATCGAATTCATCAAGTCTTGCGCGCTCGTCCTTCCCGCTAGACAGCGTCACAGAAGATCGAAGAAGGGAGACTGAATAACCAATCAGGAGAAGGGATTGATAGGACATGATCTTTCGCGAAGAACGAATAGAAAAATAAAAGTCCTTCTGATTTGAACTACCGACTTGAAAGGTTGAAGTGATAGGTTGTGTGAATTGAAGATATCTGGTAGGTCTGGATCTATCTTTATTTTTCGAGTGAAATAACTTGTCATCGCAGACATTTGGTTTGTTAGATTTGATTATTACCTATGGAATTAAATATTAATTGATATATTTTTGATCGAATTTCATTTTTGGGAGAGATAATTGCATTCGAGTTAATTGAGGTTACAATTCCTATCTAGTTGTTTCTTATGTAATAATTGGTCATCGATATCAATTTATTGGATATTTGAGTTCTTTCTATATTTAATTAGCACTTTGTGATGATATTTTTGTAAAATTGCAGATTTATAATATAATAAATCCTATACCATTATTTTTCAGTGAAAGGTTAAGTACCACCTGCCTTGCCGCTTAAATCTGCTTTTTTTTTTTACTTGTTGCTATCTACAGCTTTTTTGCTAATTTTGTTTCCTCAATCAATAAGTTGGAAATAGTATCTACTCTTTTGAAATCATTTTAGGTACTTATCAGAAATTCGAAACGTCATCGTAGTTTCCTCAGATGTTCATCCAGGAAACCTGAACTGAAGTCTACTCTGTGTCTCGTCCAGGAACCTTGAGCCTACAGGACCCAGAGCCTTGAAGTTGAACCTTGACGTCCAGGCTGTACCTTTCCAGGATTCTTTCTCAGGTGAGCATTTAATTTCTATTGTCAACTTGTGAAATTATTTTCCAAGTCATTTTTCATTCTCTCTGAGAAATAAATGCAACCTGAGGAAGGTTTCCTTCTCTCTATAGCCTGTTCAGTCAAAATTTGTCTGGTTCCTGTATAGGTTTTGCCTTCTTGTGACGAAAGCACAATCTATAGTTCAAGTTTTCTGGAAGTGAGATTTTTCTCTATATCTTACTGTCGGTATTTTCTTGGTCAACTCAACAAACCACATGCCAATGCATGTCTATTTCCTTATCTCCAGATATACCAGATCTTAATTCCAGACCTGTCAATTTCACACCTGAAGTACTTACCTATTATCTGGCATTTAACTTTTGAACCAGGACTTGCCACCCTGTATATATATATACCTTTTCTTTTACTTTCACGGATAAGTAAATTACCTGTTAACTTCAAACTTGAAATAGTACCTATTATCTGGCATTTAACTTTTGAACAGGACTTGCCACCCTGTATATAGATATTACAATTTTTTTTCTTCCACTAGAGGGTAGTTTTTTCAGCATTTTAGTTGAAGGATTTGCCACCTTCATTTAATATTCCATTTTCATATTTTTTTGATTGAATTTCAGTATCGACAATTTATCAAAGTTAAATTTGGTTTTTTTATTAGACAAATGACAATTTTTTCTTGAAATTTTTGTGTAATAATATATCAATACCAGGATATCTCATTATTCTGATTTATTCAAATAATTTCTCTCTGAGTTGAATATCAAATTCATGATTTGCTTCTCAGTTATTTCCATTTCTAATTGAGTAAATTTTCTCTAATTTTCAAGTGTCAAGTTTTTCTTTGAACTTAATTCATTATACTTTTCTAAGTTCCTAAAATTTTAAATTGGTTGATTTCCATAATATCTACATTCAGAACATAAAGCTCAGTAAGCGGTTCAAAGGATATCCTTTTGTCCCTTTAATCACATTGTCGACAACTTTCTGATTCCTCGTGTATTTCCGCATGCACTCTATGTCTATACCTGCTTCGAGGATCCTGGTTAACCAAAGAGGGTTGTAAAGGACGGTAACACCTGGAGATTCCCTGCTGAGCAGTCAGAACTGAAGGAGAGGCTATACCCTACTACTTCCATCACCAGAAGTACCCACCACAGTACTTGGTAACTCTGGAAGCAGAACCGAGAGCTGGAAGCTGAACTGACTCTGAAGGTTGAACTCCCATTTACCTTAAGGAAACCCTCTTGGACAATTCATCCGGCCAACCAGGTATAATCCACCCAAGTGCAAAGACCTTCGATTGGAATCAGATCGGATCAATAGCTCTATGTAAAGTTGAATGTTCTGAATCTATTGTGCTCCATTTCTCTTGTTTTTTAAATTTTTCGGTATTTTCAAATAATCTTCAATATTATTTTTGGGCCTTCAGCCACCTCACACATACATAATTCTCAATCTTATTTTAGGGCCTTCAGCCACTTTCCACTTCTCAAATTATTGTTATCATATTCTTCTGGCCTTCAGCCCTTCGTAATTTTCTCAAGGAAATAAATTGTTGAATTGATTCTCTGTATATTTGTTTTGTCTTCTCATCCAAGCAAGGTTTTTTAGGAAGTATCTTATTGGCTTTTGTCTTTTGCAAGCCCAAATATATCTAACAGTCAAAATAATCACCTTAAAATCATCCTTAGAATTCATATTACTTGATTACCATCTTAACAGTAAAATTGTAACTTTTGAACTCACACCCTACCGCATCAATCTGAGCAGCCCAAAGGCATAAGTATAAACTTTCATATTTTTTGTTTCAAAATTTTTCAAATTCTGAACTCAGAGTGTGGAGTGTTACACAATTGGCGCCCAACGTGGGGCGCCAATTGTGTAACACTCCACACTCTGAGTTCAGAATTTGAAAAATTTTGAAACAAAAAATATGAAAGTTTATACTTATTACCATTTTTGGATCGGGGATAGGGACCTAACAAATCTGCAGAGATACATTGAAAAGGGAAGTTAATATTCTTGTAGGATCCCATATGACCAGCTTGAGGTAAATTCGAACTTTTACAGGCAGCACAAACAGGACATTTCCTCACATACTTATAGACATCCTTGCGAATTTTAGGCCAGTAGTACAGTTCCAAGATACGAGAAAGAGTTTTAGATATTCCTAAATGTGCAGAAGTCTCTCTGTCATGATAAAAGTCAAGAATTTCCGGTCTATTTGCAGAAGGCACTATAATTTTCCAGTCAGTGAGATTACTGACAATATTATGATGAGATAATATATGTTTATAGAGAATGCCATTCTCAACACGAAAAGAGGAATAATTTTCAGGATTTTCTTGAACTTTCTTCACCATAGAGGTATACCATTTATCAGGCTGGAAGGTAGATACATCGATAACAGATACATCAGCAACTGATCGAGATAAGGCATCTGCAACCACATTTAAAGAACCCTTTCGATGTTTAATGGTGAAATCAAACTGAGATAACTTTACTGCCCACCTAGTCAAACGTCCAGAGGGATTTGAGAGATTATGAAGGTATATAAGGGAGGCATGGTCAGTTTCAATTGTGAATTTCGTGCCTTCAACATAGCTTCGGAACTTTTCTATACCAAAAATGACAGCTAATAACTCTTTTTCAGTTACTGTATATTTTCTTTGACAAGCAGTGAGTGTTTTACTGGCATAAGCCACAGGATGTTCTACGCCATCACATTCTTGGTATAAAATAGCACCTACACCTGTGTCTGAAGCATCACACTGAATCACAAAAGGTTTTGTGAAGTCAGGGCTTGCTAGAACTGGAGCAGAAGTAAGACGAGATTTAATTTCACTAAAAGCCATTTCTGCCTCAGGGGTCCAAGTAATTGGTTGGCCCTTTTTGCGACCATGAAGAAGATCAGATATGGGGGAGCAAATAGAAGAAAAATCTTTGATAAACCGACGATACCAACTGACAAGACCTATCAAACGTTTGATTTCGGTGGTATTTTTTGGAGTTGGATAATTAATAATCGCAGAAACTTTCTCAGGATCTGTTCTCAAACCTTGTTGGTCCACAACAAAACCAAGATAGACAAGAGAAGGACGACAAAACTCACATTTGTCTAAGTTTACAGTGAGATTGGCATTTTTAAGTCGTTGAAATACTTCTTTCAAAATCTTGATATGAAGTTCAAAAGTAGGAGTAGCCACAATGATGTCGTCAAGGTAAACAAAGCAAAAAGGAGCCAATGAAGGTCCTATAACGATATCCATTAAACGAGCCATTAATTTTGGACTGTTACTGAGCCCAAAAGGAGATACAAGAAATTCAAAAAGACCTCTTCCATAGACGGCAAATGCGGTCTTAGGTCGAGATGACTCGTCCAAAGGAATCTGGAAAAATGCCTTCGTCAAATCAATAGACGTAAGGTATCTGGCGCTCACAACGTGGAGCCCGATTTGACTGTTTTCTCTTATCTCATCCTTGCTTGACGGAAGACCAAATAAATTATAATTTGGAATTTATCGATAACAAATTTTGACATATCTGCGTATCTGATTCTGAAGAACTTGGTATTTAACTTTTCTAACTTATCTCAATTATCTATTTTTCATTATCTATTTGACTTTGATAATTGTTTTCTTTTATCTCTTTTCTCACTGCACTATAAGATATAATTCTGAAGCATCCCAAAAGTACAAGCCTTTCGATAATTCATATCTTTGATTAGTTGTGTTTTGAATTCTATCTTCCAAGTCCAACATGGATCCAAATCATTTGAAAATAAATGAATTGACTTATGAGCTCAAGCTTCGTAGTGTAGAACCTACTGGAAACATTGATTCCAAACGTAAAATTTTGAGAGGACTTCTGAGTCAACAAAATGCTAATCGTAGTTTTCATGGTACCTTTGAGAATCCTTATTCACATAATGAAGATGTGACTGAAATGAAAGAAAGTATTGAAGATTTAAAATTAGCTATAGCTTCATTCAGTGGTTCTAAGTTGGATCCTGCCTTCAGAAGAATTTCTAGTCGATTAGCTCATTTGTCAACTCGTTTTAATTATCTTAAAGCTGATGATGAGGATGAAGAAACAGCCAGGAAAGAAATTCAATATCTTGTGTTGGAATTGGAAGCTAATTTTGATTTGAAAGTATCTCCTCCTCCCAGTACTTCTACCCCCACACTCCCAAATAATAACTGCAATATCTTTTCTTCAAATAAATCAGTTGCTCCATACAAATGGAATATCTTTTTCACTGGCTCAAATCAGAAAGAATCAGTTAACTCTTTTCTAGAAAAAGTTGAATTGCTACGAGAAGCACGAGGTGTTTCGAAACAGGAACTTTTTCAGTCTGCCTGTGATTTATTCAAAGGTTCTGCTTGGACATGGTTTGTCAATAATAAAAGTAAATTTCAAACTTGGGATGAACTGGTCAAAGAATTAAAGAAAGATTTCCTTCCCTATTTCTATGAAGAAGATCTAGAACGAGAAATAAATTCTAGAACTCAAGGTAACAATGAAAGAGTAGCTTTATATATTTCTTCTATGGAAGGTCTCTTCAACAGGTTGACAACCAAACCTGATGAAGAAACTAGAGTTCGAAAAATTCGTCGAAATCTTTTACCTTTTTTCATTTCTAATTTAGCTTTACATGATCCAAGAACTGTTTCTGAACTTTCTGAATTGTGCAAAAAATTAGAAGAATCTCGTTTATGGGCTGATCGCTATAAAGCACCACCCCATCGTAATACTGGTTTGTTGGAGCCTGATTTGAGTAGTCCTTTTAGTGGAGGCAGTACTTCCTTTTCAACTTCCGAACCTTCGGTTCGTAGAAATTTTCCTTCCAGTAATATATCTACCTTATCGAACTATCGATGTTGGAATTGTGACTTGGCTGGTCATGCTTATAATGAGTGTCGAAAACCAAAAACAATATTTTGTTATGGTTGTGGTCTCAAGAATACCGTAAAAACAAAATGTCGTAAATGCAATCCAAAAAACGCGATTCCTGGTGGCGAAAAACTGGACGTCGTCACCAGTCAACTTACCGACAGTCCAGGCACCAGCACAGCCAACTCACAGTCCCAAAATGTGAAAAAATCGAAAAGAAAGCAACACAAACAGGACAACTAAAAACATCTCTTTGTGAATGGCAAAAATGGTTATCTTATGTTAAAAATTTCTTATCTCCTCCCGTGAATTTAAATCCCCTTTTTGTCATGAAATCCAATGATAATCGTCCATATCTTAATGTTGAACTTTTTGGACAGAAAATTCTTGCCCTTGCTGATACTGGTAGTACCTCTTCTATCCTAGGTTCTACAGGTTTTAGTCTATTACAGTCACATAATATTCCTATTAAATATGAATCTATCGTTCATGTCACTACAGCTGATGGCAAACCTCAGGATTTTTTAGGATATATCTTAGTTCCAATTTCCTTGAATGGTGTTTCCAAAGAGTTGAAAATTTTGATCATACCTTCTGTTGCTCATTCTCTAATTCTTGGCATGGATTTTTTCAAACTTTTTCGAATTGAAGCAAATTTCAGTAATTTATCGTATTCCTCTATCTGTGCTGTGAACACAATCAAACCATTTTCTGAATTGACTCCCTTTCAGAAATCTGAGCTTGAGGAAGTCATTGACTGTTTTAAATCTATAGCTCCTAAAGACAGACTTGGTAGAACTCATTTGTTGACACATCATATCGATACTGGTGATGCCAAGCCTATTGTTCAACGTCAATATCCTTTATCTCCAGCTATGCAAAAACATTTGAATAAAGAAGTTGATGAGATGTTGAAACTCAATGTAATTCAACCTTCTCAATCTCCCTGGTGTAGCCCATTGTGGTTAGTTCCCAAGCGTTCAGGAGAATATCGTGTGTGCTTTGATGGTAGAAAACTGAATGAAGTCACAGTCAATGATAGTTATCCCATGCCTCTTATAGACAGTATTTTGAACAAGTTGAGGGACGCCAGATACCTTACGTCTATTGATTTGACGAAGGCATTTTTCCAGATTCCTTTGGACGAGTCATCTCGACCTAAGACCGCATTTGCCGTCTATGGAAGAGGTCTTTTTGAATTTCTTGTATCTCCTTTTGGGCTCAGTAACAGTCCAAAATTAATGGCTCGTTTAATGGATATCGTTATAGGACCTTCATTGGCTCCTTTTTGCTTTGTTTACCTTGACGACATCATTGTGGCTACTCCTACTTTTGAACTTCATATCAAGATTTTGAAAGAAGTATTTCAACGACTTAAAAATGCCAATCTCACTGTAAACTTAGACAAATGTGAGTTTTGTCGTCCTTCTCTTGTCTATCTTGGTTTTGTTGTGGACCAACAAGGTTTGAGAACAGATCCTGAGAAAGTTTCTGCGATTATTAATTATCCAACTCCAAAAAATACCACCGAAATCAAACGTTTGATAGGTCTTGTCAGTTGGTATCGTCGGTTTATCAAAGATTTTTCTTCTATTTGCTCCCCCATATCTGATCTTCTTCATGGTCGCAAAAAGGGCCAACCAATTACTTGGACCCCTGAGGCAGAAATGGCTTTTAGTGAAATTAAATCTCGTCTTACTTCTGCTCCAGTTCTAGCAAGCCCTGACTTCACAAAACCTTTTGTGATTCAGTGTGATGCTTCAGACACAGGTGTAGGTGCTATTTTATACCAAGAATGTGATGGCGTAGAACATCCTGTGGCTTATGCCAGTAAAACACTCACTGCTTGTCAAAGAAAATATACAGTAACTGAAAAAGAGTTATTAGCTGTCATTTTTGGTATAGAAAAGTTCCGAAGCTATGTTGAAGGCACGAAATTCACAATTGAAACTGACCATGCCTCCCTTATATACCTTCATAATCTCTCAAATCCCTCTGGACGTTTGACTAGGTGGGCAGTAAAGTTATCTCAGTTTGATTTCACCATTAAACATCGAAAGGGTTCTTTAAATGTGGTTGCAGATGCCTTATCTCGATCAGTTGCTGATGTATCTGTTATCGATGTATCTACCTTCCAGCCTGATAAATGGTATACCTCTATGGTGAAGAAAGTTCAAGAAAATCCTGAAAATTATTCCTCTTTTCGTGTTGAGAATGGCATTCTCTATAAACATATATTATCTCATCATAATATTGTCAGTAATCTCACTGACTGGAAAATTATAGTGCCTTCTGCAAATAGACCGGAAATTCTTGACTTTTATCATGACAGAGAGACTTCTGCACATTTAGGAATATCTAAAACTCTTTCTCGTATCTTGGAACTGTACTACTGGCCTAAAATTCGCAAGGATGTCTATAAGTATGTGAGGAAATGTCCTGTTTGTGCTGCCTGTAAAAGTTCGAATTTACCTCAAGCTGGTCATATGGGATCCTACAAGAATATTAACTTCCCTTTTCAATGTATCTCTGCAGATTTGTTAGGTCCCTATCCCCGATCCAAAAATGGTAATAAGTATAAACTTTCATATTTTTTGTTTCAAAATTTTTCAAATTCTGAACTCAGAGTGTGGAGTGTTACAGCCTAGTGGGCGATGCCACACTCACAAAGTCTTGAGAACAGCGAAACAGCGCAAATGAGTCGGAGACCTTTTCTCATTCTACAGATGCTTCCACTCCATTAACAACATTGAAAAATCACAAAGAAGTCGTTACTCTTCAGATATATTGAACAACTCTTTAGCGAAATCATAAAACGACTAAGTTCACCAAAGGAAGTAGTTCCAAGATACACCAATATTCAATACTCCACCTCCTCTTGGCAGCCTTCCTAGGCATGCGCGATGTTTCACGAACATAATAGGCATTTTCTTACGACACCTAGATCTATCACAAAAACTATGATTTTCATTTCAGGCAACATGCTACTCTACAAAATACAGATACGACCTGTTTCAGAATACGGTTCCACGTATCGGTGGTTCCACACTCACTGATTCTTTAACAACATTTATACATCATTCACTTCTACAGATACATGGGAAATAATTTTCAGAAATTCCTGCTATCAGCTCACCGCAAGCAATACCAGTTAGACGCACTCAACAAATTCAGACAACGCATCCTGTTTTCACCAATCATGAATATGTCGAGCAACTCTTCACCAAAACTCATTAAACGACTGAGTTCACTATAGGAATGGTTCCAAGATCTTCAAAAGTTCAAAATTCAATACCTACCTCCTCTTCTAGCATATGCATGATTTTCTTCGAATATAATAGGTATTTGCTTCCGTGTGTCTCAAGAGATAAATAATAATGATAATCTGACGCATATTGCAGCACCAAACATTCAAACAACGTATACCAATGATTATGAATCAATTTCTGAGACGAAAATATTCGGAAAATCATCTCTCTCTCTCTTATCAAGTGCAACACTCCCAGTCAGTTTGAATATCCTATCCTCTTCAAGGTACGAACGATGTTCTTCAAACATTATGAGGATTTTCCTTCGTGTGCTTCAAGTGATAAAAATATGAACTCATGACGATGTAGCAGAACATGAAAACATAGATTAATTATGAGGCAACTTGTAATTCAAAAAATATTCAAACAGGCTTTCATAGATTATAGAAAATCGTATTTCAGCTATCGCTCGAAATATCGACCAACTTCATCGATATAAAATGATGATAATGAACCAGATTCTCCACCTGACATATGAGGAATAGATCAGGATCACGAAAAAAAATTGTCAGAGGAAAAATATTCGAATAGGTTGTTATCATATACACTATGGAAAATGGTATCTCGGCTATCATTTGAAATATTGCCCAACTTCATCGATATAGAATAATCACCAGGTACCATTCTTTTTAACCGAAATAAGAATACCTTATGCTGATTATGGATAACTATTGAATTCCAACACTATATGACACATAGTTCCATCAAGAACGCTGCTCCACAAAAATTTGGATTTTTTTTTTCGACGAAAAGCTGCCCTACAAAATACAGTTGAAGAATTCAAGAATACTGTTCCTCATATGGGTTCAGCACTCACACATATACGTTGATGCCTCCTAGATTACATCCAGAGAGACAAGCCATGCGCCTAGTGGGCGATGCCACACTCACAAAGTCTTGAGAACAGCGAAACAGCGCAAATGAGTCGGAGACCTTTTCTCATTCTACAGATGCTTCCACTCCATTAACAACATTGAAAAATCACAAAGAAGTCGTTACTCTTCAGATATATTGAACAACTCTTTAGCGAAACTCATAAAACGACTAAGTTCACCAAAGGAAGTAGTTCCAAGATACACCAATATTCAATACTCCACCTCCTCTTGGCAGCCTTCCTAGGCATGCGCGATGTTTCACGAACATAATAGGCATTTTCTTCAGTGCGCTTCAAGTGGTGAGAGAATAATAATCTGACACCTATTATAGTGCCGAACATTTGAATAACATATAACAATTATGAATAACCTTCATGGATAAAAATATTCTAACAGGCTATCATGCATTACGGAAAATCAAATATCTCTTGTCAGGTGAACTCTCAACCAATTGGAATCAAACAGTATACAACACCCAGATCCATCACGAAAGTACAAAATACAGATACGACCTGTTTTGAAATGCTGTCTCCTCCACATATGGGGTTCAGCAACCACATATACGTCAATGCTCCTTGATTCCATCCAGAGAGACAAGTCATCTGCCGGGTGAGTGATGCCACACTCACTGATCCATCAATAACATTGTATCATCGCCGGAAATACGGAGACATTTCTCTCTCCTACAGATATATTTTCACAAAAAATTATTCTCAGAAATCGCTGCTATCATTCCATCACTAACAATAGCAGTCAGACGGATTCGACACGCCCTATAACCTCCATAGCTATATGCACCATTTCCTGCAAACACGCTCGCTTTTCAAAATGTATTCATACTCAGTTCCCTTCATATTTTGCATAAGAGCTAACGATTTATGTTGAACGATTCCAGCTAATTCCTTGATTATTCAATCTTGGTCAACGTTTTGCATTCTCACGATAGATAACTGCAACAGGCGATATGACACAAATTTTCGATATAGGAATTATACAACAACCAATACTCGATATATCTAATCATTTTGCTTCTTCAGCACATGTTGCTTCATGCTGTCTAATCTTGTGAATTTTTTTCATACAATCATGACAGTTGAAGATTTTTTCTTCATGTTCTCTTCCCAATACACCTATCATTCATCCCCTGTCATTCACCTTGCTACCCCCAGCCATTTACCTTGCTACCCCTCCATCCACCCGCGCTACACCGCCATGCACGGAATCGTTACAGAAATGTAATTTTATCGTGACATTTGATTCCATACCATGCCAATGTTCCACCAACATCGAATTTTTGTCGTGAAGATATGATACAACTCTTATAAATCCATACCTTCGACTCACATATTATTACCACTCTTATTGCAAGAAAAGAATAGCGGAAGGGCCTTGAACGAAATTATTTTTCTGGAGGTGGCTATCAATTAATATGAAAACGATTCAACACCGCACGAAAGGTATATATCAGGAAATATAGTACAGGTCCCAGGGTCTTGATTGACTTCAATTAAAGTTAATTGATGACCGGGCAAAGTTCATCAGTCTCATTCATATTTTTGATGGAATTTTTTTCAAATCCCGATATTCTCACGGAAGAATATCTCCTGATATATACCTTTTGTGTTCTTCCGGAAGAATATCGGGATTTAAAAAAAAATTCATCAAAAATATGAATGAGACTGATGAACTTTGCCCGGTCATCAATTAACTTTAATTGAAGTCAATCAAGACCCTGGGACCTGTACTATATTTCCTGATATATACCTTTCGTGCGGTGTTGAATCGTTTTCATATTTATTGATAGCCACCTCCAGAAAAATAATTTCGTTCAAGGCCCTTCCGCTATTCTTTTCTTGCAATAAGAGTGGTAATAATATGTGAGTCGAAGGTATGGATTTATAAGAGTTGTATCATATCTTCACGACAAAAATTCGATGTTGGTGGAACATTGGCATGGTATGGAATCAAATGTCACGATAAAATTACATTTCTGTAACGATTCCGTGCATGGCGGTGTGGCGCGGGTGGATGGAGGGGTAGCAAGGTAAATGGCTGGGGGTAGCAAGGTGAATGACAGGGGATGAATGATAGGTGTATTGGGAAGAGAACATGAAGAAAAAATCTTCAACTGTCATGATTGTATGAAAAAAATTCACAAGATTAGACAGCATGAAGCAACATGTGCTGAAGAAGCAAAATGATTAGATATATCGAGTATTGGTTGTTGTATAATTCCTATATCGAAAATTTGTGTCATATCGCCTGTTGCAGTTATCTATCGTGAGAATGCAAAACGTTGACCAAGATTGAATAATCAAGGAATTAGCTGGAATCGTTCAACATAAATCGTTAGCTCTTATGCAAAATATGAAGGGAACTGAGTATGAATACATTTTGAAAAGCGAGCGTGTTTGCAGGAAATGGTGCATATAGCTATGGAGGTTATAGGGCGTGTCGAATCCGTCTGACTGCTATTGTTAGTGATGAAATGATAGCAGCGATTTCTGAGAATTATTTTTTGTGAAAATATATCTGTAGGAGAGAGAAATGTCTCCGTATTTCCGGCGATGATACAATGTTATTGATGGATCAGTGAGTGTGGCATCACTCACCCGGCAGATGACTTGTCTCTCTGGATGGAATCAAGGAGCATTGACGTATATGTGGTTGCTGAACCCCATATGTGGAGGAGACAGCATTTCAAAACCGGTCGTATCTGTATTTTGTACTTTCGTGATGGATCTGGGTGTTGTATACTGTTTGATTCCAATTGGTTGAGAGTTCACCTGACAAGAGATATTTGATTTTCCGTAATGCATGATAGCCTGTTAGAATATTTTTATCCATGAAGGTTATTCATGATTGTTATATGTTATTCAAATGTTCGGCACTATAATAGGTGTCAGATTATTATTCTCTCACCACTTGAAGCGCACTGAAGAAAATGCCTATTATGTTCGTGAAACATCGCGCATGCCTGGGAAGGCTGCCAAGAGGAGGTGAAGTATTGAATATTGGTGTATCTTGGAACTACTTTCTTTGGTGAACTTAGTCGTTTTATGAGTTTCGCTAAAGAGTTGTTCAATATATCTGAAGAGTAACGACTTCTTTGTGATTTTTCAATGTTGTTAATGGAGTGGAAGCATCTGTAGAATGAGAAAAGGTCTTCGACTCATTTGCGCTGTTTCGCTGTTCCCAAGACTTTGTGAGTGTGGCATCGCCCACTAGGCGCATGGCTCGTCTCTCTGGATGTAATCTAGGAGGCATCAACGTATATGTGTGAGTGCTGAACCCATATAAGGAACAGTATTCTTGAATTCTTCAATCCAAATTTTTGTGGAGCAGCGTTCTTGATGGAACTATGTGTTCAGCATTCTTGATGGAACTATGTGTCATATAGTGTTGGAATTCAATAGTTATCCATGATCAGCATAAGGTATTCTTATTTCGGTTAAAAAGAATGGTATCTGGTGATTATTCTATATCGATGAAGTTGGGCAAT
Source organism: Phaedon cochleariae (assembly GCA_918026855.4). Lineage (NCBI taxonomy): Eukaryota > Metazoa > Arthropoda > Insecta > Coleoptera > Chrysomelidae > Phaedon > Phaedon cochleariae. Next base: position 27,501,520 of record OU896710.1, read on the forward strand.
ATTTCAAATGATAGCCGAGATACCATTTTCCATAGTGTATATGATAACAACCTATTCGAATATTTTTCCTCTGACAATTTCTTTTCGTGATCCTGATCTATTCCTCATATGTCAGGTGAGGAATCTGGTTCATTATCATTATTTTATATCGATGAAGTTGGTCGATATTTCGAGCGATAGCTGAAATACGATTTTCTATAATCTATAAAAGCCTGTTTGAATATTTTTTGAATAACAAGTTTCCTCATGATTAATCTATGTTTTCATGTTCTGCTACATCGTCATTAGTTCATATTTTTATCACTTGGAGCACACGAAGGAAAATCCTCATAATGTTTGAAGAACATCGTTCGTACCTTGAAGAGGATAGGATATTCAAACTGACTGGGAGTGTTGCACTTGATGAGAGAGAGAGAGATGATTTTCCGAATATTTTCGTCTCAGAAGTTGACTCATAATTATTGGTATACGTTGTTTGAATGTTTGGTGCTGCAAGATCTTGGAACCATTCCTATGGTGAACTTAGTCGTTTTATGAGTTTTGGTGAAGAGTTGCTCGACATATTCATGATTGGTGAAAACAGGATGCGTTGTCTGAATTTGTTGAGTGCGTCTAACTGGTATTGCTTGCGGTGAGCTGATAGCAGGAATTTCTGAAAATTATTTCCCATGTATCTGTAGAAGTGAATAAAGATCGATGACTTATCTGTGATGTATAAATGTTGTTAAAGAATCAGTGAGTGTGGAACCACCGATACGTGGAACCGTATTCTGAAACAGGTCGTATCTGTATTTTGTAGAGTAGCATGTTGCCTGAAATGAAAATCATAGTTTTTGTGATAGATCTAGGTGTCGTATAGTGTTTGATCTCGATTCTTGTTTAGGATCAGCATTAGTATCTTCATTTCGGTTGAGATGAAATGGTACTTTTTGATCATTTAATATCAATGGAATTGGTTGATGTTTCACCTGACAAAAGATATATGATTTTCTGTAATGCATGATAGCCTGTTCGAATATTTATGTCTAAGAAGATAATTCATGATTAGTACTATGATAAGTGTCAGATTATTTTTTCATCACTTGCAGCTCACGAATGAAAATGCCTTTTATGTTCGTGAAACATCGCGCATGCCTAGGGAGGGGAATAAGGTTTTGAATTTTGGTGTATCTTGGAAATACTTACTTTGGTAAGTTTAGTCATTTTATGAGTTCCGCTAAAGAGTTGTTCAACATATCTGAAGAGAAACGACTTTTTTGTGTTTTTTCAATGTCGTTAATGGAGTGGAAGTATCTGTAGAATAAGGAAAGGTCTCCGAATCATTTGCGATGTTTCGATGGGCTCAAGATTAAGTGAGTGTGGCATCGCCCACCAGGCGCTTGTCTCTCTGGATGTAATCTAGGAGCATCAATGTATATGTGTGAGTGCTGAATTCATATGAGGGACAGTATTCTTGAACAGGTTGTATTGAACTATATTATGTAGAGCATCTTTCCGTCTAAAATGAAATCCTAGTTTTTGTGGAGCAGCGTTCTTGATGGAACTATGTGTCATATACTGTTTGAATTCAATGATTATTCATAATCAGCATGGAGTATTCTAATTTCGGTTGATGAGAATGGTACCTTGTGATTCTTTTATATCGATGAAGTTGGGCAATATTTCAAATGATAGTCGAGATACCATTTTCCATAGTGTATATGATAACAACCTATTCGAATATTTTTCCTCTGGCAATTTCTTTTCATGATTCAGATCTCTTTTTTTATATGTCAGGTAGAGAATCTGGTTCATTATCATTATTTTATATCGATGCAGTTGATCAATATTTCGAATGATAGCCGAGATACCATTTTCCATAGTGTATATGATAACAACCTAATCGAATATTTTTCCTGTGACAATTTCTTTTCATGATTCTGATCTTTTTATCATATGTCAGGTGAGGAATCTGGTTCATTATCATTATTTTATATCGATGAAGTTGGTCGATATTTCGAGCGATAGCTGAGATACGATTTTCTATAATCAATAAAAGCCTGTTTGAATATTTTTTGAATTAGCGGTTTCCTCATAAATAATCTATGTTTGCATGTTCTGCTACATCGTCATCAGTTCATATTTTTATCACTTGGAGCACACGAAGGAAAATCCTTATAATGTTTGAAGAACATCGTGCGTACCTTAAAGAGGATAGGCTATTCAAACTGACTGGGAATGATTCACTCGATAAGAGAGAGAGATGATTCTTTCCGAATATTTTCGTCTCAGAAGTTAGTTCATAATCATTGGTATACGTTGTTTGGATGTTTGGTGTTGGTATGTGCGTCAGATCATTATTATTTATCTCTTGAAGCACACAAAAGCAAATACCTATTATATTCGAAGAAAATCATGCATATGCTAGAAAAGGAGGTAGGTATTAATTTTTGAACTTTTGAAGATCTTGAAAACATTTCTATGGTAAACTTGGTCGTTTTATGAGTTTTGTTGAAGAGTTGCTCGACATATTCATGATTGGTGAAAACAGGATGCGTTGTCTGAATTTGTTAAGTGCGTCTAACTGGTATTGCTAGCGGTGAGATGATAGCAGGAATTTCTGAAAACTATTTCCCGTGTATCTGTAGAAGAAGTGAATAAAGGTCGATGACTATTCTGTGATGTAACAATGTCGTTAAAGAAACAGTGAGTGTGGAAAAACCCATATGTGGAACCGTATTCTGGAACAGGTCGTATCTGTATTTTGTAGAGTAGCATGTTGCCTGAAATAAAAATCCAAGTTTTTTGTTTAGCACCTTTCGTGATAGATCTGGGTGTCGTATACTGTCTGATTTCGATTCTTGTTCAGGATCCGCATTAGTATCTTCATTTCGGGTGGAAAAAAAGGTAGGTACCTTGTGATCATTTTATATCAATAAAATTGGTTGACATTTCACCTGACAAGAGATATCTGATTCCCAGTAATGCATGATGGCCTGTTCGAATATTTATGTCCGAGAAGTTAATTTATGATTAGTACTATAATAGGTGTCAGATTAGTATTTTCATCACTTGCAGCTCACGAATGAAAATGTCTATTATGTTCGTGAAACATCGCGCGTAGGCTAGGGAGAGGAATAAGGTATTGACAATTGGGATATCTTGGAAATACTTCCTTTAGTAAGTTTAGTAATTTCATGAGTTCTGCTAAAGAGTTGTTCGATATATTATTTGGAAATTGATGACGAAAGAATGTGTTGTCTTTGCTTGCCGTATTCGTCTGACAGGTATTGCTATAGTGATGGAATGATAGCAGAGATTCCTGAAAGTCGTTAGTAGAGGGGCTATGCCAGTACCAGCTCAAGCCAATCAGAGACCAGCATTTGGTTGGAGGCCACGCCCACTAAAAACCGGCGCGAAATTCAAATTATTCATATGTCGTCACGTCGCCATCGTGAATAAATAAATTAAAAAAAGCTGTCACCGCTGGGGGAAATTGAACCAGGGACCTTTGCATTATGAGGCAGCGTATATACGCACTGTGGTATTCCGACCTCCGTGATATTTCAATTATTTTAATGCTATTCAAACGGGATATCCATCGATGGCGCGCGCTTATCTTTGCAACGGATCCATCGAGGTAGAGTGAAGCAAGAGATGCATTCCAGAGATAAGAAACTTCGAGTCGAAAATAATATCCATCGCTGGCGCGCGCTTATCTTCGCAACGGATCCATCGAGGTAGAGTGAAGCGAGAGATGCATTCCAGAGATAAGAAACTTCGAGTCGAAAATAATATCCATCGCTGGCGCGCGCTTATCTTTGCAACGGATCTATCGAGGTAGTGTGAAGCGAGAGATGCATTCCAGAGATAAGAAACTTCGAGTTGAAAATAAATGGATGCGCGCATCGGTGGTCGTCTCCTCGCTGCTGTTTCGTCACACCGATGCTAAAGATCCGTTTCAAAGATAAGAGAGAAGGCTCGAGTGCTCGGCGCTGCAACGTTGTCGGACGTATGTGTTTAGATGTTAATATTGTTACATCATTGTGTGTGGCAACGCTGTCTCGCTTCATGGCGTTCGAAGATCCAGCAAAGCGAGAGATCCCTTAGAATGATAAGCGCGCGCGCTCGTATTGGAAACAAATCCTTGAATTAATTATTTATTTTATAGTGGGTGACGTCATGCTGTTGTTTTTTTTTTCTTCTGGTAGAATGATCACGTGTGTGGGTACTCTCAAAATAGGATTTTTTATGGACAATTCGGAAATGCCAATATACCTATATGCAAAGTCCATTTTCATTTATCCAAGAAATATGTGATGAATCGAAACCCAACCACTGGACAAAGAGCTGTTTGCCCTTTCTACAAATGACTTTTGATAATGACAGATGGTGTTTGCAATATGATGTATGTGGGGAGTGGAAGGATACGAAAACAGCTATATATTATAATGAATTATTTTATTTAAGTAATCCTTTTCTACAAAAATGACATGCCTCTTGAGAAGATGGCGGTCCATCCCAGTGTGTGGTCCAATCGGGACGATTATAATGAACGAAGCATGGCAGTTTGATTTGTAGGTTGAAGTTGCTGCGATATTCTTGAGGAAGTTTGTGCCACACCCCTAATAGCCCATAAGGATCTGCATATTCAATGAGACATTCTACTGGAATAAACTGCAATTCTTGTTCAGTGAATTTTGTCAGAGTCAAAGCGGGAGATTTTATAAACTCCAATAGCACAGCTATTTCAGACTTCATGATTTTTCAAGCAGAGCTAAAATATTTCAGATGCTACTAGTCTCGCGTCAAGTTGTAGACTGATGAAATGAAAAAAAAAACTAGTCACATTTTTCACAACATTTTATTCAAATCAGACATAACCTCATTTTCACAATAATATAGATATTCTCTGAGAGCGTTACTAGACATGCTATCACAAACATCACAAAATCCAGATATAAGCTCTTCCGCACCCAAATCAGTCAGGCTATTTCTAATTCAATCGGCTATAGTATTCAAAATGTTCTGATAATACATGGAAAAGTCCAATTTGTTTATTAGCGCAACTCGATGTGAAACAACACACGTTTCAGCCCTCAAAATGTCTGCAACATCCTCTTCCACCAATTCGAATGTAATGTGGTATTTGGTGAGTGACAACATTTTGACACCATCGCAAATGAATTTGGTTATGGTGATATAGTCTCCGCAGGTGGTAACGGCAGGATCATATTCATCAATGAAACAGGGCAGGGGTGCTTCAAAAAAGTCTTGTTGTACCTTATACAGCGAATCGATGAAGGTGGCCCATTCATATGTGGAGAACGAAATTCTCGCTGGATGGAAGGGTTTCTTCAGGATGATGCTCGGACTAAACTGTCTAGCTGAACTGAGTCCGCACTGAATCATGTAGGTGGACAACTGGAACGATGAAGTCAGCAGGAGGTACGATTCGGCTTTCGCTGCTTGCTCAATCATGTCCAAATATGTATCAACGTCACCATAATAACTCATCATTGTCAATGAACTAGTACTACCGTTTTCGGAAAGCACTTCACTAGATGAATAACCAGAGTCTTCACTCATTGTTCTCGAACTGATGTGTTGAAAGTTTCAGTCCTCATTATTTATACCACCACTGCCAACACGTCACAACATCCGATAATGGTTGTTATTTGTCAGCGATCGACGTGAAAGGCCCCTCACATCCATTGAATTTGTGCTAGTTTTCCATATGATTACATTATAACTTGTTGGTGGAATCAATCCAGCTGTTGTGTGTATCATCGAATCCTAGCCATTTGACAAACACCTTTTTACCCCTCTTCCTTAAAACATTTTCCACTAGGTAAACATCGGAATTTTCAGTTTCTTGCAATTCTTCAGGATAAAAGGCACCTTTGATTGGTGTACCACGCAAATCTTCCAAGATGTATGTAGTAGGTTTCGTAATACGAACTTTTACGATTTTAAATAGTTCAGTAGTCCAATTTGGTGTATAATTCTTTTCGAAAACATGTTTGGCTTTGCTTATTCTCACAATGTCACCAACGTCGAATTTTCTGGTTCCAGCAATTTTGATGTGATTGTACGTGGATTTTAAAATATCTTGTTCGTTGGCTTTGGTGACGTCACTGGGCTTGCATCTTATTGTCGTATGTTTCGTGTTATTATAATTTTTCGTGATTTCAGGCAGGACATCTATCCAACGGTATGAGCCATTCAAACTAAAGTACTTGTATAGTTTTTCCTTCAATGTCCGTATAACACGTTCAGCAATGGCTGCCTTCATTATGGTGTACGTATGATAACGGTTGATGGAGAACTTTTTCATCAGACTTTGAAACTTTTCGTTGTAGAATTCGGTACCTTGATCGGTTTGCAAATTCTCGGGAATTCTGTTGTTGGCATGCGATAGAATATCAGCAAATGCACGAGCGATTTCAGCACCAGTTTTTGATTTTAGTGGTCTAGTCCATAGGTACTTGGAAAAACAATCAATCACGACCATTATCAGCTTGTGATCCTTATTCACAGAGGCATAAGGTCGCATTTCGGCTAGATCCATTTGCCATAAGTCATCCAAACCTTTGATGATAATGCGGCGCCTTGGAAATTTTTTCCCAGCAGGTCTATGTAATTCATTGACGAGTTGGATTTTTTCTTTAGAATGTGACATATTGACTTCGTTGGATTAGGAGTTTATATGATGGGTTTCACACAGGGGGCTTCCTTTTTGGTGGCGGTGGTGTTGTCGTAGATTTTGGAGTGATGGCAATCTTGGCCAGATCTTTTTTCATTTGATCAATGACATCAGCAAGCTGGCGTTCTTTATCACGGCTGTGTTGTTGCTCAGCCTTCAAATCGTGCAAACTCTTCACAGTGTTGTCAATCTTATCGACAAGTTCTAGAATATTTTTCACATTCAAGTCGATGTCGCTTTCGAGTTTTTGTAGAGAGTTGTTGCGAAGCTGCTCCACATGTATGTTGATCTTGTGCACTATGCCAGACAACTGAACAAAGTTTGTATTGTACGATGTCAGTTCAAGATCATGAGAATCCACTCTCTTTCGTACATCGATAATTTCGTTGCTGAAGCCAGCAAGGTAATTTCGGATTTTTTCACCGTAATTATCGAAAGCAATCTTGAAATCTAACTTTATTTGCGATATAACTTCATCCACATATTGTTTGTTTGCAACATCAGCGACATCTGAAGGCAGTTTTACGTTACACATCTTCAAATGACCAACATCAATATCACCGGTTGGAGTATGTGAAAATCCAGATCTGACTGTCACCATCTGAGCTGAGCGTAGAAAATAACCACGTCCGAATTTGTCGAGACTCATTATGCTAATGACTAAAGTATTGTACGTTATCGATAATGGTCGGCACTTTGCCTCGCCAATTAGCTCCGTCACTCATAGACATGCCATGGACGTGTCACGGAACTGTCACGGAAGTGTCAAGGAAGTGTCACGGAACTGTCACGGAAGTGTCAAGGAAGTGTCACGAAAGTGTCAAGGAAGTGTCACGGAAGTATCACGGAACACGGAAATGTCACCGAATCGTCACACATGTTTCATTATGCCTGCCTCTTCTAATTCGTTCAAGATGGCAACAATCTCGTTATCGTTTGATGTATTTCCGGCTTGCTGTGATGCAATGAGCAACTTCAATCTATCTACCAATTCGTTTGGATCATCCTAATACATGTATTCGACTTCGTACGTCCTGCAGAATTCAGATGAGCTTTGGTGAGCAAGAGTATTTGCTTGTATGGGTTCGTATCATCTTTGGAAAAGGATGTATCATTATAGAAGAGTAATTGATAGAGGCCTGGGGTGCCACGGAACCGAAAGCCATCAAGAAGTATATCTCCAGTTCTTCGATGGAAATTCATTTCTTTTCCGTTGAGGGACCATTTCGATGTTACTGGATCATATTTGGGGCCATAAACCGTATCGATATTTTCATCATTTGTCCAATATTCAGTCAGATATTTTCGAGCCATCGCAGGATACTGATCAACGTAATCATGTATTGCAGCCGGTGAGATATTTTCACTATCTACAAAAAGTTCATCATCAGCATCGTCATAACCATCCTCATCATCATCTTCAGAATGCCCAACATTATCAGCCACATCCATCATAGGTATGAAATTAGTTTGGTTCAAATCCGATTGCTCCCTCTCCACCTCCCCATCCTCTTCCTCCTTCTTCTCCTTCTTCTTCTCCTTCTTCAACCCCAACGACTTTGTTCTGCTTCGCTTGATGTTTGAAAGCGTTCCATCGAGTTTTTCTTCTATGACCTTGGACGCGGAGGCAATTTGTTTCAAAGGTGATGTCAGTGGTTGGAATATTTTCTGTAACGCATCATCATCCTCAGACTTGTCCAATTTTAGTGCTAAATATTTTCTTCTGATTGATTTCGATAGTTCGTTGATTTTTTTCTTGCGCAGCGCATCAGCAACATCATCATGCATCTTGGTTGACGTCATTCTTGATTTCTATATCTGCCAGCATTCATCTCGAAAGTTTTTGCAATCACCATCGCACCATATTGGTTGGAATTCCAACACTCTGAGCACAATGCTTTAAATTGATCGAATGACATGTCTGGTGAGACATGCTCGTCGAACACATGCTTCAAATTCATTTCATCCTGTCGAAATAACACCAACAGGTTACTGTTGTCTCGCACCAGCTGCTTCGGTATCTTAGAAAAAGTCTGGCATAGGTATGCTACGTCAATATCCTTGTGTCTACACATTGAAAAATATTCTCGAATTTTTTGCTGCTTGTCGCATGATACATCATCAAAAATGAATATCGAAAGATTTTTCGCTTCTGATGGACTGATGACATTATCATTTTCTTCAAAGGGAAAATACCCAACACCTTTCACTGAATCCAACACTTGTTGCAGCAATTGATATTTCGGTTGGTACAACGACTTTGGATACACGTAAACGTTCTTGAATTTCGCGCCATTTGGATTGAACAGCAGGGAAAGCATCGCATTGGTCTTTCCACATCCGCTTGGTCCGCAGAAGATTGCTCTGAACGAATGGGGAAGCAGTTTCCCATGTTTACTATTTACTAGGGGTTTGGTTGACAAAATTTCATCCAAATTCACAATGGGTAACATCCGTTCTTGTTGAATGATCTTCATCATGTGATGATATATTTTTCATTTCATTAGGTATATGCAGAGTTGTCGAACTTTCTACACATCAGTCTTCATGTTGCTCTACCACGGAGAGGGTGTGCTTAATTCTCTGATCGATAAACTTCCCATCGAATTACACATTCCAGGCTACAGATTTTGTGGTCCAGGTACCAAACTCGATAAAAGACTTGCAAGAGGAGACACCGGTATCAATCCGTTGGACGACGCGTGTCGAGTACACGATATCGCCTATTCACAAAATTCCTCAATAGAAGACAGGCACAAAGCTGATTGGATATCGGAAAATAGAGCGTGGAAGAGAGTCAAGTCGAAGAACGCTTAATTCAAAGAGAAGGCTGCTGCTTGGCTTGTCACCACCGGAATGAAGGTCAAACGAAAACTTGGCATGGGTCTTGTATCACAGCAATCCCTATCCAACATTATCAAATTCATAAAAAATGTACTATCAAAGTCAGATGGTGGTGGTAGTACAACATCAGGAAGTGGTCTGAATAAATCTGCATTGAAAGCACTCCATGCAGCCAGAATGGCAATCAAGAGGGCTGGCGGTAAAAAAAGAATCAGAGTACCAAGAATCATACCTCTTCCACACAGTGGCGGTATACTACCATTGATACCAATCTTTGCCGCCTTGGGAGCCCTAGGATCTCTAGCTGGAGGAGCCGGAGCAGTCGCAAAGACAGTCATTGATGCGAAAAATGCAAAGAAAAAGCTCGAAGAAGATCAAAGGCATAATAAAGCAATGAAGGCTATCGGCAAGCAGGGTTCCGGCCTATTTCTACGCAAAACATCGAGAGGATTCGGACTGTACTTGAAGAAACAATCAAAAAACTCAAAAACTTCTAGACAAGCTACCCAATAAATCAATGTACGATAAAGATGTGATAAAGTATGCCAAACAGCTGAAAATACCGTATTTTCGAGGTGTTTTTATGCGGGACACTCTACCTTCCACCGGTCCATGGCATCGCGAGTGTGCTGTATTGAATTTGGATACCTCCAATCATGCGGGCACTCATTGGGTGGCTTACATAAAAAATGATAAAAAAGCCTTATATTTCGATAGTTATGGCAATCTGAAACCGCCCAGAGAATGGGCGCAATATTTGGGTGCCAGCACAAAAATCTTGTACAATAACAATCAATACCAGAATTTCAATCAAAGTAATTGTGGACGTCTATGTTTAGAATTCCTTTTTAATGAGACCAAGTAACTCGGTCATTGTGCATCAGTCATGTCTCTGATTGTGACGTTGAAAGGTCGTACATCTACGCTCTCCATAGACTTTTTGACACCACTTCAACTCGATCCAGACTCTGATTACGGACTAGCATTGTTGGGATTCCATTCATACAACAGTATACCAAATATCGACAAAGGATCAAAGTTTTATCTGCAAGATAAGACCAAGGCGGGAAAGATCATCGATATTCCCGAAGGTTCATACGACATTGTGGACATTGAGACATTCATACGCAAAGAATTGGGCATCTCAAGTGCAAAGGACGTTGATGATATATTCTCGTTGAAGCCCAACAATAATACACTAAAGTGTGAGATTTCGAGCAAACAGTTTGCCATTGATTTTCGCCCGAAGGATAGCATAGCTCAAGTCTTGGGATTTTCAAATAGATTGTTGAACGCACAACAAGTCCACACTTCCGATTTGCCGGTCAGCATAACCAAAGTGAGAACCATTCACATTGATAGCAACGTTACTGCTGGAGCTCTCTACAACGACAGACCATCACATACGATCTACGAGTTTGCAGTTGCAGTCGATCCTGGTTACGCCATAGACGAGACTCCCAGAAATCTAATCTATCTACCTATAGTCAGCAGGCGGGAATTGCTCAACATTACACTCCAGATTCTAGACCAAGATTACAGGCAAGTGAATTTTAGAGGTGAAGAAATCATCATAAGATTGGAATTGAAGAAACTCGCAAGATGGTACTAGTGTTTGATTACTCCTATAAATCAGATAATATACCATCATCAGCGACATCATCAGCACCAGTTCTCTCAACACCGTACACCAAAGCAGTCGTGTCTTCGAAGAGCAGCAACAGAAAAACATTGACATTATCCAGTGTCCTATTTCTGAAATCACTCAAAGACTACAATGTTGTTAGCACCCGTGTTCGACGTTTTCCGCAAACCCAGATTCGACGAAAGCATCACTAAAGTGGAATGGCGTACCTATTATCCATATGTGAAATCATTCTAGAACAATGATGTCATCGATATAACGGCTAATCAAGCAGATTCGTGGTTGGCCATGTTTGAAGGCATCATTACCATCAAGGGTAAATTGAAGGTGACCGGTGGTGGTACTGGTACATTAACCCACAATGCTGGAGCTTATCTCTTTGATTCCTGCACCTATGAATTATGTAATAAAGAATTGGACACTGTCAGATATCCTGGAATAACGAGTACTGTGCGAGGATACTTGTGTTATACACCTGAAGACTCACGTCATCTAGCCATAGCAGGCTGGAACTATCCCAATGCTCCGATCCTCAACACCGATGGTACGTTCAGCATGAACATTCCACTAAAACATTTGTTTTCCATCTTCAATGATCATCAACTGGCAACGTGGGGCAAGCAGTCAATCCGTTTAGTGAGAGCTCGCAATGATGCCAATAGTGTGAAGGTTGTCGAGAGAGCGAATACTGCTTTGCAAGGATCTCCTCAGACTCAGAGTATTGCTTAAATAACGATAGAAAGCATCAATTTGAAAGTGCCACATCTCACACCCAACGATGACATAAAGTTGCAGTTGTTGACACGTATCAAAGCAGATGAGCCTATGATGATACCGTTTCGCCGATGGGAATTGCACGAGCTACCAGCACTCACACAAGGATCTACCATAGAAATCTGGTCCGTAAAGACATGTTCTGCATTGGACAGTCCAAGATATGTTATAGTATTTTTCCAAACGAAAAAAGCCGATAATTTGCATGAAGACGTCACCTTGTTCGATAATGCCAACATCAAATCCATACGATTGGCTCTGAATAGCGACTATTATCCGCAAGAACGAATGCTATTGGACTTTTCCAAAGACCAATATGCCGACGCCCACTTCAACTATACAGAGTTCAACAAGAGCTACCATAACTGTCAAGAAAAGCGCTCTCTAGTAAACTTTGCCGAATTCAAATCCCGACCAATGTTTGTTATCGATTGCTCGAGGCGCCATCTAGGTATGAAGTCGTCTACAGTTGACATAAAGTTGGACATTGAAGCGACTACAGGCTTCCCTCCCGACACCAAAGCCTATTGCATCATCATTCACGATCAAATCATGGAACATCTCTCACTCAGCGAAATCGTTCGAAATATTGCCTAGTTAGGTGTTGCTGCATCAGTCAGACGTCAGTTTGCTTCGAAGAGTCATGGAGATCGCACTGGTTGACATTCAAGGGTTCATGGTTGATGGTGAATTCATTCCAAAGGAAATGACCATTCGCAATGGCAAAAAGACGAGTCATTTTTTATTCAAGCCATCTGTAGTATTTTCGAGTTTAAGCAGAGAAGATAAAAAGATGGCGAATCATGTGGAGCGTTACGTTCATGGTTTGAAATATTCCAGTGGTTATGTGGATTTGAATGAGTTGGATCAAATACTACGAGATAACCTGCAGCAGACAAACATCATCTACGTAAGAGGCCATCAAAAGATTCAGTTCTTGCAGCGAAAATGTGCAGAGTTGGAGATGACCAATCACATTGTTAATTTGGAAGATTTTGACAATTCTTGGTGGCAGCCAATAACGTTTCAACAATCCATTCCACCTTGCATGAATCATTTCCATGGAGAAAGGTTCCAGTGCAGTCTCCACAATGTCGATACTTTATATAATTGGTTATGTAATTTATTGCCAAAATAAAGAACTTTATAATAATTTCAGAGTTTTTATTCATCACATCCCTTATTTCTCAGTATAATGAAAATAACATGTGAGATTAAAATGAGTGAACATATTAGTGTACAACAAAGTGTCAAAATTGCAATGATATTGACAGAATCTTGATCATCATCTAATTTTGCGGGTGATTTCTTTAATGTAAATGTCTGCCAGTCTCCCATTTCGCCGTCACTGCCATCAGAAAACGATAATTTCAATTTGTACTCAATGGTGGTCCCATTGACTCGAGGCATGTCGATTGAATATACAGGTAGTTTGTTATCGTTGACATACATTCTACTCATCAGCTTCCAATCACACTGTTGTGTACGATTCACATCAAAACATACGGCTGCATTCCTCGTATTGTACGGTATGTTTGTGTAGAAGACGTTGTTGCTCAGAGCTGTCAATAGAATGAAGCTTGCTTTCAGTATCGCCATCTAGTAGCTGTGTTGGTTGGATTCTTCTCGATGTAGGTGCAACTGAACGTCTCGGTTCTGTGAACACCTTGTCCCAAACACTCAATTGCTCGAAATCTTTGAACAAACAAACTTTCTGCTCATACAATTGGATGTCTGCACTGAGCTTTCTAACTTTCAACCCAAATTCTTCTAGTGCACGTCTGTATCCGTCAGAAGACATGATACAACTGTTTTTTACATCCATACCTTCAACTAATATCCATCAAATCTCTCTCTCTCTCTCTCTCTTCTTTTCTTTTTTCGTCTCTCTCTCTCTCTCTTTCTTGTACGCATCATCCAGACAAGGGTGTGGGAAAAGAATACACAGAAAAGTCTAATAATTGTAAAAGTGTATAATAGTATATATGTAAAAAGGAATAATAAAAATGAAAAAAAAAGTTTATTCAATAAAATATGAATATTAGGAATAATTAGATAATACTAAAATAATTGAAAATATACATATATACAACATAAATTATTGGATAAATAAAATAAGTTACATTTTTTTATGGGAAAATAAGTCATCAATACAACAGCGTTGGTTTGAAAATTTAGATGCAAAAATACTAAGGAGAAAATCAATCCGTCGAACTGTAGTGACCCCACGGAAGTGTGTCAAATGAATCATGAATCAGTTTCCGCTTATCATCTTTGGGACTCAGGCCAATTTTAGTCTGCTCGATGGAAAAAACATCGTGAGCGTAGGAACGAATCGTTTGCTGGGCTACGGTCTTTTCTTTACAAGCCGTCAGATAATCCACATAGTCATCAAAAGTCAACTTATTTTTGACAACACATTTCTTGACACCCTTGGATTTTTTAGTAATACCGAAATTTTCCAATTCCCTATTTAGTCGTTCTTTACTGAACCCCTTTCTTCCCAATCGCTTTCTCTCTTTTTCAATATCCTCATCCGTTATATCCAATTTATAACTGTACATCTTGGACCGTATTCCAGCAAAATGCGTAATAATCTTACCGTTTGCCTCATCCTTTAATAGGCCCAAGACTTTTTTATTTACTCGAGGTATACCATAAATATTGTCTGGAGCATAGTCAGACGTGTCAAATCTCTCGATATTTGCATCAATCATCTCACTATATGCATCGTCACATACAATTTCGTAGATGAAGCTGTCCGTATCGGTATACATGAGTTTTACGTCAGCTCCAAGCTTTGGCAACATGAAATTGTAGTGGAAATCATACATGACGATTTTCGATAAATCAAGAATAGCCATACCAATGTATAGGGGCTTGTTGAAAATCAGCTCTGCTTTTTTCAACTCTACTGCCACCAAATTGTCGTCGAAAACTGTCCGCTGTTGAAACCGAGGACTTGAAATTAAATTTTTAATGCCATAGCGGCCTTCATACATTCTGACTAACTTTACTGTTCTATGATTACGAATATTCTCCATAGTCTTCCCAAACACCGCATTATTGGCCAATTTCCTTAAATCTTTTTCAAAATCGTTTGTGGCTAGAGTCCTCAATCGAGTATTCAACTCGATGTAGGGCTTTAGCCACGTGGATTGTTAGAACTTTAATACTTTATGAATCTTGGTTAATTTCAGACCGTGTTCTAATGCCTGCTTCAAATTTCGATAATGTGAAGTATATTGTTTTTTATCGTGGAGTGTGGTCATTAATTTGGATAATTTTGAATTTGGTGGTGTGCGGTGTTCGGGACAAAATGGAAGGTCCTTGTGTAGGTCATGCAACCCCTCAGGATACTCCAAATCAACTTGGAGAATATAGCCTTCTGGACTGTTGTCAGGAATTTGAGTTACATCAATGTCAACATTTTCTACCCATGTAAAGCCCCCATAAGGGAGGGGTTCACTCATTGCTTTTCCATAAAGGTTATTTACATCGAGATAAAGAAGGTACTTTGACGGCTTTTTTGGATCGTAATTTTTCTGATATTTATTGTTTGCTTCGCTATACCTATTGCAACAAACCGATACTCCTCCTCTTATCGCCTGCTCCACAAACATCACCATGTCGATATCTTTGATGATTTGCAGCTTAGACCCAGTATACTTGAGCATGCAGTCCCAAGTATAGCCGGGCATGGTGTAATACCAAGCAGGATCGAGGCCATAGGTCTTGAGGGATGACGCACGGAAATTTTCCATGACGTCAGCAAGAAGAAGAATATCGGTCCGCATATATAGGTCGCTATATTCTCCCAGCGATTTCAGCTCGAAAGATTCCCAAACTTTTTGCGCGTGCGCGTAATCGTCGTCCGAAATATTTGTATCGTTCAATTTGTTATAGAAATTTTGAATACTTGGCAACTCGGATTCATCCAATCTTTCCACATTATCGACATAGTCATATGGGAATACTCCTTTTCGTGTCAACAATTCAAATTTCGTCTCATTTACGTCACTGAATTCTTTCTTTAGAATTTTCAAATCATTAACTTTTAGCGTTGACACTAAAGCATCGAGACTGGTTCCCAAAAAGCGGAAAGAGTCGATGAATCGGAATTTTATGCTTGTTTCATCATCATGTTGTGTAAAGGAAATGTATTTTTCGCGATTAACCGGGAGTACGCTCACACGTCCCCGCTTGGAAATGTCTCTGATTATAAAATGCGAATCATATCCTGAGAGGTTGTGGAACGTAATGGGAACAACGAACAGTTTCCTAAAGTTGAGATTACAGGGAGCCTGGTGTGCGAAGCCTCTGAATGCGCCAGTAAAATGGTCGTGGTCTCGTACGATAACGTCTTTTGCCTTGAATTTCTCTTCGCAAATGTGGCAGATGGTTGCGCCACTGGTACTAGCCGGTTTGACTACCATTGGAACGATATTTTTCAATTTGGATTCGACAAATTTGGCAATTTTAGACATTTCGCAGGCAAACCAGTCCATGCAATCTCCACCCCTATGACTACGATAAAATGACAGCGAGTCATCGAAAGAACATTTAAAATAGTACCCTGCACTGTATGCTTTATGATGTTGATACTTTGAAGTGGTTTTTGAAATTTTGGAATTACATTTCTCCAACTGCGATTCGAAATCAGCATAAATGAAAGGACATGTCTGCTTATACACATTGTTCTTAAAATCTACAAAATCATACTTGGGGAATGAAATTTTCTCATTATTAATTTTCTCACATTGAGCGGCATGACTATCAAGCTTCTCCTGACAATGGTAATAGTTGAGGCACCGATCGCAGATGAATTTCTTTCTATAATTTTTGCTGAGTTGACTTGATACTAGTCGTGAAAGGTCCTTAATCCAGACATAGTGATATTTTATATTGACGTTCTCTTCAGCATTATCGTTGTCAGGAGGAGCTTCATAGTCATTCAAATTTGGGAAATATTTGTCCTGAATTGAAAGCAAATTAACGTGTCGATTGGATTTATGCTTAGTGAGTCTGGTGGGTACTACAGAGTAAAATATTCGTTCGTTGACTTCTGTCAACTCTAACGCATAAACATTCACCGAAATAGCATTCATTTTTCCAAATTTTGTGATTTGGGGCAGTTTCATTGGTATGTCTAATCCTTTTATGTTCAAAATCTGTGAATAGTGAGGATAATTCTTAACTCTATTTGAATTTTTTTCAATGGGATGCAAACAACTGACTATGCTCCAAAAGAAGCATGCCTCATCATCATTTTGAACGTTAATGCAAGCCTGCTTTTTCTCAATCTGCACTGGCAATTTGATGTATGATGATCCATTTCCCATTTCATATTTATTTATGGCAACCTCCAGAGAAATAATTTCACTCAAGGCCCACCCGCTATTCTTCTCGGCAAATTCGCTAAGTTTATTAAGGATCACATCTAGCACATTGATTTTGAACCAATCGGCTAGGTCCGTTCCTGCGTCCACGATGGCATTGGGAGTACAAAAATGTTTGCGGTCAACCAATTCCCCATTATTTGACTGCTTAATGAAGTCACCGGAAAATGTAAAGTTGACTTTTAGCATTGAAAAGCGCCCTAAAATTTTTGAAATTCTCTTATTCACTAATCTAAATGAATCATCCAAAAAGTCGACAATCTCCTTATGTCTCAAATTCAGAATAAGACCGGTCTGCACTCTCGACGCGAAGATTGAATTTACATCAATCCAACGAATATAGGGCTTCAGGCCGGAGCCAACATGTCATCTATTCATCGTTTTGATGAAAAATCTCATCCGTTTCAGTTCCCCGATCTTAGTCTGAATTTTACGCTTCATACCAATTGAAAAAGTATTTCTTTTCAATGCTAAAATACATTTCCGTATGTGTGAACGGATTGATTTCAATACAAAAAGTGCCAATGGTTTAGAATAATTTTTCTTGATCAGTAAAAGTGTTTCGTCAACTTTGGTCAAGGTTTTATTGATGCTCTCCATTGATTGATGATATTTTACCCAAATAAAAAAATGTAACTCACATTAATTCTCCAAAATTTCAAATGAAGCTGCTGGTAGTGTCTTTCCAGTCTCCACCTTCCCTCTGAATACCAAGGAATATTTCCCGGTGTTGAAATGCTCAATGTGGGACGAATAGACGTTCGTTACGCGGTTCGGTAGGAAGATGACAAATTCTTCTGGTTCTAGAAGTATGGTCTGTCCGAATTTTGTATTGACTACTTTTGCTGTCAGGATGTTATGGGGTTGTCCTAGGGGGAGATCCAACAACTTCACGCTTGGTTTTTGTTGTTTTGGAGCAATCAGAGAAGCTGCGTTGATTTGAGTAAGATCCATCTGGTGGGAAGACAAAGGACAAAAAACATCAGCAGTCCAACAAAGTCATGATGAGCTTGATACTAGGATGGATTATTTTCGATAAAACTAGAAATAAAATCAATCTGCGATTGATCATTGATACTTTCATTGAATTGACTCTCGAAAAAAAACTTGGAATGAAAAAGGTTGATGCGGAATGAGCACTAGGTTGTATTATTTTCAAAATAAAATGAAAGGGACCGATATTATAAAATTCGAGAAAGGAATGGGCACTGAATGAATAATTTGCAATGAAACTTAAAATAAAACTAAGAAACTCAAAATGGAATAAAAAAAGTCGGATAATATAGGATTGAGAATATAAATACGCACTTTGATAAAAAAAAGGTACTTACTATTATTGCTATTAATGCACACACACACACACACACGAACAGTGATGATTTGGCTGGAGCTGGTCAAGAGACAACGTTCACGATTGCAGACTCGAGTGTGAATGATGTTGTGTGGCGTCATCCCTTTTATATGCTGGCGGAGTTACCTCGTGACTTGCTGATAGTAGACGCGGATGTTCTGGAAAAACCCATCTGGAACGACTGCTGATATCGATAATTTCTTGCGTCATTCTTATCGCGTATTTTGTTTATGCGACTAGTTGGTTTTTTTTTTGTGGTTTTGATAACCTCCAACGTTTCCTGTTATGCTGCTGATTGTGAAATTGTTGGGTTTTTCGTGGTTTCGATAACCTTCAACGTTTCCTGTTATGCTGCTGATTGTGAAATTTGTTGTTGGGTTTTTTGTGGTTTTGATAACCTCCAACCTTATCTGTTATGCTGTTGATTGTGAAATTTGCTGTCGCTGCACCCGTGTAGAGATAAGCGCGCGCCAGCGATGGATATTATTTTCGACTCGAAGTTTCTTATCTCTGGAATGCATCTCTCGCTTCACTCTACCTCGATGGATCCGTTGCAAAGATAAGCGCGCGCCAGCGATGGATATTATTCTCGACTCGAAGTTTCTTATCTCTGGAATGCATCTCTCGCTTCACTCTACCTCGATGGATCCGTTGCAAAGATAAGCGCGCGCCATCGATGGATATCCCGTTTGAATAGCATCAAAATAATTGAAATATCACGGAGGTCGGAATACCACAGTGCGTATATACGCTGCCTCATAATGCAAAGGTCCCTGATTCAATTTCCCCCAGCGGTGACAGCTTTTTTTAATTTATTTATTCACGATGGCGACGTGACGACGTATGAATAATTTGAATTTCGCGCCGGTTTTTAGTGGGCGTGGCCTCCAACCAAATGCTGGTCTCTGATTGGCTTGAGCTGGTACTGGCATAGCCCCTCTACTGTCGTTTCCCGTGGGAGTATCTGTAGAAAACTGTAAAGGCAGTCGGCGCCTTCCTGTGATGTTCCAATGTTGTTAATGAAGTGAAAGTATCTGTGAATCGTGAGAGGTCGTCAACTCATTTATGATTCATCGATGTTCTCAAGACTTAGTGAGTGTGGCATCGCCCACCAAGCGCATGGCTTGTCTCTCTGGACGAAATCTAGTAGCATCAACGTATCTGTGTCTGCCTAATGCCATATGTGGAAACAGTATTCTGAAACATTTTGTATCTGTATTTTGTAGAGTTGCTTCTTGTCTGGAATAAAAATCCTGGTTCTTGTGAAGCTGTGTTCGTGAAATAACTATATGTGTCCTATACTGTTTGAATACAATTGTTATTAATAATTAGCATAGGGAATCTTCATTTCGGTTTGAAAAGAATGCTACCTTTTGATTATTCTATGTTGATAAAGTTGGGCAATATTTCAAATGATATCCGAGATACGATTTTGAATATCATAAGGATACTTGAACTGCCTGGGAATGCTGATAGCAAGAGAAAAAATAATTGTTCGCCGTGTACATTAGTCTTTCCGAATATTTTTGTCTGAGACCACAATTCATAATTGGTTATGTTGTTCATATTTTATTTGGTTAGAATGGTGCGCCATCATCATATTATGTTATCGAAGCGATATTTTGATTGTGCTGTTTTTGTGATGTTTCCGTCACATTTTGACGCATGTGTGATCTGTCTCCTCTGCAAAACGCCTCATGTGTCACGTGGCATCAGTCAAGTGTCATCTATTTAGCAGCATGTGTAGCGAGGTCG
This sequence comes from Phaedon cochleariae, assembly GCA_918026855.4. NCBI lineage: Eukaryota > Metazoa > Arthropoda > Insecta > Coleoptera > Chrysomelidae > Phaedon > Phaedon cochleariae. The sequence goes on from OU896710.1 coordinate 27,521,973, forward strand.
TACAAAGAGTTGAGTATTCTATTCGCGCCTCTAATGTCAGTATTATTAAGAAGGCCCAATACTAGCTTTATGGGAGATAACATAAAAATATATGTTATTCACGGCTCCTCATTATTTATTGATATTTCGCAAACATTGAAATTCTGCGCATATCAATGTATTTGCGTGTTCGTCCCTAGGAGTACTCTTTATTTCCAATGGCAGGTATGGGTTTGCTGCTCCTATAGCTTCTATGAGGAATATCAATTGGAATTTATGAGGTATTTTCTGTTGTTTTTTTGGGTATGATGTAAAGTCAAATATTTTATCTGTTTCCGGTTCTTAATCGTCCTGTATATTACATTTTTCCTCGTGGTAGTTCATATCTTGGAAGATAGAAAGCTGTTATCAGGTTTCCCGCTGACTATCGAGTATTTATCTCTTTATTTGTTCAGTATTTTCATTCATTATTCAGATTTTCATCGCGTTCACACCTGCTGAGGCGAAAAACAGTAAAGGTAAGGCCTCTCTGAATGCTTTATAACACATTTTTTATATACTGGGCGGTTCTGTAATAAGTGTGAAAATTTCAAACCCCGAGACACATATACTATCGAATGACATCATAGAATATAGGAGATCAAACATTTGGGAGTGAGGCCCCATTTTACACCTGGAGTTCTACGCTTTGACGATCGTGACGTTTCCTCTACATGAATTTTGGTGTGGGGGATGCTGAGTTCAAACATTCAATTTGTTTTGTAGGGGCGAACTTGATTTTTTCCTGTTCTTGTTTAATTTTCAGGATGAAATTTCTAGTTAATTTTAGGAATTAAAAAATATCTGATATGAGACTATTATGTATTGATGTTCTCAATATATGTATATACTTATTACAAAAACACCTCGTATAGACGCAAGATTTCTACAGTTCTGATCAGGTATACTTTTCACGATCTATCCGAGCGCGCGACTGGTAATTCGAATAAGGAATATTGCTGGATTCGAATGAAAATTTGCCTTCATCATAAGATTTCTATGTGACAGATTTTTTGTAGTGCTGCCTGGGTATGCTTTCATGATATATTAGATCACCTGAAAGATGATCCTCATGTTGCTAACCCTTAGTGTCTCTAACCCTAACATTGCGAGTTTTGGTAGAGAGTTGTTTAACATAGTTCACGAACCAACCAGAATACTTCCTATGATAGAAGTATGATGATATCTAGAGAATTTTCAGACTTTGCATATAGGTCTATAAAGAATCTTTCTTGTAGAGTAGTTGACATATAAATGTTATTGTTTGATATATTCCACGAGTTCTTCCTTTGGTGAAGCACAAAATAGTTTTACGAGTTTTGGTCCAGAGTTGTTCGACATATTTGTCTAATATATGTTTGCTGGTCATACCTGAAGTAGACAGTTCTTGCAGCGAGTTTCTCTGTATATTTTCTCATTGTCGATCTGTATATTGATCGAAATCAACAGTCAGAGGGGTCATCCATCATATGTTGCCTGTCTAATATGTTTGAATGATGTGTCTCGTTTGCTTTTGAAGAGGTTCGTAGAACCATGAAGTACTGAAAGTATATGTAGTATACATCGTGTGTACTGAATATGAGCGTTCGCTTTCGGTGGAACAATGAACCCATACTGATCAGGCGGAAACGTAACTCGCGGTTTTTCGTTATCAAACCATCTTATACAGCGTCTGCATTTATTGTCGAATTCCAAAATTTCCCTTTCAACATGTTTCTCTATCTGACCAATTGTATAATTTTTTTTATAACCCTGTATGCAAATTCCTTCTTGTAATAGGTATGTTAAAATGTCTAATGATTATGCACCCGTTCGAATCCATTGAATAATTCATCTGATGGATCATTACGTTAATTAATATAAATTAGTCTGATGAACTTTGCCCGGTCATCAATCAACATTAATTAATATCAATTGAAGCTGTAATAGGATTCCTAATATATATCTACTAATATAAAATTCAATAAGGACAAATTGCAGTTCAAATTGTCCCAATTAAAATATTGTGGTCATATTATAACAGAAAATTTTATCAAAATGAACGAAAAATACATTGAGGCTATCTTAGAGTTTGAGTATCCGAATGACAAAAAAGCATTAGAAAGGTTTTTGGGACTGATTAAATATTTATCTAAATTTATTCCTAATGCTTCTCAGTTGACTGCACCATTGAGAGAACTCATGAAGGAACATGTAATCTACCAACTAAATGCTAGTTACAGAACTGTAGTAGGTATCTCCCTGTAATTAGAACTTTTGAAGTTGTTAAGATAATTGAGATTTGTCAAGATATAAAATAATAGACTTCAATCAATTCTAAGTCCGATATATTCATTTATACATCCACAATTGGTGACCCCGAACGTTAGTAACACGACATGGTGAAGTATATTCAGAACCTGAAGAAAGAGCAGATCATAAATCTGTTGAAATTTTTCAAAATCAGTACCGGAGGTACCTTTGGTGACGTGAAGTTGAAGTTGGAAGCATATATATTGGAGAATTACCCAGAAGTGAAGAATGTTTCCGATTTTAATCTATCAGAATTACTAGAGGAAGCTTCAATACCGACACAGGAACCTGAAGTGATCAACCAGGACCTTTCAGCGAAAGTTAATTGTTTGGAGAATTTATGTAGTCAACTCATAAAGAAACTCGACGAGAATAATGAAAAACTAGACACATTTGAGAAATACCTGAAAGATCTGGAAGGAAATAAGAACGTAGGCAATCATCTCCAAAAAGATGTCACAGCTCAATCAACCCATATCGTTTCAAATACACTGTTAAGCATCGATCCAGTCATCAATGAAGACCTTGAGAAGCAGTACAATCGTTCAAAATCATTAACATTACCAGGGTTTTGGAAACAACAACCAGAATTATGGTTTGATACAATAGAAACCATGTTCACCGTAACTAAAATCACCTCAGATAAAATCAAATTTGGAAAAATTTTATCAAGTTTGGAATACTCAATCGTTAAGGATAACGCAAACATCTTCAAATTGAAAAATGAAGAAAACGCCTACGATATTTTAAAAAAACAGCTCATTAACTTATATCGTATCTCTGATGAAGAAAAACTAATGAAGATGTTTGCAGAATGCGAACTTGGTGACAAGAAACCAAGTCAATTATACAGAGAGATGACTTCTTTAGCATCTGGTGAGATGTCTAGAAATTACATAATACTTGCATGGCTTGCTAAGTTGCCGAAAACAGTAGAACAAGTCATAAGAGCTTTCAAAGACAAACTTGAGGATGAAGATTTGATGAATATGTCAGATGAAATGGTCAGAGGATTTGTTAAAACTGAAGTTAGTTCGATAAATCAAAATCATATTCGAGCTACAGACAGTAAAATAGATCTTCTAATTGAAAAATTGGAGGAAACTTTATCCAGACCATCCAGATCAAGAGAAAGAAGTTGGACTCCTAGGCGAAGATACAATAAATCGAGATCAAGATCGATCACTCGGGATGATAACATCTGTTACTATCACAAAAAATTCAAGGAACGAGCTACAAGGTGCACAAAACCGTGCAATTTCCAACAAGCCAAGAATCCGGAAAACTCTCGCGGCAGTCATTAATGGCGACTAATGATAAAAACTGCCCTAGTTGTCGCCTGTTCATCAAAGATCCATATACGAATATCAATTTTCTTATTGACACGGGAGCAGACGTTTCAGTCATACCAAAGAAGAAGTTCAACTTGCCGTTAAACTCAGAACCCTTATACGCAGCTAATGGTACACTTATCAAAACCTACGGTGAACAATTAATATCAGTTAGTTTAGGATTCAGAAGAGTTTCCAATTGGCAATTTATAATAGCGGATTGCGACAATTCAATAATTGGAGCAGATTTTATTGAACATTTTGGAATTTTGGTAGACCTACAAAATAGAAGAATAACCGAGCCAATAACAAATTTGTCAAGCTACGGTATACTTAAGGTAACGAATATATCTGGAGTAAAAAACTATCAACCAGAATTTCGATTATCATAAAATTCTAGCTTGTTTCCCAAATTTAACACGTTCTTCTATCAATCAAAGAACAAAGACATGTAGTATCTCCCATCAAATTATAACAAAAGGAACTCCAATTCATTGCAAGGTTCGTAGACTTAATCCCGAGAAGTTTTCAGCAGCAAAGAAGGAATTCAACTATCTCTTAGAAGAAGGAATTGTTCGCCCCTCAAAAAGTCCGTGGGCAAGTCCACTCCATATGGTTCGCAAAGCCAATGGCGATTGGCGTCCATGTGGAGACTACAGGTTACTCAATGCCAATACTATTCCTGACAGGTATCCTCTTCCCAACATAAAAGATTTTACATTTATCTTGAAAGGAAAGAAGATATCCTCGAAAATAGATTTGGTCAAAGCTTTTCACCAAATTCCAATAGCAGTAGAAGATATAGAGAAGACAGCTATCATAACACCTTTCGGTCTTTTTGAATATTTGAAGATGCCATTCGGCCTCAGAAATGCAGCTCAGACGTGCCAACGCTATATTCATCAAATAACGAGGGATTTAGATTTTTGTTTTCCATATATCGATGATTTTCTAATAGCTTCTTTTGATGAAAAAGAGCATAGAGATCATGTGAAACAACTTTTCATGAGACTTGATGAACATGGAATCGTTATTAATCCAGAAAAAAGTGAGTTTGGAAAGGATTCTATCGATTTTTTAGGTTACCTCGTTACAAAAGACGGTATTAAACCTACTCATCAAAAAGTCGAAGCCATTTTGAATTATCCAAAACCTACAGATCTAGCATCATTGAGAAGATTCCTAGGAATGGTCAATTACTACCGAACACTGATACCAGATGCAGCCAAAATTCAATCCCCTTTGAATGAATTTCAGAAAGGTTCTAATAATAAAAATAAAAAGTTAGACTGGACAGAAGAACATGAACGAGCATTCAATAAATTGAAAGAGGCAGTTGCAGGAATCACATTATTGGCTCATCCTTCCGATAGTGCTCCTACATCGTTAATGGTTGACGCCTCTGAGATTTCCATCGGAGCGGTTATTCAACAAAAACAAGATGGCCAATGGACACCATTAGGTTCCTTCTCCAAGAAATTATCAGGACCTCAGCGAAAATATAGCACATATGATAGAGAACTTTTAGGCATCTATGAGGCAGTGAAGTATTTCCGGTATATGCTTGAGGGTAGACAATTCATTATTTTTACCGACCATAAACCACTTACTTTTGCATTCACCAAACAATCTGATAACAATAGTCCAAGACAAGCTCGTTATTTGGCTTACATCAGCCAGTTTTCAACTGATGTTCGTCACATTTCCGGATTAGAGAACTCAGTGGCGGATGCTTTGTCAAGAATTTCTACAATTAATTTTCCAAAGTTTCTACAATTCGATGAATTAGAAAAAGCTCAAAATGAAGACGAAGAACTCAAATTTTTCTTAGCTGAAAATACTTCAATGAAATTAACAAGAATCGAGGTTCCTGATAGCGACAGTAAGATTTATTGCGACTCATCTACTGGCATACTTCGTCCGTACATACCTGAGAAGTTCCGAAGGGACGTGTTTGAAAAAATCCATAACCTTTCACATCCTGGAATTAAATCAACTATGCAACAGATCAAGAAGAAGTATGTTTGGCCAAAGATAGATAATGATATCAAAGCCTGGTCAAAATCCTGTTTGGCTTGTCAAAAAGCTAAGATAACGAGACACGTTTCCAGTCCAAAAGCATCTTTCGAAATACCGAGTAGTCGATTTGAACACATCAATATTGATTTGATAGGTCCTTTACCCCCATCGAATGGATATACATACTGTTTGACTTGTATCGACAGATATACTAGGTGGCCTGAGGCATTTCCACTTCAAGACATTACTGCAGAGACAGTTGCTAGAACATTTTATAGTGGATGGATTAGTAGATTTGGAATACCTCTCAATATCACAACAGACCAAGGACGACAATTCGAGTCTTCACTATTTAGGGAATTCACAAAAATTTTAGGAATTCATAAGACCAGATCAACACCTTATCATCCTTGTACCAATGGTATGATAGAAAGGTTTCACAGAACGCTGAAAACAGCTTTGAAATGTCATGCTGATCAAAAGTGGACTGAAATTCTTCCAACCATACTCTTAGGTATGAGGACGACTCTGGAAGAAGATTTGAACACATCAAGTGCAGAATTAGTTTTCGGAACAAATCTTCGAATTCCAGGAGATATGATCATTCAGAATGATACGCCATCGAGACATCAAGAATTAATAAAAAATCTACAAGATGTCATGAATCAACTCAAACCCAAACCTGCATCTGATCACAGTACAAAAAGTATTTTCGTTTTCAAGGAACTAAAAACATGTTCGCATGTTTTTGTTCGAATTGATGCAGTTAGAAAGCCTCTAGTTCCCCCATATTCAGGACCATACCTAGTACTAGAAAGGACTGAAAAATATTTCTCTTTACTAATCAATGGAAAGACCAAAAATATTTCTATAGATCGTCTGAAACCGGCATTTGTTGAGAATATCGAAACAGAAGAACAAAAAGGAATTTTAAGAAAACAAGAAAACATATTTAATAAAAGTTCGCATACAACGCCATATAAAAAGAATGTCAAATTTTGTTTGAATTGATGTTATTGATTAATATTCTTTCGTTATCACTGAGGGGGGAGTAATGTAGTAGGTATCTCCCTGTAATTAGAACCTTTGAAGTTGTCAAGATAATTGAGATTTGTCAAGATATAAAATATAGACTTCAATCAATTCTAAGTCCGATATATTTATTTATACATCCACAGAACAATCATAGATCAGCTGAGAAATATAATAAGTAATGCTCCAGTTTTGAAAATATTTTTCAGTAAAGATCCTATAATAATTCAAACTGATGCTTCACAGTCTGGCATTGGTGCTTGTCTCTTGCAAAATAATCAACCTGTGGCATTTACTTCCAGTGGTCTAACTGATTGCGAGAAGAGATATGCCCAGATAGAGAAAGAAATGCTGGCAATACAATATGCATGTGACAAGTTCCATTATTTCATTTACGGTAGACCGGTAATAGTACATAGTGATCATAAACCACTAGAAAGCATTTGCAAGAAGAGTATTGACAAGTTATCTGGTAGATTACAAAATATCAGGTTGAAAACTTTCAAATATAACATTGATGTGGTATATCTCAAAGGTTCTCTTATGTATATTGCTGACTTCTTATCCAGGGCATATCTTAAAACAACAGATAATGCTGAGAATGGAGAAGAAATTATGGTTCACATTATTTCAAAATATATTCCAATGACCGAAAAAAGGAAGGCCCAATTTAGGGTAGAGACCCAGGAAGATAATGTGTTGAAAACAGTGTATAATTTAACAGAAACTGTTTGGCCAAATAAAATGCACAATCATCACTTGCAACATTTCAGAAAGTTGAAGTGTGACCTATCTGTCTCAGATGATATGATTTTTCTAGAAGATAAGGTGATAGTTCCAAAATCATTGATTCCTGACATGTTAGGTTTGTTGCATGAAGACCATTTTGGTTTGAATGAAACGAAAGCTAGCGCCAGACAAATCTTGTATTGGCCAGGAATGAATAGAGACATTGAAAATTACATCAAAGATTGTGAAATTTGTGAGAAATATTCAATGCAAAATATAAAACAACCTTTGGAACAGCCAAATTTACCTAATCGACCTTGGGAAAGAATATCTTCAGACATCTTGTTTTATGGGGGTCGTGATTATTTGGTTGTTCTCGATTCGTATAGTGAATGGATCGAAATTTGTTCTCTAAAATATAAGACGGCTAGTGAAATAATCAATCATATGAAAGAAATCTTCAGCAGGCAAGGAATACCTGATATTCTCATATCTGATAATATACCATATAGTAGTTCAGAATTTTTAAGTTTCTCGAATACGTGGGGTTTTAGGACTATTACATCTAGTCCTAAATATTCACAATCTAATGGTTTGGCAGAAAAAGCTGTAGGAATAGCGAAAAATATTCTTCGCAAGGGTACTGATTTATATTCTGCACTATTGGAATATCGGAATTCACCCATAGTGTCAATTGGTCTATCTCCAAGTCAACTCCTCAATAGTCGAAGATTGAAAGATGAATTGCCAACTTTCTCTAAATTATTGAATCCAAATAAAAATGATGAGGAAAGTATTCAAAGATCACTTGAGAAAACCAAGATATGCAAAAATATTATTATGATAAAAAAGGTACTGCTAACTTAAAAGACCTGGAAAATGGTGAAAATATTATCATCAGAAGAGAAAATGAATGGTATCCAGGAAAAGTGGTAGAAAAACATGATACACCACGATCATATATTGTCAGTGATTCTTCAGGTCGAATATTACGCAGGAATAGGATAGATCTGAAACAATCGAGAATTGCTGAAGATAGTTATCGAGACGTAACGTAACGTTTCAATCGAGGCCCTTGATGGTGTTGATCTAGACTTCATTTGAATCTTGCCTGTGGCTCTCGGCTATGTTCTCGCTGTCTCAGATGTCTCAGATTTCAGTCATCTAAGGAGACCTCCAACTAGAATCATTGAAATTAAGTATGACATTCTCAACCCACCATTCTATATTTATTTATTTATATAAGGATCATAATCATGTGACGCAGCTACTCACTTGATAAATAAATATTACTATTATTATTATATCATTATTATAATTATTTATAGCTCGTACCTTCGCGGATCCACGGGAAGCTTCTGCTGCGGCCTGAATCTCGAGCGCGGCTGCCAGAGCACTGATGAGGTATTCTGGTCGAGTGAGGCGAACTGCTTACTGCATTTCAATATCTCGTGGTCTATCTACGAACGTTTGAACAGCCAAGCATTCCATAAGAGATTCGGGAGCTGATGGATATGCACAATCGTGCATCGTCCACTTCGAATTCCTGCAGGCTCTTGTTGACTCTCTGTCGACGGCTCTTCATTTGTGATCGAAATACTTGCTGATCGTAGCTATCGGCTTCTACTTCCGGAATGGCTTGCAAGATGTTCAGTGCATCACCCCGTAGAGCGACTGTAAGAGCTACCACCTTGTCCTTGGATGTCCACCCATTGGCCTTGGAAGCTGCTTCGAACTGCTTCAAATAGTACGGCCACGATGTTTTTCCATCGAATGTAGGTGGTTTTACTCGATTGGTAGTAGTCACTGCATCTGGTCCAACTGTGGTTCCAATCATCAGTCCTTGATCATTTCCAGACTTCTCCAGCACAGCTATTCTTTCTCTTTCAAGCTGCAGCTCTTTCTTTATTTCTTCTATCTGGGTGGTGAATTGGGTTGAAACCTGAGCGATCTGAGTCATAACTTCTTCCCGATGTGTTGATGTCTGAGTCAATACTTCTTCTCGTTGGGCTGATATCTGGGAGGCGATCTGATCTTGCTGAGCAGAAATACGTGCCAGCACCTCTTCTCGCTGAGTGGTCATCTGAGTAAATACCTCGTCTCGTTAGGCTGAGATTTGAAAGGCTATCTGATATTGCTGAGCCAAGATTTTCTCCTGCTGAGCACGCATTTGATCCGCGATCTTCTCTTGCTGAGATACCATCTGGTCCGCAATATCCTGTCGCTGAGCCGCAATCTCCTGTCGCTGAGCCGCTATCTGTTTCGAGATCCCAGCCAACATCGATTCCGCTGAAGCTGGTTCCTCAAAGGTGAACGTCTCTGGATCCTGACCTACGCTCACCTTATACTCTATGTGACGATGCTGAAGTGTAGCCTCGATCCCTGTTGTGTCAAGATCTCTCTCCTCCAACTCGCGTTTCAAGTCCACCACTTTCAACTCGTGTAGTTTCTTCATCACAACGGTCTGTTCACTTCACTTTTGGAATATTCCACTCCTGACACTAATTGTTACGTTATTCGGGTGTAGAAGCGAACACGACACTATTTATTTATGAACTGATTTATTTAAACTAAAGAAACACTTATTTATATCGAACTTATAACTACTTTTTATGTGAAACGATTCATATCACGCGGTATATAACTGTCTCTCTGACACTCGTTGCTCGACTGACTGGCTGCAGTTGTTCGGTCGTTTATATATGAGATCACTTGGCAGGCTTTGGTTCGAGAACGTTCTCGAATGATCTTCCGTCTCCTTCTTTTTGTTCAAGAAGCTTCTTAGAACAAAACCTCTCTCTCTGATTGTTCCATCGATTGTTTCCAGAACATTCCAGAATCTTATGTGACGTTATTTGTCACTGCGGCATATTTTGAGTGTTCGGAAATATGCTGGTGTATGTAGGAATCATTGAGAGGTTGGAGAGCAATCTGGGATGCGTGATACAGGATGATCGTTGTACTCCTGCCTTCCTGCTGATGTTTCTGAAGCCCCTCTAAGGAGAATATCATTACACTATTATCTCACATGGACACTATTGAAGCAGAAGAGCTCGCATTGACCATATAAGACGACTTCGAAGCGGGTATAATGCACACAGCTTGAAGAACAAGAAACTTAGACTTCGACTATGTTTGCAGTCTTGCATCTGACATGCATACAGTTGAAGCATACACGATTGCAGAGACCGTATAAGACGACATTGAAGGGTATATAACGAGTACAATAGGCAAAAGAAGATACATCGACTTCATCGTTGTGCAAACTATGGCTCTCTATCCTATCATCTTACCTTGACACTATCGAGTAGACAAGTTTGCATTGACCATATAATACGACTCTCAAGCGAATAAAATGCACACAGCTCGCAGAACAAAAAACTCCGACTTTGACTATGTTCACATTGTAACTCTACAGTCCAGCATCTGATATGCATACAGTTGGAGCAGATACGATGGCAGTGACCGTATGAGATGACTTTGGAGGGTATATAACGAGAACAATAGGCGACTGCGGATACATCGACTTCATCCTCGTACACACTATATATCTCTATCCTATCATCTCACATGAACACTATTGAAGCAGACAAGTTCGCAATAACCATACGAGACGACTTTCAAGCAGGTATAACGCACACAGCTTGCAGAACAAGAAACTTCGACTTCGACTATGTTAACACTGTAACTCTGCAGTCTTGCATCTGACATGCATACAGTTGAAGCATACACGATTGCAGAGACCGTATAAGACGACATTGAAGGGTATATCACGAGTACAATAGGCAAATGAAGATACATCGACTTCATCGTTGTGCAAACTATGGCTCTCTATCCTATCATCTTACCTTGACACTATCGAGTAGACAAGTTTGCATTGACCATATGATACGACTCACAAGCGAATTTAATGCACACAGCTCGCAGAACAAAAAACTCCGACTTTGACTATGTTTATACTGTAACTCTGCAGTCTAGCATCTGACATGAATACAGTTAGAGCATATTCAATTGCAGTGACCATATGAGACGACATTGAAGGGTATATAACGAGTACAATGGGCAAATGAAGATACATCGACCTCATCGTTGTGCACACTATATCTCTCTATCCTATCATCTTACCTTGACACTATTGAGTAGACAAGTTTGCATTGACCATATAAGACGACTCCCAAGCGAGTATATCGCACACAGCTTGCAGAACGAGAAACTCCGACTTTGACTATGTGTACACTGTAACTCTGCAGTCCAGCATCTGACATGCATACAGTTGAAGCAGATACGATAGCAGTGACCGTATAAGACGACTTTGAAGGATATATAACGGGAACAATATACAAATGCGGATACATCGACTTCATCATCGTACACAGTATATATCTCTATCCTATCATCTCACATGGACACTATCGAAGCTGACAAGTTCGCAATGACCATACATGACGATTTCCAAGCAGGTATAACGCACACAGCTTGCAGAACAAGAGACTTCGACTTCGACTATGTTCACACTGTAACTCTGCAGATTTGCATCTGACATGCATACAGTTGAAGCATACACGATTGCAGAGACCATATAGGACGACATTGAAGGGTATATAACGAGTACAATAGGCAAATGAAGATACATCGACTTCATCGTTGTGCACACTTTATCTCCCTATCCTATCATCTTACCCTGACACTACTGAGTAGACAAGTTTGCATCGATCATATAAGACGACTCCCAAGCGAGTATAACGCACACAGCTTGCAGGACAAGAAACTCCGAATTTGACTATGTTTACACTGTAACTCTGCAGTCTAGCATCTGACATGCATACAGTTGAAGCATATACGATTGCAGTGACCGTATATGACGACATTGAGGGGTATATAACGAGTACAATAGGCAAATGAAGATACATCGACTTAATCGTTCTACACACTATATCTCTCTATCCTATCATCTTAACTTGACACTATTGAGTAGACAAGTTTGCATTGACCATATAAGACGACTCCCAAGCAGGTATATCGCACACAGCTTGCAGAACGAGAAACTCCGACTTTGACTATATGTACACTGTAACTCTGCAGTCCAGCATCTGACATGCATACAGTTGAAGCAGATACGATGGCAGTTTGAAGGATATACAGTATGATGCGAATGTTTGGAATAAATTCATTATTTCAGAAATTGGCGACATTTCAAAAAATTTCAAAAACACGTGATTTTTTAATTTTGAAGCCTCATCTCATGATATTCATATGAAAGATGTTACGCCACCGGTGTTGGAGTTGAAACGTAATGGACGATTTTTTCAAATACAAATAGGGGTCATGTGACACCTTGATTGAAAGGTTTACTGATCGTCTATTCAACAGTCAATATGTTACATAAGAAGATTGAAATCAAAATGGATCATCATGTGATCAACTGGATCTTGCAGAGGTCTGCTACTGAGAATCGAACATCGAAGGGTCGTCTTGTTAAAAGAATACGTCGAAAAAAAAGTTCAAAACTCTAGTTTTTTTTTTTTTTCGAAAGTCGTCTTGTTTTGAAATGAATTCATTCCATACATTTGCATCATACTGTATAACGGGAACAATAGACAAATTCGGATTCATCGACTTCATCCTCGGTCACACTATATATATCTATCCGATCATCTCACATGGACACTATTGAAGCTGACAAGTTCGCAATGACCATACGAGACGACTTTCAAGCAGGTATAACGCACACAGCTTGCAGAACAAGAAACTCTGACTTCGACTATGATTACACTGTAACTCTGCAGTCTTGCATCTGACATGCATACAGTTGAAGCATGTACGATTGCAGTGACCGTATAGGACGTTGATGAAGGGTATATAACGAGGACAATAGGCAAATGAAGATACATCGACTTCATCGTTGTGCACACTATATCTCTCTATCCTATCATCTTACCTTGACACTATTGAGTAGACAAGTTTGCATTGACCATATCAGACGACTCTCAAGCGGGTATAACGCACATGTTCACACTGAAACTCTGCAGTCTAGCATCTGACATGTAAACAGTTGACGCAGATACGATCGCAATGACCATATAAGACGACTTTGAAGGTTATATAGCGAGTACAACAGGCAAATGGGGATACATCGTCTTCATCGTCGTACAAACTATATTTCTCTATGGAAACTTGTTACTCAATTTATTACAAATATTTCGATTACGTTAAAGCGTTAGTTGTACAAATCAATTGAATTTGACCAAACTTGTTAACTCAGCTTACCCTTGTTCGCTCAGTGAGATGGGTCGTGGGATGGCCAGTGAAGGAGACTTGAATGAAACACATAAGACAACTTTAACTATTTATTTACTCTAAATCAGCGCCTAACGGGATTACAAATGAGATGGCGCTGGGTTAGACCTATCAGTAAAAATCCTACGAGGATGTGTTCAGATACTTAACCCTAACAAGCCAGCAGTATATAGTCTAGCCAATAATGGACAATCTCTAGTAGATACAGCTTATACCTGGACAATCTTCTAATCCTACGTCGGGGCCTTCAGAGGGTCCCTACTACAGTCAGCACTATGAAGCAAGCAACAGTGCATGCAAATTTCTTCAAGCAGTGGTTAGCAACTCTCCTATAAGCAAGTGATATGATCAAGCGACTAATCTAGGTGCACCAACCGTGATACTGGACGTCTTGATCTGGGACCAAGGGCTGCAAGGACAGTTAAGAACGCTGCGTTCCAGTGGACTCAGGGTAGTACTAACAGGCCTACAAGAAGTAGGCTCAGACATGGATAATCAAGCTCGGAATATAATAATTTGATCATGAGACATACCTGTGGATGGAGGGTGGCCTGGAAGTGATTTATGGAAGCAAGGAAAATTCACAATTGGGAATCAGATATAACTATGTCAATTCAATATCCCCAATGGGTGTGGTGCATAAACCACCAAATCACGATAGTTTCTCCGATTTATTATTTCAGACAAAATCCGCAATAAGTGCGAAGGTAAATATTCCACCAGGAAAATTATAACCTGCAATGCCTGTTTCCCCGCAGATTCTCTCCCCCGCCTCACCCCTCGAGCAACAATGTCTAAGGTCTACTACACTTTGTCATCTGTCAACCGATTCTAGGTAACCGTTCCGGTTAACCTTATGGCCGATAAAATAATGTCTAACTACAAAATATGCCTACCGTGGGTAACTGCGGTCTGGGTTATCGACTGTATAGTATCGGGGCGTTCGTTCACGAGCTCGTCTCTGACGAGTTGAACGTAGGAGCAAGGTCCTATCATGAAATCCAGAACGGCAAAGAAGAAGAATTGGAGCTGTCGCATGTCATTTCTGATTCATTTATATGTTTGAGGTTATAAATTGAAGGTAAACAAGTGTTATGGTTCAGAAGGGGCCTTTCGGGTCGAACCATGTAACTGAAGGCTCCGCAGAACCAATTAGGCTGGGAGAATAAGTTCTATTGATTGGACTGCCATAGAAGAGTCACTGGAACGCAACACGACTATCCTTCCATGGATCACAACGTTCTTCATGACCCTCGGTATGAGATAGTCAGACCAGTGTTCACTAATATGAAGCAAATGAATATTATTTGTTGGTAGTCACTCATTTCCCCACGCCCCTAGAGGTCTATAGAATGCGACAGTTCCCTATGTACGAGTGGTAAGTAGTACTCTTGTATACTCTGTATCATAGTGCGAATGATTATTGACGAAACAAAACTTATTCTTGAGTGCTACCTCGGAATATTCCCGTCTTCCGAACGAACACCTAACAACTCTCCTCTTACGTAATGAAGAAAAAAAGAAACAGAAAAAAAAAAAAGGATTCTCTCTAAGCTGATCAATCGAAATACTGGTCCCATACAACCCCATGTCCTTGAGCTTCCTGCCGTTATGGCTAATAATCTCGCAGCCATATTCTTTCTAGCCAGCACTCGTTGCCGTATAATTACTGAAATTATCGCTAGTTATCTTCTGGAGGATGGGCCTTTATGTCCTTGGCGTGCCATACTCCGCGCGACTTTCCATCCTCATCCTTCAGTTCGTACGACCAGGGAGACGGAATTTTCGACATTGTAAACGAGCTTTCGTATCTTGGCATGAATTTTGCCGTGATCCCCTTCGAGGCATTCGACAGGGAATAGTTTTTTTTCCCAAACCCTCTGTCCTAGTTCAAAGGTCTCATCTCTTCGCCTTAAGTTGTACCGGTGACGACTAGACTAGACTCGAAGGCTTTCTTGAGTCGAGCCGCGACATCCTTGAATAGTGTATTCAATTCTTCAGAACGTGTTCCTGGGTTGAAAATCACTGGGTCTAGACCCTGAGTCGTCGGTTGCGTACTCAGTACGTTCTTACCGCATAGGGAGATTTCTCGACCCAACATGATGAGGTTGGGTGTGACTTGCGTCACCTCATGCTTTGCGGTGCGTATCGCGCACGCCACGGCTTGGAAATATCTATCCCATCGACGATGATTGGTCTCAACATACGCCGTTAAGATTGTTCTGATTACACGGTGAATTCTTTAGACGGGGTTTGCCTGAGCATGGTAATTCGAAATGTGGACCGGTTTGATCTCATATTTCGCGAAAATGTCCATCAAGACCTTGCTCCGGAATTGGACCCCATTGTCCATAATCACGCGTTGCGGGGCCCCAAACATCAAAATCACCTGATACTCGAAGATCTCGGCCACTTTCTTGGCTACGGCCTGCTGGAGAGGAAATAATAAAATATATTTGGTGAAAACGTCGCTGATAGACAAAATATAGCAATATCCGGACCCCGATCTAGGGAGAGGTCCAATGATGTCCATGCTCAAGGCTTGCCATGGACGACATAGTGTGGGGACAGAGCTTAGCATTAGTCCAGCAGGCGGTCTCTGCTCCGGCTTCGTCCGAAGGCAAATTTGGCACCGTCTTATATATCGGGCAATATCCTGCCTCATTTCAGGCCAATAGTACCTCTTCCTGACCCGGGCTAATGTTTTCAACATACCCAAATGACCACAGGTGGGAGGGTCATGATGGGCCCTTATGATATCCTCCCTGCGTTCCTTCGGCATTACTCTCAACCAGCTGTCGTTTTCCCAGTGAAGGCCAGGGTAAGAACAAGATACTCGTTTGAAGAGTTGCCTGCCTTTCTTCCTCCATTGCGGGTATTTCTCTGGTTCACTACTCACCTGTCCAGACATTTCGATGAACCAACGATCGGTGGTATTATCAATGGTAGGGCAGTTCAGTTCAACAGTATCGACACAGGGCACCGCCCGTGATAGACAGTCGGGTACCACATGTTCTTTTTCCCGTCGATGAATGATTTCGAAATCGTACTGTTCAAGCCGGACAGTCAACCTTGCTATCCGTCCCACTGGATCCTTAATGTTGTTAAGCCACTTCAAGAGTATTAAATGCCTGGTTACAAGTTTCATCTCAGTCGAATTTTTGGTTCTTCTTTAATAAGTTGGTGAGTGGTGCTGTTATTGAAGGAAAATTTGGCACAAACAGGCGTTACCAAGATGTCAAGCCAATAATTCTTTTTACGTCCTCTACCCCGGTTGGTGTCGGGATCCACATTATGGCCTCTACCTTCTCCGGGTCAACCATGAGGCCACCTGCCCCAACCACGTAGTCAGGATAACGTAACTCAGGCTTGCAGAAGTGGCATTTTCCTCGATTGAGGGTTAGCCCCGCGTCTCGAAGACGAGAGAGTACATTTCGTAATACCTCAATATGCTCCTCGAAGGTAGGAGTACAAATTATAACATCATCAAGGAACACGAATACGTGCTGCTCCAGGTCCACTCCCACCACACGGTCGATAAATCTCTGCCGCGTGGCCGGAGCATTGTGCAGCCCCATAGGCATCCTTCGGAATTGGTACAGCCCTCGATTTGGCACTACAAGAGCGGTGAGGATCTCAGATTCTTCTGACAGCGGAATCTGCCAATATGCTGATTTGATGTCAAGGGTTGTCAGGAAGTGAGAATTCCGCAGTTTGTCCAATGTAGCACTGACGAATGGAAAGGGGTAGGCATCCCGCGCTGTCACCTTATTCAACTCTCGGAAGTCCACTACGAACCGATATTTTCCGTCTTTCTTCCGTATCAGGAGAATTGGGGAAGGCTCGATGATCTCGTCCTTCAACATTTCCTCAATCTCTTCATTCACTTGCTTCTGTAGAGCGGGTGACAGGGGATAATGCCTTCTTCGTATTGGAGGGCTATCTGTTCGGATAAAATGTTCGACCAGACTTGTCCGTCCTAACTTGTCGCCTAGCGCTTGGAACGTTTCTTCTACTAACGCCTCCACTATAGACTTCCGTTCGGCGGTTAAATTGTCCACTGAGCTCAGACCAACGGCTGGTTGGCCCATTGTAACCTGCTGGTCGTCCCGGAAGTGCCATTCGCCCGAGTACATATCGGGAATGATCTGCATTGCACGCTAAAAATCCATCCCCAGTATAAGAGGATGGGGTAGAGAGGGTACCACTAACACCTCTATTACTTTTATGCGGCCACAAAACTCTATCGGAGTGGATACTATTCCGCGGACTTCGCATGTCTGGCCGTTTGCCACCGTGCAGGTGGGCTGGTTGGGAGGCATTAAGGAGCAACTTTGCTCGAGGATGGCCCACCATCGCCCACCCATAATGCTGTGGGACGCACGACTATCTAGAAGACCTAATACCGGCTGTGCATACAGCGTGACTTGTAGGTAAGGTCTTGAATCGTGCTTAGCGTGCGCTAGGACATAGTCTAAGATTATTTGTTGGACATGGGGAACCGTTTGGAATTGAGAAACCATCAGCCGGCTTACTGTTGGCCCCTCTGCCCATTTCTTTGACAATTAGGACACGAGTTGGAAAATACATTTTCACGTCCGCACTTGGAACAGAACATCTTGCGAGGTTGAGGGCACATCCGGAATTGATGCTGTCGACTACCGCAGTTCTAACAGAGACTCAGAATATTTGTCGGTGTCGTAGCGGGGTTGACAGGAAGTGCCTGCGCTTTTGTGGCGGCGATGACGGGGCCTCTTGAAACATCATTAAGTGCTGATTGAGTTCCAGACTGTTCAACTATGGGTACGGTGGGTCGAGATGTGGTGACCACTGCAAGTGCTGGAGATGGCTGCGGCCGTCGATATGCTAATTCTGGCTCCAACATACTACGGTAATTAGTGGGGGGTGGGGTAAACTTTTGCGCCCGCAGCTCAGTTTCTTCCACCGTGCGACTAAGACGGATGAGATCGTTGATGGTCTTGATCTCCTGAAGCAAGAGATGTGTTTGTAGGTGCGGGAGGAGGTTCCTCCTCATTAGATTCACACGGACCTCTTCGACCGGAGGTTGATCTAGTTTTCTGAACAGGTTCTCCATAGCAATAATGGAGGTCAAGACCCGCTCCTGTGCTCCCTGTGTCCTGCGACGAATTTCGTCTCACAGACTAAATTCATAGTCATAGGGTCTGAAGGCGCCGCGCAACTAGGCAACCAAATCATCCCAACTCAAGAAGTGTCCCGTTCTATACCACAGCAGTGCTTCTTTGACAAATAACTCCGGCGCAAATCGCAAGAGCTGATTTTTTTAAACGCCTCGCGCTAGACGAAACCCCTCCACACGTTCTATGAAATCGTTCACGCTGGTACGGCCATTAAACCACAGGTCCCAACGTGGAAGATCTACGGTACGGACATCTTCCCACTGAGGTGGTGATGCGACATCTTGACCATGTTGAACAGGGCACAAGTTAAGAGCTCCCATCTGACGGTGTAGCCCACCTTTCGAATCTTCGTCGAATCGAGTAGAATGAACCTGAGCCATTCGAGAGGCATATTTCAGATCTTGCCCCGTCGCAGTATTATTAGGGTCGAAACGTACGTGTGAGTGAAATTTCCCATGGGAAACCGTTCCGCCTGGCTTATCCGGGTAACCACATTGGGGCCAATTGGCTGCACGGTCACGCGATTCTCTAGGATAGTTTGGTTTGACACCCTTCTTGCCAAGGCCTGTACCTTCTCTCCTGCTCATATTGAGTAGGGTGACTGGGTTTAGGTTGGTACCCTTCTTGCCAAGGTCTGTCACTTCTCTTCTGCTCGTATTGAGTTGGGTGACTGGGTTTGGGTTGGGACCCTTCTTGCCAAGGTCTGTTCCTTCTCTCCTGTTCGTATTGAGTTGGGTGACTGGGTTTGGGTTGGGACCCTTCTTGCCAAGGTCTGTCCCTTCTCTCCTGCTCGTATTGAGTAGGGTGACTGGGTTTGGGTTGGGACCCTTCTTGCCAAGGTCTGTCTCTTCTCTCCTGCTCGTATTGAGTAGGGTGACTGGGTTAAGGTTGGGATCCTTCCTGCCAAGGTCTGTTCCTTCCCTCCTGCTCGTATTGAGTAGGGTGACTGGGTTTAGGTTGGGACCCTTCTTGCCAAGGTCTGTCCCTTCTTTCCTGTTCGTATTGAGTTGGGTGACTGGGTTTAGGTTGGGACCCTTCTTGCCAAGGTCTGTCTATTCTCTCCTGTTCGTATTGAGTTAGGTGACTGGGTTTAGGTTGGGAACCTTCTTGCCAAGGTCTGTCCCTTCTCTCCTGTTCGTATTGAGTTGGGTGACTGGGTTCAGGTTGGGAACCTTCTTGCCAAGGTCTGTCCCTCTTATCCTGTTCGTATTGAGTTGGAGGAGGTTCTACGGTTGGAGAACTGGGAGGCTCCCCAATATCAACCAGATCAGAGGAGACTGCTCCACACTATTCTGGGCCCTCAACAGTATTTGGTACTGGCGTGTCTAGGAGTGATGTAGACTGACCTTCCTTCCTGCTGGGTTCAAGGGGAACAGGAAGAAAGAACGGCTGCTGGTGCTGATTTTAGAGAGTGGCTGAAGTGGAAGAAACTCTGCCGGTTGGGAAATCGGTTTCCTCGCCATATTGGGAGTTGAAAGTTGTATACAGTCCCTTATTCACTAAACGTACTCTATCAATCAGTTGGGAACATTTATCCACCACTCTTAGTCTTGTCCATTGTAAATTATCAGAACTGTAATCCGTCGGAATATTAATTTGTCAGCAGTGTATAGTATCGGTACTGTAAAACATCATGACCGTATTTTAACAGAACTGTAAATAATCAGAACTGTGTTTCATAGGAACCGTAATTCATCGCTTCCGTATTTCATCAGCATATCAATGTATCATAATCGTATTCTATCAGAACGCTAATCCATCATAACCGTATTTCATCAAAACCGTATTCCATCAGAACCGTATTGTATCAGCACGGTATTTCGCCAGAATGGTAATCCATCGTAGGTACAGTGCCCTATCGGGAACGGAGTATCGATTTTCTGTCCGCTTTTCAGGTATGCTATGCGATGGCGCTGGTGAATGCATGTAAGATGGAAGAAGTATCAGATCAGAATAACTATTCTAACATGAAATATGTTATTCTGAATGAGATCTCGATAGAATTTCACCTCAAGAATCTTTGTAAGCTTCTCAATATAGCTTCTCAATGTGAGATCGTATATTTTTTATATTCTTATTGTCGGTGTTTGATAGGTGTATAGAGAGGCAGTTGGTTCCAACTGCCTGCGTGCGGTATCAATTATCAGGAATTCAGTTGTACCTACGAAAATTAAATTGAAAAAAAAACCTTATTCAATTTAGAATTTCCTTACACTCTGTAGATATGCATCTTATCGAAATGTTATATCTATACAAGAATATATAGAGAAACAAGGTGCTCTCAGAGTCAGAATGAGATGAACCGATGAAAAATGTCATGCGTATACAGGGTGAGGTGACAATCGACAATAATGTGATAAGCAATCATTAAATTGTTGAATTGTCTAACCGAATAACACTCAAGAATCTTTCTGTAGGAAGGTTTAGAAAATACAAAATCATCTCCACAACGTTTGATAATGGTAGAAGTTTCAACGATGAAACTTAGTATTCGATGTGGTCCCCTACTTCCAGATTTTGATACAGGATGAAATCATGAAGCAAAAATATCAAAATTTGCTATTGAATAACTACAGAGATATTGTCGTTGAAATTCTGGTTGGGGGTATTCCAGCTATATCCACTTTTTCTGAAATTAGTTGCCTGATAGTCTACTTTGAAATTTCGACCCATTCAACAAACAATATGAAGTAGGTATTAGGCCTTGACAATCTGTTTATATTCCAGATGTCCATATTCTCGAAAAGAGCTCGTTGTATACTACATAATGGAAATTTTATTCTGATGAACATGTTCCAAATTAAAAGGGTGTTGCGAGCTGATTTCGCACATACTGTTGTAGGTTCATGAATGAATCGCAATAATATGTAAGTTGAGAATAAATCAACCAAGAGCCGGCTGCAAATATCGCTGTCATCAGATAATGAAATGATATATGTCCCAAAGTCATGTGGAAACATCATTGTATTTTATCGAACGGCACCTGTGTCAATCACCAGCCTGAGCAGAATGATGGAGAAATTGCACTTTCCTGTGCAGAAATTTGCACTCGATTCCGCCATTTGATAACAAAATAAGAATTATGACATCTGATCATCCTATCATTCTGCTCAGGATAGTGATTGGCACAGGTGCCTTTCGATGAACTACGATGTTTTCTCAATCCTTTGGGCAGCCAGCTCTCCTTACTATAATGAGATTCATTCTGTGAACGTATAATACAGAATAATATTGAAAGAATGAACCAACGTTATTTTTGTTGATCTTGTATTGTTTTTTTTTCAATTTTCGCATCTCTTGGACCGCACGAAAGGAAATTCCCATAATGTTTTGGGAACATCGTTCGTACCTAGGAAGTACAGAAAGAGGAGGTAGGTGTTTCTTTTTCCAACTTCTGGATAATAAGTTCTTGGGAATACTTCCATTGGGGAAGAACTCCCATGCTTTGTCGTTATATAGACGACGATAATGTCGATAATACTGATAATATCGATGATATCGATTATTTTTTTTTTCATCGCTTGGAGCGCACGAAAGGGAATCACTATAATTTTCAAAGAACATCGTGCGTTCCTAGGGAGGATAGGGGCAGGAGGTAGGTATTGGAATTCTTACATCGATTATATCGATTATATCGATTATATCGATTATATCGATTATATCGATTATACCGATTATATCGATTATATCAATTATATCGATTATGTCGATTATATCGATTATGTCGGTTATATCAATTATATCTATTATATCGATTATATCGATTTTATCGAGATTTTATCGATTATATTATCAGTTTTATGAGTAGATGTTCTGTTCTTCATCAAAGTGCGGCTCTCATGAGTAATGAATGAACTTTCTTATAGGAAATCCATCAGCCCGTTTCATTGATCGAATTGTACTGACTTTACCATTTTCGATGTCCTAATGGTACCTATATCTTACTCATTTTCAAAGAAAGAGATCTGCGGATTTCGCGAATGTTGACTACTTTCTTGTGAAACTCATGATACCATAAACACAACTGGTCATAGTTCGCTTCGTTTCATAGATACAGTGCAAAATTCGAAATGTTGCCTCTCAGGACCACCTGTATCTGAACGTATAGAAAAAGTAGAAGTTGTCTCTTGTTTAGATTCTCCACGGAGGATCCAGTGGCATACTTAGTCAGATTTTCGAAACGAACTTTTCAGATAGATGCTTTGCGCTTTTCAAAACATATAACATTAAACTAATAATATTTATAGTATTTGCCTTGTATCTTGATAATTTCCAGTTTTTTCAGTAGGTATATCTTATTGATGGGCCTTGGCAACATTTTCACAAATGTTCATATTCACCTTGTTGCTGACAGTATTTTCTCACATACTAGTTTCAATTTTATATTGATATACCACATACACCAATATTCACCACAATTTATTGACTATAAAAGCTGTGATTCTAATTAGTATGTGGCAATGAAAAAAAGTAAGTGCAGAATGTTTTGAAATTTTTGTCAACTGACTTTACCTGTCGTTAAAATCAGTAATGGTTGATGATATTGATGATTGTTTATCATTCGCCATTGTATGAAAAAATTTGTAAACTTCGACAGGTAGTCAGGTGGAAAGAATTATAAAACATTCTGCACTCGCTTAGTGTGTGACGAAACAATGTGTCAACAACAAGGTGAATATGAAAGTGTGAAATTATCTGAAACTAAAATAGTTATTTTTGTATCTAGAGCGCGAAATGCTACTTTGGTGATCGAGATCTGATTTTTTTAACGAGGCGTAGCCGAGTTGAAAAAATAGTCGAGATGACCAAAGTATTTCGCGCTCGAGTTGCAAACAACATTTTTTCTACAAACGTCAGAAAATATAGTTCTACAGTAAAAATATGCTTAGCAAGATATGAAAAATAGTGTTGAACTGGCTTTGAAGGCCCCCCCTATCCTCCCTAGGTACGCACGATGTACCACGAACATAATACGAATTTCCTTTTGTGCGCTCAAGAGATAATACAAAAGTTATTGTTGAACATTCAGAAATAAGATATCTCATTGATTTTACATTACAATGCGCGAAGTAGGTACTTCGCGCACTGTTTTACTCCGCGCATTGTTATGTGCAAGGTATCATGGTAACGTAGGAAACTGAAGAAAAGTGTCACTTCGCAGTTTGTTATCAATGCGCGAACCTTGTCATTTTTTGACGTTTGTAGAAAAATTATCTATATACAAGGCTAATACCCAAAATGTCGTACTTATATAACTGTATTGTGTTTTCGAAAAGCACAAAATATCATTATTCCAATTATTTCGGGATTGTCTCTCCTCGTCTCTATAAAATAATAATATGAATATTATTTCGATATACGTGAAGTAAGGACAAATCAGATGATTTGCCCCAAAATGTCACTGCGTTTGAAGAATTTTCCTATCAGAGAGCCTAAAAGAAAAAATTCACTAGGCTCTCTGATAGGAAAATTCTTTAAACGCAGTGACATCTTGGGGCAAATCATCTGATTTGTCCATCTTCTTCTTCTTCTGTTATGTTTCTTGGTTTTCTGGCTCCTTGCGGTACCAATTTCACCAGATCAGGTAAGGCTAGTGTGTTGTAGTTTATGGGATATTCAAGGGATTTGATAATAATTATTGCCCTATTAGTCAGGTGAGGGTTGTTATCACATTTAGGGTTGGTGTTATGAGGTTTCCCATACTACGACTTCACATGTCTATAAACACAAGAAGGAACATACTATACAAACAATAACACAGTAACAAAGGGATTTCTCATTCTATTTGTCTTAAATCATTTAGATATTGACTTGGTTTTTTTCTATAAATGAACTCAGCACTTTAATTTTATCAAAGTTCAGGTCTCTGATTAGCATTTGGTATGAAAATGGAGGTAATAGTCCAATATTAATTAGTTTGCTGTATAAGATATCTAAATTTTGTCTATTGTTTTCACATTCAAAAAAATAATGATTAATATCTCCTACTTTTCCACATTCACATAGATCATTATCTCTAACGTTGATCCGGTAAGGGTGTTTTGGAAGGCAACAGTGACCTATTCTCGGTCTGATCAATGATGTGATTGATTCTCGCGAAATCGGTTGACATATATTGAACCAAGGTTTTTCTTGGATATCCGGTTGAATTTCTTTGTACTAAATGCCTCTTGTGTTTGCGGATTGAGTCCAGAATAGTTGGAATTTGTTTTTGATTAATGTCTTAGTGTACGGAATCAGGTCTAAATTTTGAATTTTATTGATTTTGTACGGGATACTAGCATTTTTTGCAATATCATTCGCTTTGTCATTGCCGGTTATATAGCTATGTCCCGGGATCCAGCAAATTTTAATTTTAAAATTGTTTTTTTGGTGTTCATGCCATATATTTTTTATCTTCATGTATAAGTTATTCATGTTAATTTTCAAGTTTTCATTTTGTAGCTCCGTTACTGCACTTTTTGAGTCCGTGAATATTAAGTAATTGTCCGGTTCATCATTAATAAGTAAAAAGGCGAAGTAAATTGCAGTTAGCTCTGCTGTCAAAATCGAAGATTTTGGATGTATCATCCATCTTTTTTCTATTTTTTTGTGGGGTATATATATCCCAAATGAGACTTTATCCTTAGTTTTTGAGCCATCCGTGAATATTGTTTTGTAATTTGGCCATTTTTCGTTAATAATATCACGTAATACAGCATTATTGTTTCTGTTTATGTCATCGGATTTATTAATACCAATATTTTCTGTTATGTCAAATTTTTCAATGTGGCTTTCTAGGGGAACTTCGAACATAAGATGTTCGCTAGCTGATATGATTTGATTGAAGGGTGGGATCAGGGACTCCCTAATGGTCGTATATAAAGTATAAAGTACATTATTTCATTTTGTTTCTGTTGGAGCTGCTAACCATTTGTTCGTAATCTTGCATTTTTTTTTGTAATTGGGTTTGATTTAATTGATGCGTGCTTCATTATGAAGTTCAAGGTAATCAAATTCTGTTTAATGTTTATGGGATATTCATTTGCCTCCACTAAAATAGCATTAGTGGGGGACGACTTCATTAGTCCCAGACAAATTCTCAGGGATTTGAACTGAAGGCTCGAAATTTTTTTAATGTTATATTCACTAGTATTTCCATATAGGATCAATCCATACTCAATTCTCGACGAAATCAGGGAGTTATGAAAATTGAGCATTATTTTAGGATCCGCACCCCAGCTGACTTCAGCTAGATATTTCAAGATATTCAAAATCTTATTACATTTTATAATTGTTTCGTTAACGTGATTTTTCCAATTCATTTTTCTATCAAAAGTCATTCCTAGCAATTTTTGATGTTCAACTTGAGCAATATTATTATCATAGATTTTGTTTTTTCAGTTGAAATTGACAGGCCGTGGTCTTCTAGCCATATTTCTAAGGATTCTATAGCCCTGTCAATATGGTGCTTTGCATATTGGATACTTTTGTGAGATTTATAAATTGTGATATCATCTGCATATTGTATGTAATTGCAATGTGGGGATAGTGCATCCCAGATGGTTACAAAATAAAGATTAAAAAGGATTGGGCTGAGTACTGCACCTTGTAGTAATCCTTTAAATCGTTTTCTCGGGCCCCACAGTTTGTGGTTTTTATCCCTTATATATATATTTTTTTCTTTATTCAATTCGAAAATTATCTCCACCACATTTTTTATTTATTCCCAGTTCTTGAAGGTTTTCTATCAAAGTCTCCAGTATAACGTTATCATAAGCTAAATGAATTTCTATGAAAATTGCCAAAGTTTTTTCTTTTTTTAGTTTACTGATTTGAATATCCATGTATAGGTTGAAGAGTGCTTCCATGGTACCTTTTCCTTCCCTAAAACCGAATTGATTTTCCGGAAAGATGTAATGATTTTCTACCCACCATTCTAACCGATATTTAATCAAATGTTCAAAAATTTTCTTTATGCAAGATGACAGGGCAATGGGTCTATGATTATTGGAATCATTAGGGTCTTTACCTGGTTTTAGAATAGGAATTAGTATGATGTCGTTCCATTCTTCCGGAATGTCAACTCCGTTCAACCAAATTCCATTATAAAAACTCACCAGCCACCTGAATGCATTTCTGGGTAAGTTTTTAATCATTCTATATGAGATGTCATCTTTTCCCGGAGATGTGTCTTTTTTTTAGGTTTTCAATTATACATCTTACCTCTCTTTCCGTGAACACATAATCTATATATCTATTGATTTCCATTCTCTCAATATTTATAGGGGGTCTCTCGACATCAGCTGGACAGAATTTATCTAATACGGCTTCACAAAATGCTTGATTTTCTATATCATATTCTTTATTATTATGGGTATAATTGAATGGTCTTGAATTTTTTTTTATATTTTTCCATACCGAGGAAATATCACTCTCTCTGGAAAGAGACTCTGGTAGATTTTTGAAACGATTTTTTCTTCTTTTTTTTAATAATCTCCTAGATTTAGCTATTTCTTTTTTCAATTCAATAAAGTTTTCCTCCGCTTGGCAGCAAATATTAATTTTGCTGACACATATCGATCAGCAAAGTATTACTTTTCCTGCCTAGGCAGCAAAGTGGGTACTTTGCTGATTGATATGTATCAGCAAAATTAATAATCCATAAATCGTCTATAATTTCCTTCATATTTCATCCGAGACTTCTCCGGCAAAAAATTCAACTCTATATTTTTTGCCACCTCCCTCATTTCTGGAGGTGTAAGTACTTCCAGGTCGCTATCACTGTCCATTATATAATAATTCAAATAATCCGATATTTTTTCGCACAACTGTCAGAAATTTCATGTATTGTCAAACTATAATTATTATGAACATTTCCTCAGCTGGATTCCTAGCCTCGCTACGCTCGGCTATGAATTCAGCCACGGCAGTCAATCTATTACTTTGCTGCCTAGTTAAACAAATAACTATTCCTTGGTTAGAGGTTTCTTTATATATTTTAAACTTTTGTTCCCTCTCCCTTATTGATTCTAAGCACTCTTCATCCCACCATGGTGGTTTCGTGAGATTGCTGTATTTATTGTTTCTATTTATAATAGGGGCGCTTTGTTCTTATCCTACTTTCATAGAATTTATAAGCTCTTCATATGATTGAGAAGGAATATTCTCAGATAAATTATGAACATACAAAAATGGATATATATTTATATAAAGCAATACATTGAGAATTCGCATTCTCTATGTGATGAGAATATTTACTCTTTTTCAGTAAATATTCTCATCACATAGAGAATGCGAATTCTCAATGTATTGCTTTATATAAATATATATCCATTTTTGTATGTTCATAATTTATCTGAGAATATTCCTTTTCAACACTTTCATACCCAATCAGGGGGTTCAAACTTGAACGATGGAAACTTGTGATTTTTATAGACCTCTAATCGCAGATTCGTGATAGAGTCTCAATTCAGAATTCATTTCCACGCCCTGTATGATGAATGTTAATTCATCATACACCCAAAAGCTCTTCATATGAATTGATATTTCTTGACTCTACAACCTGCTCATATTTTAACCAGTCAATTTTTTTGTAGTTATAGGTTATTTCGTCATTGATTATGTCTGGGGCTTGATTGCTGAAGTTGTATCCTAATGATATTTCTGTGTATATCGGGAAATGATCGGAACCGTATGTATCATCTACCGTATTGCAGAGTGTGATATCATTATATAAATTAGGGGAAGAGATCACCAAATCGATTACGCTTTTTGATCGATATGCAAGAACCGTAGGTTGCATATCGTTAATTATTATCATCCTACCCTCATCAATTACAGAATTCAGCTCTATCCCTCCTCTGTTATTCATTGAGTTTTTCCAATTTTTGTGATGACAGTTGAAGTCTCCACATATTATGAATTTCTGGTTGTTTGAACAATTTACCCAAAACTCTTCATCTACTGTGACATCTGGGGGAATGTATATGGAAAATATGACTATATCTTTCACCTTGGCTCCTACTATATTCACTCTGTTTGGTATTTGGAAATTGAGTTTAAATATGTTACAACCAACAGTTTTTTTGACCAGGATCCCTGATCCGCCCTTTCCATCATCTCTGTTGTTTAATAATGCTTTATATCCTTCGATTGAAATATAAGTATTTGGTTTGATCCATGTTTCAGTTAAACAAATTATGTCTGATTGATTTCCATCTTAAACATTAACATAATAAAGCATTGTACTAACATGTTTTAGAACGTATATGCATATTTATCTCAAAAACGGTTCGTTCATCGAAAAAAATTAGGAAGTAAAAAAGCCTCTAAATTGAACGATCTACACAATTTGATCACTGAAAGATGCCAGAGGCGTACTACGAAGAAGTTTGGAGGGGATAAAAAGCCCCTACCTCCAAAAACGTATCACCCTGTAGATTTTGAAAATCTTCAAAATGCTTGAAATGATGATCTTCTAGGAAGTATTGACTACACCAAATTTGAAAATGATATCTTGAGAAGTAAGCGAGATATTTCAATTGATAAAAAAAATGATTAAACTTTGACCCCCTGTAGCTCCGCTACTGAACGAGATCGAACTAATGTTTGTATGAACTTTTGTGATTAATATGATGAGATCTATCTCCCTTTTCAGTTTGTGCCTCAAAACCTGAATCACCCTGTATATTCTTTAGCGTTATAGGAATATGACTGGAAAACTTCCCAAACATTTTTTGTCAAATGGGAAGCATGGGGAATTCTTCGATATTTTCTAGATTTATAATAGTGAAATATTCATTTTCAGAATGAAAACACGGCAGCAGAATATGTTGAATTATCGCGAAGATATTCAATGTTCCATTTAGTGAAAAATGTGCTTGTTGCGTTTGTTTCAATCAGTAGTTTGATTCATCGAACAATCGAAAATCATCCCAAACAAACCCTGAACAGCATTTATATGCATTCGGCGGTACTAACACAAATATTCTGTGCATCTAACTGTGATGAAGTTATCTGTAATAATTGGATATTTAGTATATTTACAGAATGCTGTACTGATGAAATACGATTCTGATAGAATACGGTTTTGACGAAATACAGAACTGACGAAATACGGTTCTGACGAAATACGGTGATGATGGAATACGGTTCTGATGAAATACAGTTTTGTTGAAATATGTTTCTGATAGAATACAGTTCCGATGGAATACGGTTCCGAAGAACTACTGAAACTATAAAAAACAGTGCCGATGAATTGATGTGACGATGGAATACAGTTCCTATACGATACGATTTTGATGAATTACGATTCTGATGTTTTACTGAAGCGACGGATTACGGTACTGATAATTTACTGAAGCTATGGAATAAGGTTCTGTTGGTATGTAGTACGGTTTTGATAGAATACCCAAACGATAGAATTAGATCTGACATGCATACAGTTGAAGCAGATTCGATAACAGTGACCGTATAAGACGACTCTGAAGGGTATATAAGAGTACAATAGGCAAATGGAGATATATCGACTTAACCGTTGTCTCTATCCTATCATCTCACATTGACACTATCGAAGCAGACGAGTTCGCATTGACCATATAAGACGACTTCCAAGCGGGTATAACGCATACAGTTTGCAGAACAAGAAACTTCGACTTCGACTATGTTCACATTGTAACGCTGCAGTCTAGCATCTGACATGCATACAGTTTAAGCAGATATGATCGTAGTGACCTCATGAGACGACTTTGAAGGGTATATAGCAAGTACAATAGGCAGATGAAGATACATCCTCTCCATCGGTGTGCACACTCTATATCTCTATTCTATCATCTCACATGGATACTATTGAAGCGAACGACTTCCCGATGCCTATATGAGACGACTTCCAAGCGGATATAACGCACACAACTTGCACAACAAGAAACTTCGACTTCGACTATGTTTACACTGTAACTCTGCCGTCAAGCATCTGACATGCATACAGTTGGAACAGATTCGATGGCAGTGACCGTATAAGGCGCCTCTGAAGGGTTTTAGACGACTTTGGGTATATAGCGAGTACAAAAGGCAAATGAGGATATATTGACTTCATCGTTGTGCACACTATATTTTTTTATCCTATTATCTCACATGGACACTATTGAAGCAGACAAGTTCACATTGACCATATCAGACGACTCTGAAGCTGGTATAACGCACACAGCTTGCAGATCAGGAGACTTCGACTTCGATAATGTTTACACTGTAACTCTGCAGTCTAGCATCTGACATGCATACAGTTGAAGCGTATACGATTGCAGTGACCATATAGGACGATATTGAAGGGTATATAACGAGTACAATAGGCGAATGAAGATACATCGACTTCATCGTTGTGCACACTATATCTCTCTATCCTATCATCTTACCTTGACACTTATAGGTAGACAAGTTTGCATTGACCATATAAGACGACTTCCAAGCGGGTATTACTCACATAGCTTGCAGAAGAGGAAACTCCGACTTTGACTATGTTTACACTGTAACTCTGCAGTCCAGCATCTGACATGCAAACAGTTGGAGCATATACGATTGCAGTGACCGTATGAGACGACGTTGAAGGGTATATAACGAGTACAATAGGCAAATGAAGATATATCGACTGCATTGCTGTGCACACTATATCTCTCTATCCTATCATCTTACATGGACACTACCGAAGCAGACAAGTTCGCATTGACCATATAAGATTTCTTACAAGCAGGTATTACGCATACAGCTTGCAGAACAAGAAACCTCGTTTTCGACTATGTTTACACTGTTACTCTGCAGTATAACATCTGGCATGCATACAGTTGAAGCAGATACGACTGCAGTGACCATATAAGACGACTATATAGCGAGTACAACAGGCAAATAGGAATATATCGACTTCATCGTTGTGCACACTATATCTCTCTATCTTATCATCTTTCATCGACACTATTGAAGCAGACAAGTTTGCATTGACCATATAAGACGACTCCCAAGCGGGTATAACGCACACAGCTTGTAGAACAAGAAACTCCGAATTTGACTATGTTCACACTGAAACTCTGCAGTTTAGCATCTGACATGTATACAGTTGACGCAGATACGATCGCAATGGCCATATAAGACGACTTAGAAGGGTATATAGCAAGTACAACAGGTGAATAGGGATACATCGACTTCATCGGTGTGAACATTTCATATCTCTATCCCATCATCTCACATGGATACTATTGGAGCAGACAAGTTGGCAATAACCATATAAGACCACTTTCGAGCAGGTATAACGCACATAGCTTGCAGAACAAGAAACGTCGACTTCGACTATGTTAACACTGTTACTCTGCAGTCTGGCACCTGACATGCATGAAGTTGAAGCAGATACGATGTCAGTGACCGTATGAGACGACTTTGAAGGGCATATAACGGGTGCAACAGGCAAATGGGGATACATCGACTTCATCGTTCTGCACACTAAATCTCTCTATCTTATCATCTTACATCGACACTATTGAAGCAGACAAGTTTGCATTGACCATATGAGACGACTCTCAAGCGGGTATAACGCGCACAGCTCGCAGAACAAGAAACTCCGACTTTGACTATGTTCACACTGGAACTCTGCAGTTTAGCATCTGACATGTATATAGTTGACGAAGATACAATCGCAATGACCATATAAAACGACTCAGAATGGTATATAGCGAGTACAACAGGCAAATGGGGATACATCGACTTCATCGGTGTGCACACTTTATATCTCTATCCCATCATCTCACATATACTATATACTATTGAAGCAGACAAGTTCGCAATAACTACATGAGACGACGTTCAAGCAGGTATATCGTACACAACCAGCAGTACAAGAAACTCCGACTTCGACTATTTCTACACAGGAACTCTGCAGTCTAGTATCTTACATGCATACAGTTGAGCAGATACGATGGCAGTGACCGTATGATATGACTTTGAAGGAGATAAGTTTGCATTGACCATATAAGACGACTTCCAAGCGTGAATATCGCACACAGCTTTCAGAACAAGAAACTTCGACTTCGACACTGTAACTCTGCAGTCTAGCATCTGACTTGCATACAGATGAAGCATATACAATTGCAGTGACCGTATCAGTCGACATTGGAGGATACATAACGAGTACACTAGTCGAATGGAGATACATCGACTTCATCGTTCTGCACACTATATCTCCCTATCTTATCATCTTACATTGACACTATTGAAGCAGACAAGTTTGCATTGATCATATCAGACGACTCCCAAGCAAGTATTACTCACACAGCTTGCAGTACAAAAAACTCCGACTTTGACTATGTTTCCACTGTAACTTTGCAATCCAGCATTTGACATGCATACAGTTGAAGCAGATGCGATATCGGTGATCGTATGAGACGACTTTGAAGGGTATATAGCAGGTACATCGGATGAATGGGGATACATCGACTTCATCGTCGTACACACTTTATCTGTCTATCCTATCATCTCACATGAACACAATCGAAGCAGACAAGTTCGCATCGACCATATAAGACGACTTCCAAACGAATATTACGCACACAGCTCGCAGAAAAAAAAAACTCCGACTTTGACTTTGTTTCCACTGTAACATTGCAGTCCAGTATTTGACATGCATACAGTTGGAGCAGAAACGATGGCGATGATCGTATGAAACGACTTTGAAGGGTATATAGCGAGTACATCAGGCAAATACATCGACTCCATCGTCGTACACACCTTATCTCTCCATCCTATCATCTTACATGGACACTATTGAAGCAGACAAGTTCGCATTGACGATATAAGACGACATCCAAGCAGGTATAACGCACACAGCTTGCAGAACAAGAAACTTCGAATATGTTAACAATGTAACTCTGCAGTCTAACATCTGACATGCATAGAGTTGAAGCAGATACGATGACAGTAACCGTATGAGACGACTTTGAAGGGTATTCGACGAGTGCGATAGGCAAATGGAGAACCATCGACTTCATCGTTGTACACACTATATCTCTCTATCCTATCATTTCACATAGACACTATTGAAGCAGACAAGTTTGCAATGATTATATGAGACGACTTTCATGCAGGTATAACGCACACAGCTTGCAGAACAAGAAACTTCGACTTTGACTATGTTAACACTGTTACTCTGCAGTATAACATCTGACATACATACAGTTGAAGCAGATACGACTGCAGTGACCATATAGGACGACTTTGGAGGGTATATAGCGAGTACAACAGGCAAATGGGAATATATCGACTTCATCGTCGTGCACACTATATCTCTCTATCCTATCATCTCACATGGACACTAATGAAGCAGACAAAGTCACATTGACCATTTAGGACGACATCTGAGCGGTTATAACGCGCACAGTTTGCAGAACAAGAAACTTCGACTTCGGCTATGTTAACACTGTCACTCTGCAGTCTAGCATCTGACATGCACACAGTCAAAGCAGATACGATTGCAGTGACCGTATAGGTCGACATTGAAGGGTATATAACGAGTACAATAGGCAAATGAAGATACATCGACTTCATCGTTGTGCACACTATATCTCTCTATCCTATCATCTTACATTGACACTATCGAAGCAGACGAGTCTGCATCAACCATATAAGACGACTTCCAAGCGGGTATAACGCACACAGCTTGCAGAACAAGAAACTACGACTTTGATTATGTTTCCATTGTAACTCTGCAGTCCAGAATCTGACATGCACACAGATGGAGCATATACGATTGCAGTGACCGTATAAGTCGACATTGAAGGGTATGTTATGCCTTTAAATCTCAAGGGGTGAGTAGTAAAAAAAATGGAATAGAATTTTATTCACCCCCGAGTTTGGTTGATGAATTACTTAAGATTTACTAGGTGTTTTAAATCTTAAATGTATTGACAACAGAAAAAGTGTTTTTAGTGCCCAGTTTGATACCGTAGAAACTAGACACTGGTAGTTCAGCGGGACAAATGGGTGGGTACGTTAGGCTTAGTAAAATACTAAGTTTGATAGGGATGAATATGCTTTTAATCACAAGTAAATTCTGAAATGACAAATAATGTGCTCCAAATGATACTATAGTTGGCTCAAGACTTCCAAAGTAACTGAGTATCAATAGCAATATTACCTAAACAGTGTACAATTATTGCAACAACAAGAAATATATATTGACTGAATGAAATCAACTCTTCAGATCAGTGTAAAATAATACAATCACTGCTCAAAATCAACTCTCTGAGACAGTTTGATAATATATAGCTCATTATTCAACAAAATAACTCAGTAAATCAGTATCAATGAGACAAAAGAAATAATAAGGCCTATTTTACCGCAGTGCACTTTTGGTTTACAGGGGTATATTTTGTAGCTATACTGAGTGTCTATCAAATCAATGACATGTTGCAATTATATTATGTTGAATGACATTCAAAACTGATGAATTATGGTTGGTGGTAGTTTACCCCAAGTGAAATACTATCCCTGGTGGTGCATGGAACGAACTCACCAAATTATGAGCAGGTCCCGATGTGTATCATCTGGCTCTGATGTACAGGGGGATCGGGTACGTGAAGTCAGGCAGCGTCAGGTGGTGTCTCCTGTATGTCGCCTTTCAGCCACAAATAAAAAGGCTCCTAGAGCAGGCGAAAACAGAGCTACAGCAGCGGCGCAGACTCCAGTACAGCAGTCCCAGGGAGCTGATTAATCCCAACACTAAGTAATGGAAAATCGAATGTTAGACAAATTCGAAATTATTCAAGAAACAGATCTCACGGCTTACTTTTGTGAACAGGCTGGTAGACTGCTGCAAACAGAATGGTGCCTATGGAGATCGAAGGGGCTGTCCTTGCCACATCTCACCGGAAGATCACCCTTTTTTGTGTATCTTCCCCTATACTCCCACACACATCAATCACACGGACGATATAAAATTATAGGCGGGAGATATCCCCGCGAACACCCTGTACATGGTATTTCTACCTCACCAGTGTAGTGAAAAATATGTCGATAATATCAAGAGAGGTATCTAGACCATCAGAAAAGAAGGAATATCATTAAATCACCATCTATTTCAAGTCAGAATATATTATTGCCAGTTATTATTGTTTGGATTTGAAACTTCAAATATTCAAACGCGGTCATGCGCAGATGAGGACCATTGTAGACCTGTATAGTGGGGCGAAATACGTCATCATCTTCTTCCCGTGCGATGACCCTTTATCACCATGTAACATAACCTATAACGCCCATACAAGGAATTAGTGCCAAATCAACGAACATGTGAATAATGGCGAAGATACAGAGTGCCAAATCATCATAACGAGATATGGTGCTGATTGTGAGCCGTTAGAGCCCGTATTCGTGATGATAGCAAGGAAACTATGGGTCAATGTTCCATGATGACAATGTTGAAAATTCGAGAAGATGCATGCAGAGGTTCGCAAATAGTGGTCATCCGTCATTAGTGTCATAAACGTCAATAGAGACTAAACGTCATCAAGCTGACAGTGACATTTTCAATAATTACATAACAATGATATTCATTTGGAAATATAACGGCAACCATAATAACAAGAATGATACTCGAAATTCGAGATGAAATTTGGCGAAATACCTGTGGACTGTGTAACGGAGTGTTCAGTTGACACCCGTAGTTTTTCTAAGGTATAAGGTTTTTCACAGGAATATGATGGGTAGGGATATTAGCCAATACCTTGTAACACGCCACTGGTCATGAAAGTTCAATTTATCACGATTCGAGCGACGAGTCGTTTTTGCGTTTTTTCCGGGCCATGCTTTTTTGCTTTCGAGTTTTGCGTCCAGCGGAACCATTCTGCTGCTGAAAAGTCGTCACAAGAGAAACATTTTGTTTTCAATCAAATAATTTATCCAACTGCGATAAGTAACAGCCTGGTGGTTGCTAAATCTGATTGAGAATATTATACATATTATCTTATTCGCAGAAGCGACTGGTGTTATTCTAGGTAAGCTATCAAGAGTGGGTTCTTGAATGATGTGTTTTGAACCGTTTTTTGTGTTATTCTAGCGGTTGTTTGAATAAACCTATCCATCTAGTGTACGATTCGCTATTTTCCTGCCAAACCACGAACACCCTGAGCACGTTCCGTCTCATCTTGGCACCCAACTACAGGGCAGGAAAATAGGAAAATCACTTTCCACACGAAGAAAATTTCAACAAAGGATAATGAACATGCCAGGAAACAATGAAGAACAGCAGCACCAAACACCTATTCAAGGGCATGAACACTTTTTAAGAAGGGGAAATACACGAATGACGAAACCACAAGTTGTACAGGGTGATACAAGAGCAGGAAATATACCTGGAAACACTCAAGGTGGTATATCTGGAAACACTCAAGGTGGTATACCGGAAAACTTCCAAGGTAGGAGCATTCCATTAAATTTTTCTGCTCAAAATCGGCCAAACTTCACGCAACCCCCGCCATTTTCTGATTACTCAAGAAATTTTCCCAGTAATGGTCAACAAACGCCAGTAGTTTTGACAATGGAGGGAATCTCGCACCTGGTGACCCAAATTATGGGTCAAATGCAACAACTAAATATAAGTAGTCCTCAAAATCTTAGCAATAGCAAACCGGGCGAAATGAATAATAATAGTAACATTTGTAACAATTTGGCAACTACTGGAAAACTTCCTGTTTTTGATGACGAATCAATTCACCCCGTAGATTTCATCAATCAGCTGCAGGATGGTTTCAATGTGCAAAATATGCAGTATAGAGATTTCAAATTCATGGCTACTAATTTATTCACAAAATCAGCAAAGGTGTGGGCTGATGCTTTCTTAGACCAATTCACAAGTTATGATCAGTTCAAAAGAGAATTCTTAAATAATTTTTGGAATGATTATAATCAGTGGCAAACAAGAACAGCTTTAGAAACAAAATTTTATAGGGAAGGGGAATCATTCGTAGACTTTTTCAATAAATGCGTTATTTTATCGAAACATCTCATACCTCCATACCCAGATAATATGTTACTAGCAACGATAGCCCGTACTTTACCTCCCCAAATTTCACTTTTGTTAATGCAGTGTAATACTTTATCAGAGGCACTGACACAGCTTAGAAAAGCAGATACTTTTTATTTAAATAACAAAAACAAGGTACAGGCTACTCACTCACACTTTCAGCCTAAAAATTTTGTTTCGACCAACAGATAAGAGGGGAGAAGTAATAATAGTAGTTTGCCTGATAATAGGAAATCTTTCAAGCCAGACAAATTCAATTCTCGCAATGTGTGTTCTGTCAATACGGTTCATGAGGACGATGATATACAGTCGGAGTCGGGAAACGGCATTTCCAGTCAGGAGGACGACCGCCACTGACTGGTAACTTACGTAAGGTCACCCATGTGGACAATGATCCGCTAATAGTTTGTTAAAAGATGATGATTGTGACTTAGATCATTCGTATATGGACAATGATTTGCCTATTGTTCCGATTGACAAATATAATTTCAGTTTTCCCGCGCTGGTAGACACCGGAAGTCAAATTTGTTGCCTCTCAGAAACAGTCTGGAATCAGTTAGCAAGCTGTCATGAGGTCATACCAACTATTCCCTGTAGCGGCGTTCGAATCACCGGTGCTTTTAAAACCAAACAGATGCGCGCCAGCTTACAAGTTAATTTAACCTTTTCTATAGGGCAAGAACAATTTGTTCATGAATTCTTAGTTATTAATAGTTTGGTGTATCCCGTCATCATAGGGATTGATTTCTTGCGCTTTTTTGGCGCTAAAATTCACATAGAAAAATCAAATGAAAAATCAAAATTAGTCATTCAAACCGGCGATAAAACAATTTCAATACCGGAAATACGATATACTCATGAATTTGCAGCCCCCGAGGTCTGTCGTCTCAGTGCATCGTGTACGAAAAAAATTTACGCTATTGGAAATTTTTCGGATAGTAACGATATCCCCGATTTCGACGCCATTATTCCATCGACGAAAATTAGTGAGTTTGACAAGTTGAAAGTGAAAAATATTCTGTCGAAATATTCGGAAATTTTTTCTGAGAAACCCGGGTTGAATAATCTTTATCAACATCAAATAAAAGTAACAGATGAAAGTGGCTTCTATGTAAAACCTTACCCTGTCCCCGTAGCCCACCGAGAAATAGTACAAAAAACCATAGACCAGATGGAGGACTGGGGGGTAATTTCGCGCGGCGCCACCCCATTCGTGTCACCCTTAATGACCACTCTCAAGAAAGATGGCAGTGTGAGAGTATGCCTTGACGCCAGGAGGTTTAACTCAATTACCGAAAAAGACCACGAATTACCTCGTCCCATTGAGGAAATAATGCATACATTGTCGGGCTTCAAATTTAAAACTATTTTAGATTTGAATAATTCATACTGGCAAATTAGTCTCGCGCCAGAAAGCAGAAAATATACAGGGTTCATTTTTGGAACGAAAAGCTATTATTTCAATGTTCTTCCATTCGGAATCGCGAATGCTGTTTCTTCATTTACGAGGTGCATCGATAACGTTTTTGGACCAGAATATAATGATTTTCTAATCCCGTACGTGGACGACCTTTTGATCGTGAGTGCCTCCTTGGAGCAGCATTTAGAACATTCAGGACGTGTTTTTACTCGGTTGAGAGATGTTGGTTTCACCTTGAAATTTAAAAAATGTAGTTTTTTATGCGATTCGGTGAAGTTTTTAGGATACGTTCTCGAGGAAGATGCATTCAAGCCCAATCCCGAACGAATTCAGGCTATACGCGATTATCAGGCTCCACGAAATGTTTCGCAGCTGCAAAAATTTCTTGGTATGTGTCAATATGACAGGTCATTCTGCCCGGAATTTTCCACGTTGGCAGAACCGCTCACACTATTACTTCGTAAAAAGGAACCGTGGCGTTGGGGTGAAAAGCAAGTTGCTGCTTTTGAGGCCATAAAAGACAAATTACAAGCCTCCACTATGTTATATTTTCCCAATCCCAATAACACCTTTCATGTAGAGGTTGACGCCAGCGACGTCGGAGTTGCAGCGCAGCTGTACCAGTTAGATGGCGCCGAACGGAAACCAGTGGCGTGGGCCAGCCGTTTGTTGCTAGACAGGGAGCGAAGGTACACGAGTACCGAAAAAGAAATTCTAGCAATAGTATTTGCACTCAATAGGTGGCGCGTCTACCTTTTGGGAAGGACTTTTGTTGTTTACACCGATAGCAAGGCCGCGACTTATATGAACACCTGTCGTTTGTTGTCCCCACGTATCACGCGTTGGGTCCTCGCCTTACAGGAATTCAACTTTTTGGTTAGACACATACCCGGACGCGAAAATATTATCGCAGATTCGCTCTCGCGGCATGCTTGCGTGAGGCCCCCAGTACCGCGCGACAAAACCTTCTAAATCTTTCAGTTACTTCAGTTACCTGACGAATTCCGCAAAAATCTCCGAAACATTAAAAAATTGCAATCAGAGGACGTAAAATTATCCCGGATACGAGCAGACCTAGGCTCCAATGAAGCACTCGCTCTCAACTTTGTGGTCCACAATGAAATTTTGTACCACGTGCGTAGCGCAGATAAACCTCCTCTCCTGTGTGTGCCGTCATCTCTGAAAACCGGTTTTGTCACTGCTTTCCACCAAACTCTTGGTCATTTTGGAGCCTACAAGGTTTGGTCGGCTCTCAAGCGCGAAGTTTGGTGGAGCAACATGTTTCGAGACGTGAAA
Organism: Phaedon cochleariae; assembly: GCA_918026855.4. Classification (NCBI taxonomy): domain Eukaryota; kingdom Metazoa; phylum Arthropoda; class Insecta; order Coleoptera; family Chrysomelidae; genus Phaedon; species Phaedon cochleariae. The sequence continues at coordinate 27,562,602 of OU896710.1, forward strand.
AGCGTATTAAGATCGTGTGATGTTTGTCAGAGGTCGAAAGTTGCTATTTTGCCCAAGCCGGCTCAGCACCCCATAGTAGCGACGGGTAAAGGGGAAATAGTCGCCCTCGATTTATTTGGTCCTCTTCCTGTCAGTCGGGGCGGAGCGCGCTATATATTGGTGGTAGTCGACCTTTTTTCAAAATATGTGGCATTATACGCGTTAAAGACTGCTACCACGCGGTCATGTTTAAATCGATTAACTGTGGATTATTTTCCGACAGTGGGCCGCCCCAAAAGGATCCTCTCCGATAGGGGCACCCAGTTTTCTTCACCTCGTTGGATTGAGGCACTGAAATCTCACGACATAGGAGTCTCTTTCACCTCGGTCAGGCACCCTGAAGCAAATCCTTCGGAAAGGACCATGAAGGAATTGAGTCGATTGTTCAGGGCCTACTGTCACCGCCAACATAAAAAATGGGCTTTTGAAGTTAAACGTTTCGCGATTTTTCTCAACAATATTGTTCATGAATCAACAGGGTTCACTCCACATGAGATCCACTTTGGTAATACGCCAATAAAATTATTATCGGAGAGTCTACGTTTCCCGGGGCTATTTGTAGTCGACCATCCACAGAAATTAATTCTAGCCAAGGAAAACCTACTTGGTAGGGCGGCACGTCGGGCGGCGAGGAACCCAGGCAAACCTTACTACGAATTCAAGGTAGATGATCTAGTTCTCCTTAGAGCTAACAATAAATCCTCGGCGTTAGATTCTGAGGTTAAGAAATTCTTATTATTGTTTGAGGGACCGTACCGCGTCGAGAAATCGGTCAGTTATGCTACCTTCGTACTTTGTGACTCTGATACCGGTAAGGAACGTGGCACCTTTCATGCCAGTCACCTAAAAAAATATCATTTGCCAGAAGCAGTCAATCCCCTCTAGTGCTACCACTGATGGTCTCGCCTGCTTCGGGGGGATAGTTGTAACGGAGTGTTCAGTTGACACCCGTAGTTTTTGTAAGGTATAAGGTTTTTCACAGGAATATGATGGGTAGGGATATTAGCCAATACCTTGTAACACGCCACTGGTCATAAAAGTTCAATTTATCACGATTCGAGCGACGAGTCGTTTTTGCGTTTTTTCCGGGCCATGCTTTTTTGCTTTCGAGTTTTGCGTCCAGCGGAACCATTCTGCTGCTGGAAAGTCGTCACAAGAGAAACATTTTGTTTTCAATCAAATAATTTATCCAACTGCGATAAGTAACAGCCTGGTGGTTGCTAAATCTGATTGAGAATATTATACATATTATCTTATTCGCAGAAGCGACTGGTGTTATTCTAGGTAAGCTATCAAGAGTGGGTTCTTGAATGATGTGTTTTGAACCGTTTTTTGTGTTATTCTAGCGGTTGTTCAAATAAACCTATCCATCTAGTGTACGATTCGCTATTTTCCTGCCAAACCACGAACACCCTGAGCACGTTCCGTCTCAACTGAATCAGTCATGTGCGACAATTCCAGGAACCAACTACCTACATACCAAAATTTGTAAACAAAACATTCTGACCAAGAGGTATGCAATAACGATAACTAGTAGGCTAAAAATCACAATATTATTCCTTATTTACAGCAAAAATAGAGTTAGAATCAATAACAACGAACAGAGAAATACCAATCGATAGCCAGTAGTAAACATCACAGATGAATTCAATTATAAACCAATGAAAAAGAGAGTGAAAAGTAGGTAAACAATGATGCATAGCTCTGTTTTCTGCAGTATTTTCGTAACGTCATGAACGAAGTGTAACAGGTATATTTTTTTTTTATCGCTTGGAGCGCACGAAAGGGAATCCCTATAATGTTCAAAGAACATCGCGCGTTCCTAGGGAGGATAGGGACAAGAGGTAGGTATTGGAATTTTTTTTGAACTTTTGGAGATTATATGTTGTTGGGAATACTTCCACAGGCAATGAATTCCAGAGCCTAGCCGTTCTATGGATGAAGGAGTCTTGATAAAGTGCTGTTCGACATCTTTCGAGGTTGACAACGAAAGGATGTGCTGACTGGGCTTGTCTAGTTCGTCTGATTGGTATTGCTAGTGAAGGGATGATAGCAGAGATTTCCGAAGAACATTTCCCGTGGAAGTATCGATAGAAAAGTGAAAGGTCGCCGACCTTTCTACGGTGTTCCAATGATGTCAAAGAGTGAGTGAGTGTGGCGTCACCCACCAGGCGAATGGCTCTTCTCTGGATGGAATCTAAGAGCATCAGCGTATGTTTTGGTGCTGAACCCCATATGTGGGAACAGTATTCTAGAACAGGCCGTATCTGCGCTTTGTATATCATGAGAAGCTGTTGTGGTGTAAAGTAGCTTTTCGCACGGAACAAGAATCCGAGTTTTTGTGAAGCAGCTTTTGCGATGGATCTGACATGATTATCCCATGAAAGAGTGTTGCTGATGGAAATACCGAGCATAGATATGGTGGGCTTGGTGGGGATGGTGGAGCCAGACATCACAATATCGGGCATACTGAGTTCCGGCTTTCTAGAGAAAATGCAGGCTTGAGTTTTGGTGGCGTTGAATTCCACTAGGTTGTTTGTTCCCCAGGCTGTGATTTCAGCAAGATCTTCATTGACAGCATTGACCTGCCTGCGCCGTGAGTTCTTAGTTTCCTGGGAAGAAATGGGAATTCTGGAAGAGAACGCAGTATGGAGGGTACTATCATCTGCAAAGCTGTTGATGGGGCAAGTTGTTACTCCCAACAGATCATTGATATGAAGCAGGAATAATGTTGGTGCCAAAATTGATCCTTGTGGAACGCCGGAATTGATGCCAAAGGTATCAGACGATACACCGTCCACCACCACGTGAAGCGATCTGCCTGAAAGAAAACTCGATAAGAGATGGCATAGCTGAGGTGGTAAGCCGTATGATGGTAGTTTGTGGAGGAGTCCTTCGTGCCAAACACGGTCGAATGCTTTCGAAATGTCCAACGCGACAGCTAGAGATTCCCCGTGTTTTTCTATTGAAGATTGCCATAAATGGGTGACGTAGGCAAGTAGATCTCCAGTAGATCTTCGATGGCGAAAGCCGTATTGTCTATCATTGATGATTCCTGAGCTCTCCAGATATTTGATAAGCTCAATATTGATGGCTTTCTCCATCACTTTGGAGATTACTGATAACAGGGCAATGGGCCTGTAATTGTTGGGCAGGTTCTTGTTTCCTTTTTTGGGGATTGGTTGGACTCTAGCTGTCTTCCAGCATGATGGAAAAATACCCGACCTGTACGAGATGGTAAACAACTTGCAGAGAATCGGTGTTAATTCTTGGTGCACATTTTTTGAGGATAATGGGTGGAATTCCATCAGGACCGTTAGCCTTATTCGTTTTGAGACCAAGCAAAATTCGTCTGATAGTGCGTTGACGGAAGACGATTTCGGGCATTCGACTCTCAACGGGTGGAATGTCTGGCGGCAGTTTTCCTTGGGAATCTAAAGTAGAGTTTGCTGCGAACATCTCTGCAAAAATATTTGCTTTCTCCTGCGATGTTGTTGCTAACGTGCCGTCGGATTTGGACAGTGGTGGAAATGAGCTATTAGTGAAATTTCTTCCGACCGCTTTAGCAAGGGACAATATAACGAGAACAATAGGCAAATGAAGATTCATCGACTTCATCGTTGTGCACACTATATCTCACATGGACTCTATCGAAGCAGACAAGTTCACATTGACCATATAAGACGACATCCATGCAGGTATAACGCACACAGTTTGCAGAACAAGAAACTTCGACTTCGACTATGTTTACACTGTAACTCTGCAGTCTAGCATCTGACATGCACACAGTTGAAGCAGAAACGATTGCAGTGACCGTATGAGACGACTTCGAAGGGTATATAACGAGTACAATAGGCAAATGGAGATATATCGACTTAACCGTTGTCTCTATCCTATCATCTCACATTGACACTATCGAAGCAGACGAGTCTGCATTAATCATATAAGACGACTTCCAAGCAAGTATAACGCACACAGCTGGCAGAACATGAAACTACGACTTTGACTATGTTTTCATTGTAACTCTGCAGTCCAGAATCTGACATGCATACAGATGGAGCATATACGATTGCAGTGACCGTATAAGTCGACATTGAAGGGTATATAACGAGTACAATAGGCAAATGAAGATACATCGACTTCATCGTTGTGCACACTATATCTCTCTTTCCTGTCATCCTACATTGACACTATTGAAGCAGACAAGTATGCATTGACCATAAAGGACGACTTCCAAGCAGGTATAACGCACACAGCTTGCAGAACAAGAAACTTCGACTTTTTCTTTGTTTACACTGTAACTCTGCAGTCTAGCATCTGACATGCATACAGTTGAAGCATATACGATTGCAGTGACCGACTTCATGGTTGTGCACACTATATCTCTCTATCCTATCATCTTACCTTGACACTATTAGGTAGACAAGATTGCATTGACCATATAAAACGACTTTCAAGCGGGTATATCGCACACAGCTTGCAGAACGAGAAACTTCGACTTTGACTATGTTCACATTGTAACTCTACAGTCCATCATCTGACATGCATACAGTTGAAGCAGATACGATGGCAGTGACCGTATAAGATGATTCTGAAGGGTATATAACGAGAACAATATGCGAATGCGGATACATCGACTTCATCCTCGTACACACTATATATCTCTATCCTATCATCTCACATGAACACTATTGAAGCAAACAAGTTCTCAATGATCATACGAAACGACTTTCAAGCAGGTAAAACGCACACAGCTTACAGAACAAGAAACTTCGACTTCGACTATGTTAACACTGTAACTCTGCAGTCTTGCATCTGACATGCATACAGTTGAAGCATACACGATTGCAGAGACCGTATAAGACGACATTGAAGGATATATAACGAGTACAATAGGCAAAAAAAGATACATCGACTTCATCGTTGTGCAAAATATGGCTCTCTTTCCTATCATCTTACCTTGACACTATCGAGTAGACAAGTTTGCATTGACCATATAATACGACTGCCAAGCGAATAAAATGCACACAGCTCGCAGAACAAAAAACTCCGACTTTGACTATGTTCACACTGTAACTCTACAGTCCAGCATCTGACATGCATACAGTTGGAGCAGATACGATGGCAGTGACCGTATAAGATGATTCTGAAGGGTATATAACGAGAACAATATGCGAATGCGGATACATCGACTTCATCCTCGTACACACTATATATCTCTATCCTATCATCTTACATGAACACTATTGAAGCAGACAAGTTCTCAATGATCATACGAAACGACTTCCAAGCAGGTATAACGCACACAGCTTACAGAACAAGAAACTTCGACTTCGACTATGTTAACACTGTAACTCTGCAGTCTTGCATCTGACATGCATACAGTTGAAGCATACACGATTGCAGAGACCGTATAAGACGACATTTAAGGGTATATCACGAGTACAATAGGCAAACGAAGATACATCGACTTCATCGTTGTTCAAACTATGGCTCTCTATCCTATCATCTTACCTTGACACTATCGAGTGGACAAGTTTGCATTGACCATATGATACGACTCCCAAGCGAATTTAATGCACACAGCTCGCAGAACAAAAAACTCCGACTTTGACTATGTTTATACTGTAACTCTGCAGTCTAGCATCTGACATGAATACAGTTAGAGCATATTCAATTGCAGTGACCATATGAGACGACATTGGAGGGTATATAACGAGTACAATGGGCAAATGAAGATACATCGACTTCATCGTTGTGCACACTATATCTCTCTATCCTATCATCTTACCTTGACACTATTGAGAAGACAAGTTTGCATTGACCATATAAGACGACTCCCAAGCGAGTATATCGCACACAGCTTGCAGAACGAGAAACTCCGACTTTGACTATGTGTATCATCTCACATGGACACTATCGAAGCTAACAAGTTCGCAATGACCATACATGACGATTTTCAAGCAGGTATAACGCACACAGCTTGCAGAACAAGAAACTTTGACTCCGACTATGTTCACACTGTAGTAACTCTGCAGATTTGCATCTGACATGCATACAGTTCAAGCATACACGATTGCAGAGACCATATAGGACGACATTGAAGGGTATATAACGAGTACAATAGGCAAATGAAGATACATCGACTTCATCGTTATGCACACTTTATCTCCCTATCCTATCATCTTACCCTGACACTATTGGGTAGACAAGTTTGCATCGATCATATAAGACGACTCCCAAGCGAGTATAACGCACACAGCTTGCAGGACAAGGAACTCCGACTTTGACTATGTTTACACTGTAACTCTGCAGTCTAGCATCTGACATGCATACAGTTGAAGCATATACGATTGCAGTGACCGTATATGACGACATTGAGGTGTATATAACGAGTACAATAGGCAAATGAAGATACATCGACTTCATCGTTCTACAAACTATATCTCTCTATCCTATCATCTTAACTTGACACTATTGAGTAGACAAGTTCGCATTGACCATATAAGACGACTCCCAAGCAGGTATATCGCACACAGCTTGCAGAACGAGAAACTCCGACTTTGACTATATGTACACTGTAACTCTGCAGTCCAGCATCTAACATGCATACAGTTGAAGCAGATACGATGGCAATTTGAAGGATATACAGTATGATGCAAATGTTTGGAATAAATTCATTATTTCAGAAATTGGCGACATTTCAAAAAATTCCAAAAACACGTGATTTTTTAATTTTGAAGCCTCATCTCATGATATTCATATGAGAGATGTTACGCCACCACTGTTGGAGTTAAGACGTGATGGACGATTTTTCCAAATACAAATAGGGGTCATGTGACACCTTGATTGAAAGGTTTACTGATCGTCTATTCAACAGTCAGAATGTTGCATAAGAAGATTGAAATCAAAATGGATTATCATGTGATCAACTTTCTTGCAGAGGTCTGCTACTGAGAATTGAACATCGAAGGGTCGTCTAGTTAAAAAAATACGTCGAAAAAAAGTTCAAAACTCTAGTTTTTTTTTTTTTTTTTTCGAAAGTCGTCTTGTTTTGAAATAAATTTATTTCATACATTTGCATCATACTGTATAACGGAAACAATAGACAAATTCGGATTCATCGACTTCATCCTCGTTCACACAATATATCTCTATCCGATCATCTCACATGGACACTATTGAAGCTGACAAGTTCGCAATTACCATACGAGACGACTTTCAAGCAGGTATAACGCACACAGCTTGCAGAACAAGAAACTCTGACTTCGACTATGATTACACTGTAACTCTGCAGTCTTGCATCTGACATGCATACAGTTGAAGCATGTACGATTGCAGTGACCGTATAGGACGTTAATGAAGGGTATATAACGAGGACAATAGGCAAATGAAGAAACATCGACTTCATCGTTGTGCACACTATATCTCTCTATCCTATCATCTCACCTTGACACTATTGAGTAGACAAGTTTGCATTGACCATATCATACGTCTCTCAAGCGGGTATAACGCACATGTTTACACTGAAACTCTGCAGTCTAGCATCTGACATGTGAACAGTTGACGCAGATACGATCGCAATGACCATGTAAGACGACTTTGAAGGTTATATAGCGAGTACAACAGGCAAATGGGGATACATCGTCTTCATCGTCGTACAAACTATATTTCTCTATGGAAACTTGTTACTCAATTTATTACAAATATTTCGATTACGTTAAAGCGTTAGTTGTACAAATCAATTGAATTTGACCAAACTTGTTAACTCAGCTTACCCTTGTTCGCTCAGTGAGGTGGGTCGTGGGATGGCCAGTGAAGGAGACTTGAATGAAACACATGAGACAACTTTAACTATTTATTCACTCTAAATCAGCGCCTAAAGGGGTTACAACTGAGATGGCGCTGGGTTAGACCTATCAGTAAAAATCTTACAAGGATGTGGTCAGATACTCAACCCTAACAAGCCAGCAGTATATAGTCTAGCCAATAATGGACAATCTCTAGTAGATACAGCTTATACCTGGACAATCTTCTAATCCTACGTCAGGGCCTTCAGAGGGTCCCTACTACAGTCTGCACTATGAAGCAAGCAACAGTGCATGCAAATTTTCTCAAGCAGTGGTTAGCAACTCTCCAATAAGCAAGTAATATGATCTAGCGACTAATCTAGGTGCACCAACCGTGATACTGGACCTCTTGATCTGGGACCAAGGGCTGCAAGGACAGTTAAGAACGCTGCGTTTCAGTGGACTCAGGGTAGTACTAACAGGCCTACAAGAAGTAGGCTCAGACATGAATAATCAAGCTCGGAATATAATAATTTGATCATGAGACATACCTGTGGATGGAGGGTGGCCTGGAAGTGATTCATGGAAGCAAGAAAAATTCACAATTGGGAATCGGATATAACTATGTCAATTTAATATCCCCAATGGGTGTGGTGCAAAAACCACCAAATCACGATAGTTTCTCCGATTTATTATTTCAGACAAAATCCGCAATAAGTGCGAAGGTGAATATTTCACCAGGAAAATTATAACCTGCAATGCCTGACTTGCCGCAGATTCTCTTCCCCGCCTCACCCCTCGAGCAACAATGTCTAAGGTCTACTACACTTTGTCATCTGTCAACCGATTCTAGTTAACCGCTCCGGTTAACCTTATGGCCGATAAACCAATGTCTAACTACAAAATATGCCTACCGTGGGTAACTGCGGTCCGGGTTATCGACTGTATAGTATCGGGGCGTTTGTTCACGAGCTCGTCTCTGACGAGATGAACGTAGGAGCAAGGTCCTATCATGGAATCCAGAACGGCAAAGAAGAAGAATTGGAGCTGTCGCATGTCATTTCTGATTCATTCATATGTTTGGGGTTATAAATTGAAGGTAAACAAGTGTTATGGTCCAGAAGGGGCCTTTCGGGTCAAACCATGTAACTGAAGGCTCCGCAGAACCAATTAGGCTGGGAGAATAAGTTCTATTGATTGGACTGCCATAAAAGAGTCACTGGAACGCAACACGACTATCCTCCCATGAATCACAACGTTCTTCATGACACTCGGTATGAGATAGTCAGACCAGTGTTCACTAATATGAAGCAAATGAATATTATTTGTTGGTAGTCACTCATTTCCCCACGCCCCTAGAGGGCTATAGATTGCGACAGTTCCCTATGTACGAGTGGTAAGTAGTACTCTTGTATACTCTGTATTATAGTGCGTATGATTATTGACGAAACAAAACTTATTCTTGAGTGCTTCCTCGGAATATTCCCGTCTTCCGAACGAACACGTAACAACTCTCCTCTCACGTAATGAAGAAAAAAAGAAACAGAAAAGAAAAAAAAAAGGATTCTCTCTTAGCTGATCAATCGAAATACTGGTCCCATACAATTCGTAATAACCCCATGTCCTTGAGCTTCCTGCCCTTATGGCTAATAATTTCGCAGCCATATTCTTTCTAGCCAGCACTCGATGCCGTATAATTACTGAAATTATCGCTAGTTATCTTCTGGAGGATGGGCCTTTATGTCCTTGGCTTGCCATACTTTGCGCGACTTTCCATCCTCATCCTTCAGTTCGTACGACCAGGGAGACGGAATTTCCGACATTGTAAACGGGCTTTCGTATCTTGGCATGAATTTTGCCGTGATCCCCTTCGAGGCATCCGACAGGGAATAGTTTTATTTTCCAAACCCTCTGTCCTAGTTCAAAGGTCTCATCTCTTCACCTTAAGTTGTACCGGTGACGACTAGACTCGAAGGCTTTCTTTAGTCGAGCCGCGACATCCTTGAATAGTGTATTAAATTCTTCAGAACGTGTTCCTGGGTTGAAAATTACTGGGTCTAGACCCTGAGTCGTCGGTTGCGTACTCAGTACGTTCTCACCGCATAGGGAGATTTCTCGACCCAACATGATGAGGTTGGGTGTGACTTGCGTCACCTCATGCTTTGCGGTGCGTATCGCGCACGCCACGGCTTGGAGATATCTATCCCATCGACGATGATTGGTCTCAACATACGCCGTTAAGATTGTTCTGATTACACGGTGAATTCTTTAGACGGGGTTTGCCTGAGCATGGTAATTCGAATTGTGGACCGGTTTGATCTCATATTTCGCGAAAATGTCCATCAAGACCTTGCTCCGGAATTGGACCCCATTGTCCATAATCACGCGTTGCAGGGCCTCAAACATCAAAATCACCTGATACTCGAAGATCTCGGCCACTTTCTTGGCTACGGCCTGCCGAAGAGGAAATAATAAAATATATTTGGTGAAAACGTCGCTGATAGACAAAATATAGCAATATCCGGACCCCGATCTAGGAAGAGGTCCAATGATGTCCATGCTCAAGGCTTGCCATGGACGACATAGTGTGGGGGCAGAGCTTAGCATTAGTCCAGCAGGCGGTCTCTGCTCCGGCTTCGTCCGAAGGCGAATTTGGCACCGTCTTATATATCGGGCAATATCCTGCCTCATTTCAGGCCAATAGTACCTCTTCCTGACCCGGGCTAATGTTTTTAACATACCCAAATGACCACAGGTGGAAGGGTCATGATGGGCCCTTATGATATCCTCCCTGCGTTCCTTCGGCATTACTCTCAACCAGCTGTCGTTTTCCCAGTGAAGGCCAGGGTAAGAACAAGATACTCGTTTGAAAAGTTGCCCGCCTTCCTTCCTCCATTGCGGGTATTTCTCTGGTTCACTACTCACCTGTCCAGACATTTCGATAAACCAACGATCGGTGGTATTATCAATGGTAGGGCAGTCCAGTTCAACAGTATCGACACAGGGCACCGCCCGTGATAGACAGTCGGGTACCACATGTTTTTTTTCCCGTCGATGAATGATTTCGAAATCGTACTGTTTAAGCCGGACAGCCAATCTTGCTATCCGTCCCACTGGATCCTTAATGTTGTTAAGCCACTTGAGGCTATGATGATCTGTCGATACGAAGAACTTGGTGCCCTCAATGAATAGCCGGAACTTCGCGATCGCATACAGCACCGCCAGACACTACTTTTCGGTGGTGCTGAACTTTCTCCCGGCCTTGGTAAGGGAACGACTCAAGTAACATATTACCGTTTCATTCCCTCCTGTCTTGAGGTCCTCTTCTCCCCCTTCCCGCACCTGCGAAAGTATAGCACCGATACCGAAATCGGAGGCATCGGTCTGTACCACAAACGGCAGATCAAAGTTTGGACAAGACAGGATTGGAGCCGACACTAAATGGCCTTCAAGAGTATTAAATGCCTGGTTACAAGTTTCATCTCAGTCGAATATTTGGTTTTTCTTCAATAAGTTGGTGAGTGGTGCTGTTATTGAAGGAAAATTTGGCACAAACAGGCGTTACCAAGATGTCAAGCCAATAATTCTTCTCACGTCCTCTACCCCGGTTGGTGTCGGGATCCGCATTATGACCTCTACCTTCTCCGGGTCAACCATGAGGCCACCCGCCCCAACTACGTAGTCAAGATAACGTAGCTCAGGCTTGCAGAAGTGGCATTTTCCTCGATTGAGGGTTAGCCCCGCGTCTCGAAGACGGGAGAGTACATTTCGTAATACCTCAATATGCTCCTCGAAGGTAGGAGTACAAATTATAACATCATCAAGGAACACGAATACGTGCTGCTCCAGGTCCACTCCCACCAGACGGTCGATAAATCTCTGCCGCGTGGCCGGAGCATTGTGCAGCCCCATAGGCATCCTTCGGAATTGGTACAGCCCTCGATTTGGCACTACAAAAGCGGTGAGGATCTCAGATTCTTCTGACAGCGGAATCTGCCAATATGCTGATTTGATGTCAAGGGTTGTCACTAAGTGAGAATTCCGCAGTTTGTCCAATGTAGCACTGACGAACGGTAAGGGGTAGGCATCCCGCGCTGTCACCTTATTCAACTCTCGGAAGTCCACTACGAACCGATATTTTCCGTCTTTCTTCCGTATCAGGAGAATTGGGGAAGGCTCGATGATCTCGTCCTTCAACATTTCCTCAATCTCTTCATTCACTTGCTTCTGTAGAGCGGGTGACAGGGGATAATGCCTTTTGCGTATTGGAGGGCTATCTGTTCGGATAAAATGTTCGACCAGACTTGTCCGTCCTAACTTGTCGCCTAGCGCTTGGAAAGTTTCTTCTACTAACGCCTCCAATATAGACTTTTGTTCGGCGGTTAAATTGTCCACTGAGCTCAGAGCAACGGCTGGTTGGCCCATTGTAACCTGCTGGTCGTCCCGGAAGTGCCATTCGCCCGAGTACATATCGGGAATGATCTGCATTGCACGCTAAAAATCCATCCCCAGTATAAGAGGATGGGGTAGAGAGGGTACCACTTACACCTCTATTACTTTTATGCGGCCACAAAACTCTATCGGAGTGGATACTATTCCGCGGACTTCGCATGTCTGGCCGTTTGCCACCGTGCAGGTGGGCTGGTTGGGAGGCATTAAGGAGCAACTTTGCTCGAGGATGGCCCACCCTCGCCCACCCATAATGCTGTGGGAAGCACCACTATCTAGAAGACCTAATACCGGCTGTGCATACAGCGTGACTTGTAGGTAAGGTCTTGAATCGTGCTTAGCGTGCGCTAGGACATAGTCTAAGATTATTTGTTGGACATGGGGAACCGTTTGGAATTGAGAAACCATCAGCCGGCTTACTGTTGGCCCCTCTGCCCATTTTTTTGACAATTAGGACACGAGTTGGAAAATACATTTTCACGTCCGCACTTGGAACAGAACCTCTTGCGAGGTTGAGGGCACATCCGGAATTTATGCTGTCGACTACCGCAGTTCCAACAGAGACTCAGAATAGTTGTCGGTGTCGTAGCGGGGTTGACAGAAAGTGCCTGCGCTTCTGTGGCGGCGATGACGGGGCCTCTTGAAACATCATTGAGTGCTGATTGAGTTCCAGACTGTACAACTATGGGTACGGTGGGTCGAGGTGTGGTGACCACTGCAAGTGCTGGAGATGGCTGCGGCCGTCGATATGCTAATTCTGGCTCCAACATACTACGGTAATTAGTGAGGGGTGGGGTAAACTTTTGCGCCCGCAGCTCAGTTTCTTCCACCGTGCGACTAAGACGGATGAGATCGTTAATGGTCTTGATCTCCTGAAGAGAGAGATGTGTTTGTAGGTGCGGGAGGAGGTTCCTCCTCATTAGGTTCACACGGACCTCTTCGACCGGAGGATGATCTAGTTCTCTGAACAGGTTCTCCATAGCAATAATGGAGGTCAAGACCCGCTCCTGTGCTCCCTGTGTCCTGCGACGAATTTCGTCCCACAGACTAAATTCATAGTCATAGGGTCTGAAGGCGCCGCGCAACTAGGCAACCAAATCATCCCAACTCAAGAAGTGTCCCGTTCAATACCACAGCAGTGCTTCTTGGACAGATAACTCCGGCGCAAATCGCAAGAGCTGATTTTTTTAAATGCCTCGCGCTAGACGAATTCCCTCCACACGTTCTATGAAATCGTTCACGCTGGTACGGCCATTAAACCACAGGTTCCAACGTGGAAGATCTACGGTACGGACATCTCCCCACTGAGGTGGTGATGCAACATCATGACCATGTTGAACAGGGCACAAGTTAAGAGCTCCCATCTGACGGTGTAGCCCACCTCCCGAATCTTCGTCGAATCGAGTAGAATGAACCTGAGCCATTCGAGAGGCATATTTCAGATCTTACCCCGTCGCAGTATTATTAGGGTCGAAACGTACGTGTGAGTGGAATTTCCCATGGGAAACCGTTCCGCCTGGCTTACCCGGGTAACCACATTGGGGCCAATTGGCTGCAAGGTCACGCGATTCTCTAGGATAGTTTTGCGGGTTCTTTTTCCATTCAAAGAATTTATTTTCACGACGCTTTACATTGCTTTGAACCCCAAGTTTCTCGCCCTCGTCCTGAAAGGTTTCTCCCACCATCTCCTCATAATTGTCGATACCTGGTCGTCCGGTTGGGTGGCTGGGTTTGGGTTGCGACCCTTCCTGCCAAGGTCTGTCACTTCTCTCCTGCTCGTATTGAAATGGGTGACTGGGTTTGGGTTGGGAATCTTCTTGCCAAGGTCTGTCCCTTCTCTTCTGCTCGTATTGAGTTGGAGGACTGGGTTTGGATTGACACCCTTCTTGCCAAGGCCTGTACCTTCTCTCCTGCTCATATTGAGTAGGGTGACTGGGTTTAGGTTGGTACCCTTCTTGCCAAGGTCTGTCACTTCTCTTCTGCTCGTATTGAGTTGGGTGACTGGGTTTGGGTTGGGACCCTTCTTGCCAAGGTCTGTTCCTCCTCTCCTGTTTGTATTGAGTTGGGTGACTGGGTTTGGGTTGGGACCCTTCTTGCCAAGATCTGTCCCTTCTCTCCTGCTCGTATTGAGTAGGGTGACTGGGTTTGGGTTGGGACCCTTTTTGCCAAAGTCTGTCCCTTCTCTCCTGCTCGTATTGAGTTGGAGAACTGGGTTTGGATTGACACCCTTCTTGCCAAGGCCTGTACCTTCTCTCCTGCTCATATTGAGTAGGGTGACTGGGTTTTGGTTGGTACCCTTCTTGCCAAGGTCTGTCACTTCTCTTCTGCTCGTATTGAGTTGGGTGACTGGGTTTGGGTTGGGACCCTTCTTGTCAAGGTCTGTTCCTTCTCTCCTGTTTGTATTGAGTTGGGTGACTGGGTTTGGGTTGGGACCCTTCTTGCCAAGATCTGTCCCTTCTCTCCTGCTCGTATTGAGTAGGGTGACTGGGTTCGGGTTGGGACCCTTCTTGCCAAGGTCTGTCTCTTCTCTCCTGCTCGCATTGAGTAGGGTGACTGGGTTTAGGTTGGGACCCTTCCTGCCAAGGTCTGTCCGTTTTCTCCTGCTCGTATTGAGTGGGGTGACTGGGTTCAGGTTGGGACCCTTCTTGCCAAGGTCCGTCCCTTCTTTCCTGTTCGTATTGAGTTGGGTGACTGGGTTTAGGTTGGGAACCTTCTTGCCAAGGTCTGTTCCTTCTCTCCTGTTCGTATTGAGTTGGGTGACTGGGTTTAGGTTGGAAACCTTCTTGCCAAGGTCTGTTCCTTTCATCCTGTTCATATTGAAATGGAAGGGGTTCTACGGTTGGAGAACTGGAAGGCTCCCCAATATCAACCAGATCAGAGGAGACTGCTCCACACTATTCTGGGCCCTCAACAGTATTTGGTACTGGCGTGTCTAGGAGTGATGTAGACTGACCTTCCTCCCTGCTGGGTTCAAGGCGAACAGGAAGAAAGAACGGCTGCTGGTGCTGATTTTGAAGAGGGGCTGAAGTGGAAGGAACTCTGCCGGTTAGGAAATCGGTTTCCTCGCCATATTGGGAGTTGAGAGTTGTATACAGTCCCTCATCCACTAAACGTACTCTATCAATCAGTTGAGAACATTTATTCACCACTCTTAGTCTTGATATTCCTTCCCCAACGTCCTTGCCTGATAGACGGTTCGAGCGACCGGATATGTGTAAAAGCCTGGAGTAAATTCTTCGATATTCGTTCTCGCGGTTGTTCTGATCGAAGTCATCTATATTTTGCTGCAATTCCTCAAGTTTCCTACTACAAATTTCCAATTTATTGTCGAAGTACAAGGAGACCTTCGGAAAATGCGTCATGTCACCTTGCCACTCTGATCTAAATACTTCTCGTATTCGTGCTCGATTGTCTGCCACCGTATTATTTGAGGATTGTCCGCGAATGTACAATTCGTATCTGAGTTCGTCTCCTAATAACCGATTCACGTCCATAGTCGGTTCACTCTTGGTCACTTGCCGAAATTCAACAATTATTTTATATCACCGATCACCGACCTGCAGATTTCAATTAAAAAAAAAAAAAAATTATATAGATATACACCGAACCCCACCCCACACCTTACTAAACCCAGGACTGATTAGAAACTCTGAATCAACTAAACCAACCAACTCCCCTAGCACGTTTGCTTGGTGGTAAAATGAATTGAACTGCAACAAAAATACCCTGTATAATGCTGTCGCCGAAAATGTACTTGCAGAATCAATTCGGACAATCACCTGAATGAACCCTGTATACGAACTATAGCCTTTATGTAGTGAATATTTTCGACCCAATTCGACTCATCAGCCAATTATTCTTGAGATTATTTTGATATACTCGATATAAGCTTTCCCTCTTCGAGCTCAATTCATTATTACTTGATTAACTTTATAATTTGAATCTTGCTTATAGATAGTCACACCAAGAAGAACTGCTTGCCCTATATATACCGATGTTCCAGTGAGACTGTAAGAACTAAATCACCTGTTAAGAATCACTCAATCTGAAACATTTGCTCAAGATTCAGTTATATATCTTACCAACTATATGTGGTATTTTTTTTTAAATATAGTAGTAATATAGGTGCGCCCTAGACTTCAACCTTGAAGTATACCTATGAGTAGTTATACATGAACCTGGTGTTATACTTTTACTGTTTCCACCCTTAGGTGTTAAATGAATCTTATACTATTTTAAACAACAATTTCACCCAAATCTCCACCTCACCAGCCACAAAACATTTTCGAACTCAGTACACGTTTGGGCGCCAACTTGTTACTCAATTACTTACAAAAATTCCGATAACGTTAAAGCGTTAGTTGTACAAATCAATTGAATTTGAACAAACTTGTTAACTCTGCTTACCCTTGTTCGCTCAGTGAGATGGGTCGTGGAATGGCCGCTGAAGGAGACTTGAATGAAACACATAAGACAACTTAAACTATTTATTAACTCTAAATCAGCGCCTGAAGGGGTTACAACTGAGATGCCGCAGGGTTAGACCTATCAGTAAAAATCTTACAAGGATGTAGTCAGATACTTAACCCTGACAAGCCAGCAGTATATAGTCTAGCCAATAATGGACAATCTCTAGTAGATACAGCTCATCCTACGTCGGGGCTTTCAGAGGGTCCCTACTACAGTCGGCACTATGAAGCAATTAACAGTGCATGCAAATTTCTTCAAGTAGTGGTTAGCAACTCTTCTATAAGCAAGTGATATGATTAAGCGACTAATCTAGGTGCACCAACCGTGATACTGGACGTCTTGATCTGGGACCAAGGGCTGCCAGGACAGTTAGGGTAGTACTAACAGGCCTACAAGAAATAGGGTCAGACATGGATAATCAAGCTCGGAATATAATAATTTGATTATAAGACATACCTGTGGATGAAGGGTGGCCTGGAAGATATTTATGGAAGCAAGGAAGATTCACAATTGGGAATCGGATATAACTATGTCAATTTAATATCCCCAATGGGTGTGGTGCGAAAACCACCAAATCACGATAGTCTCTCCGATTTATTATTTCAGACAAAATCCGCAATAAGTGCGAAAGTGAATATTCCACCAGGAAAATTATAACCTGCAATGCCTGACTCCCCGCAGATTCTCTCCCCCGCCTCAACCCTCGAGTAACAATGTCTAAGGTCTACTACACTTTGTCATCTGTCAACCGATTCTGATTAAAGGCTCCGGTTAACCTTATGGCCGATAAACCAATGTCTAACTACTAAATATGCCTACCGTGGGTAACTGCGGCCCGGGTTATCGACTGTATAGTATCGGGGCGTTCGTTCACGAGCTCGTCTCTGACGAGGTGAACGTAGGAGCAAGGTCCTATCATGAAATCCAGAACGGCAAAGAAGAAGAATTGGAGCTGTCGCATGTCATTTCTGATTTATTTATATGTTTGAGGTTATGAATTGCAGGTGAACAAGTGTTATGGTTCGGAAGGGGCCTTTCGGGTCAAACAATGTAACTAAAGGCTCCGCAGAACCAATTAGGCTGGGAGAATAAGTTCTATTGATTGGACTGTCATAGAAGAGTCACTGGAACGCGACACGACTATCCTTCCATGAATCACAACGTTCTTTATGACCTTTGGTATGAGATAGTCAGACCACTGTTTACTAATATGAAGCAAATGAATATTATTTGTTGGTAGCCACTCATTTCCCCACGCCCCTAGAGGTCTATAGAATGCGACAGTTCCCTATGTACGAGTGGTAAGTAGTACTCTTGTATACTCTGTATTATAGTGCTTATGATTATCAACGAAACAAAACTAATTCTTGAGTGCTACATCGGAATATTCCCGTCTTCCGAACGAACACGTAACAACTATTGAAGCAGACATGTTCGCATTGACCATATAAGACGACATCGGAGCGGGTATAATGCACACAGCTTCCAGAACAAGAAACTTCGACTTTGCCTATGTTTACACTGTAGCTCTGCAGTCTAGCATCTGACATGTATACAATTGGAACAGATACGATCGAAGTGACCATATAAGGCGAATTTGGGTATGTAGCGAGTACAACAGGCAAATGAGGATATATCGACTTCAGCGCTGTGCACACTATATCTATCTATCCTATTATCTCACATAGACACTATTGGAGCAGAAAAGTTCACATTGAACATATCAGACGACTCCCAAGCTGGTATAACGCACACAGCTTGCAGATCAAGAAACTTCAATTTCGACCATGTGTTCACTGTAACTCTGCAGTCTAGCATCTGACATGCATACAGTTGAAGTATATACGATTGCAATGACCATATAAGACGACAGTGAAGGGTATATAACGAGTACAGAAGACGAATGAAGATACATCGACTTCATCGTTGTGCACACTATATCTCTCTATCCTATCATCTCACCTTGACACTTTCAGGTAGACAAGTTTGCATTGACCATATAAGACGACTTCCGAGCGGGTATAACGCACACAGCTCGTAGAACAAGAAACTCCGAATTTGATTTGTTCACACTGAAACTCTGCAGTTTAGCATCTGACATGTATACAGTTGACGCAGATACGATCGCAATGGCCATATAAGACAACTTAGAAGGGTATATAGCAAGTACAACAGGCAAATAGGGATACATCGACTTCATCGGTGTGAACACTTCAATCTCTATCCTATCATCTCACATGGATACTATTGGAGCAGACAAGTTGGCAATGACCATATAAGACCACTTTCGGGCAGGTATAACGCACAAAGCTTGCAGAACAAGAAACGTCGACTTCGACTATGTTTACACTGTAACTCTGCAGTCTAGCACCTGACATGCATGAAGTTGAAGCAGATACGATGTCAGTGAGCGTATGAGACGACTTTGAAGGTCATATAACGGGTGCAACAGGCAAATGAGGATACATCGACTTCATCGTTCTGCACACTATATCTCTCTATCTCATCATCTTTCATCGACACTATCGAAGCAGACAAGTTTGCATTGACCATATGAGACGACTCTCAAGCGGGTATAACGCACACAGCTTGCAGAACAAGAAACTCCGACTTTGACTATGTTCACACTGGAACTCTGCAGTTTAGCATCTGACATGTATATAGTTGACGCAGATACGATCGCAATGACCATATAAGACGACTCAGAATGGTATATAGCGAGTACAACTGGCAAATGGGGATACATCGACTTCATCGGTGTGCACACTTTATATCTCTATCCCATCATCTCACATGGATACTATTGAAGCAGACAAGTTCGCAATAACCACATGAGACGACGTCCAAGCAGGTATATCGTACACAACCAGCAGTACAAGAAACTCCGACTTCGACTATTTTTACACAGGAACTCTGCAGTCTAGTATCTTACATGCATACAGTTGAGCAGATACGATGGCAGTGACCGTATGATATGACTTTGAAAGAGACAAGTTCGCATTGACAATATTAGTCGACTTTCAATCGTGAATATCGCACACAGCTTTCAGAACAAGAAACTTCGACTTCGACTATGTTTACACTGTAACTCTGCAGTCTAGCACCTGACATGCATGAAGTTGAAGCAGATACGATGTCAGTGACCGTATGAGCCGACTTTGAAGGGCATATAACGGGTGCAACAGGCAAATGGGGATACATCGACTTCATCGTTCTGCACACTATATCTCTCTATCTCATCATCTTTCATCGACACTATTGAAGCAGACAAGTTTGCATTGACCATATGAGACGACTCTCAAGCGGGTATAACGCACACAGCTTGCAGAACAAGAAACTCCGACTTTGACTATGTTCACACTGGAACTCTGCAGTTTAGCATCTGACATGTATATAGTTGACGCAGATACGATCGCAATGACCATATAAGACGACTCAGAATGGTATATAGCGAGTACAACAGGCAAATGGGGATACATCGACTTCATCGGTGTGCATACTTTATATCTCTATCCCATCATCTCACATGGATACTATTGAAGCAGACAAGTTCGCAATAACCACATGAGACGACGTCCAAGCAGGTATATCGTACACAACCAGCAGTACAAGAAACTCCGACTTCGACTATTTTCACACAGGAACTCTGCAGTCTAGTATCTCACATGCATACTGTTGAGCAGATACGATGGCAGTGACCGTATGATATGACTTTGAAGGAGACAAGTTTGCATTGACCATATTAGACGACTTCCAAGCGTGAATATCGCACACAGCTTTCAGAACAAGAAACTTCGACTTCGACTATGTTTACACTGTAACTCTGCAGTCTAGCATCTGACTTGCATACAGGTGAAGCATATACAATTGCAGTGACCGTATCAGTCGACATTGGAGATACATAACGAGTACAATAGTCGAATGGAGATACATCGACGTTATATACCCTTTAATGTCGACTTATACGGTCACTGCAATCGTATATGCTCCATCTGTATGCATGTCTGATTCTGGACTGCAGAGTTACAATGAAAACATAGTCAAAGTCGTAGTTTCTTGTTCTGCCAGCTGTGTGCGTTATACCCGCTTGGAAGTCGTCTTATATGACTAATGCAGACTCGTCTGCTTCGATAGTGTCAATGTGAGATGATAGGATAGAGACAACGGTGAAGTCGATATATCTCCATTTGCCTATTGTACTCGTTATATACCCTTCAAAGTCGTCTCATACGGTAACTGCAATCGTTTCTGCTTCAACTGTGTGCATGTAAGATGCTAGACTGCAGAGTTACAGTGTAAACATAGTCGAAGTCGAAGTTTCTTATTCTGCAAACTGTGTGCGTTATACCTGCATGGATGTCGTCTTATATGGTCAATGTGAACTAGTCTGCTTCGATAGAGTCCATGTGAGATGATAGAATAGAGAGATATAGTGTGCACAACGATGAAGTAGATGTATCTTCATTTGCCTATTGTACTCGTTATATACCCTTCAATGTCGACTTATACGGTCACTGCAATCGTATATGCTCCATCTGTGTGCATGTCAGATTCTGGACTGCAGAAATACAATGTAAACACAGTCAGAGTCGTAGTTTCTTGTTCTGCAAGCTGTGTGCGTTATACCCGCTTTTAAGTCGTCTTATATGGTTGATGCAGACTCGTCTGCTTCGATAGTGTGAATGTAAGATGATAGGATAGAGAGATATAGTGTGCACAACGATGAAGTCGATGTATCTTCATTTGCCTATTGTACTCGTAATATACCCTTCAATGTCGACCTATACGGTCACTGCAATCGTATCTGCTTCAACTGTGTGCATGTCAGATGCTAGACTGCAGAGTGACAGTGTTAACATAGCCGAAGTCGAAGTTTCTTGTTCTGCAAACTGTGCGCGTTATAACGGCTCAGATGTCGTCCTAAATGGTCAATGTGAACTTGTCTGCTTCATTAGTGTCCATGTGAGATGATAGGATAGAGAGATATAGTGTGCACGACGATGAAGTTGATATATCCCCATTTGCCTGTTGTACTCGCTATATACCCTCCAAAGTCGCCCTATATGGTCACTGCAGTCGTATCTGCTTCAACTGTATGTATGCCATAATTTATACTGCAGAGTAACAGTGTTAACATAGTCAAAGTCGAAGTTTCTTGTTCTGCAAGCTGTGTGCGTTATACCTGCATGGAAGTCGTCTCATATAATCATTGCAAACCTGTCTGCTTCAATAGTGTCTATGTGAAATGATAGGATAGAGAGATATAGTGTGTACAACGATGAAGTCGATGGTTCTCCATTTGCCTATCGTACTCGTCGAATACCCTTCAAAGTCGTCTCATACGGATACTGTCATCGTATCTGCTTCAACTCTATGCATGTCAGATGTTTGACTGCAGAGTTACATTGTTAACACTTCGACTATGTATACACTGTAACTCGGCAGTCTAGCATCTGACTTGCATACAGATGAAGCATATACAATCGCAGTGATTGTATAAGTCGACATTGAAGGATATATATCGAGTACAATAGTCGAATGAAGATACATCGACTTCATTGTTGTGCACACTATATCTCCCTATCCTATCATCTTACATCGACACTATTGAAGCAGACAAGTTCGCATTGACTATATCAGACGACTTCCAAGCAAGAAATACGCACACAGCATGCAGAACAAAAAACTCCAACTTTGACTATGTTTTCACTGTGACTTTGCAGTCCAGCATTTGACATGCATACAGTTGAAGCAGATGCGATGACGGTGATCGTATGAGTCGACTTTGAAGGGTATATAGCGAGTACATCAGGCAAATGGGGATACATCGACTTCATCGTCGTACACACTTTATCTCTCCATCCTATCATCTCACATGGACACTTTTGAAGCAGACAAGTTCGCATTGACCATTAAGGACGACATCTAAGCAGGTATAACGCACACAGCTTGCAGAACAAGAAACTTCACTTCTCCTATGCTTACACTGTAACTCTGCAGTCTAGCATCTGACATGCATACAGATGAAGCATTTTCTATTGCAGTGACCGTATAAGTCGACATTGGAGGGTATATAACGAGTACAATAGTCAAATGAAGATGCATCGACTTCATCGTTGTGCACACTATATCTCTCTATCTTATCATCTTACATTGACACCATTGAAGCAGACAAGTTTGCATTGACCATATCAGACGACTTCCAAGCAAGTATTACGCACACAGCTTGCAGTACAAAAAACTCCGACTTTGACTATGTTTACACTGTAACTTTGCAGTCTAACATCTGACATGCATAGAGTTGAAGCAGATTCGATGACAGTAACCGTATGAGACGACTTTGAAGGGTATTCAACGAGTTCGATAGGCAAATGAAGAACCATCGACCTCATCGTTGTGCACACTATATCTCTCTATCCTATCATTTCACATGGACACTATTGAAGCAGACAAGTTTGCAATGACCATATGAGACGACTTCCATGCAGGTATAATGCACACAGCTTGCAGAACAAGAAACTTCGACTTTGACTATGTTAACACTGTAACTCTGCAGTATAACATCTGACACATACAGTTGAAGCAGATACGACTGTAGTGACCATATAGGACGACTTTGGAGGGTATATAGCGAGTACAACAGGCAAATGGGGATATATTGACTTCATCGTCGTGCACACTATATCTCTCTATCCTATCATCTCACATGGACAATAATAAAGCAGACAAGTTCACATTGACCATATAAGACGACATCTGAGCGGTTTTTACGCACACAGTTTGATGAACAAGAAACTTCGACTTCGACTATGTTTACACTGTAACTCTCCAGTCTAGCATCTGACATGCACACAGTTGAAGCAGATACGATTGCAGTGACCGTATAAGACGACTTTGAAGGGTAGATAACGGGTACAATAGGCAAATGAAGATATATCGACTTAACCGTTGTCTCTATCCTATCATGTTACATTGACACTATTGAAGCAGACAAGTTTGCATCGACCATATAAGACGACTCCCAAGCGGGTATATCGCACACAGCTTGCAGAACAAGAAACTTCGACTTCGACTATGTTAACACTGTAACTCTGCAGTCTAGCATCTGACATGCATACAGATGGAGCATATACGATTGCAGTGACCGTATAAGTCGACATTGAAGGATATATAACGAGAACAATAGTCAAATGAAGATACATCGACTTCATCGTTGTGCACACTAAATTTCCCTATCCTATCATCTTACATTGACACTATTGAAGCAGGCAAGTTTGCATTGACCAAATCAGACGTTTTCCAAACGGGTATTACGCACACAGCTCGCAGAAAAAGAAACTCCGACTTGACTATGTTTCCACTGTAACTTTGCAGTCCAGTATTCGACATGCATACAGTTGAAGCAGATACGATGGCGGTGATCGTATGAAACGACCTTGAAGGGTATATAGCGAGAACATCAGGCAAATGGGGATACATCGACTCCATCGTCGTAGTGATAAGGTGTTATCTCTCCATCCCATTATCTCACATGGACACTATTGAAGCAGACAAGTTCGCATTGACCATATAAGACGACATCCAAGCAGGTATAACGCACACAGCTTGCAGAACAAGAAACTTCGACTTCGACTATGTTAACACTGTAACTCTGCAGTCTAACATCTGACATGCATAGAGTTGAAGCAGATACGATGACAGTAACCGTAAGAGACGACTTTGAAGGGTATTCGACGAGTACGATAGGCAAATGAAGAACCATCGACTCCATCGTTGTACACACTATATCTCTCAATCCTATCATTTCACATGGACACTATTGAAGCAGACAAGATTGCAATGATCATATAAGACGACTACCAAGCGGGTATATCGCACACAGCTTGCAGAACGACAAACTCCGACTTTGACTATGTTTACACTGTAACTCTGCAGTCCAGCATCTGACATGGATACAGTTGAAGCAGATACGATGGCGGTGATCGTATAAGACAACTTTGAAGGGTATATAGCGATAAAAACAGGGAAATATGAATACATCGATTTCATCGTCGTAAACACTAGATCTCTCTATCCTATCATCTCACATGGACACTATTGAAGCAGACAAACTCACATTTACAATATAAGACGACTCCCAAGCGAGTATAACGCACACAGCTTGCAGAACAGGAAACTTCGACTTCGACCATGTTTAA
This sequence comes from Phaedon cochleariae, assembly GCA_918026855.4. NCBI lineage: Eukaryota > Metazoa > Arthropoda > Insecta > Coleoptera > Chrysomelidae > Phaedon > Phaedon cochleariae. The sequence goes on from OU896710.1 coordinate 27,587,548, forward strand.
ACTGTAACTCTGCAGACTAGCATCTGACATGCATAAAGGTATATAGCGAGTACAACAGGCAAATGGGGATATATCGACTTCATAGTTGTGCACACTATATCTCTCTATCTCATCATCTCACATGGACTTTATTGAAGCAGACAAGTTTGCATTGACCATATAAACTTCCAAGCGGGTGTAACGCACACAGCTTGCAGAACAAGAAACTTCGACTTCGAGTATGTTCACACTGTATCCCTGCAGTATAACATCTGATATACATACAGTTGAAGCAGATACGACTGCAGTGACCATATAGGATGACTTTGGAGGGTATATAGCGAGTACAACAGGCGAGTGGGGATATATCGACTTCATCGTCGTGCACACTATATCTCTCTATCCTATCATCTCACATGGTCACTAATGAAGAAGACAAGTTCACATTGACTATTTGAGACGACATCTGAGCGGTCATAACGCACAAAGTTTGCAGAACAAGAAACTTCGACTTCGGGTATGTTCACACTGTAACTCTGCAGTCTAGCATCTGACATGCACACAGTTGAAGCAGATACGATTGCAGTGATCGTATAGTTCGACATTGAAGTGTATATAACGAGTACAATAGGCAAATGAAAATACATCGACTTCATCGTTGTGCACACTATATCTCTCTATCCTTTCATCTTAAATTGACACTATACGAGTCTGCATTAACCATATGAGACGACCTCCAAGCGGGTATAACGCACACAGCTTGCAGAAAGGAAAACTACGACTTTGACTATGTTTTCATTATAACTCTGCAGTCCAGAATCTGACATGCATACAGATGGAGCATATACAATTGCAGTGACCGTATAAGTCGACATTGAAGGAAATATATTGAGTACAATATACAAATGAAGATACATCGACTTCATCGTTGTGCACACTATATCTCCCTATCCTATCATCTCACATTGACACTATCGAAGCAGACAATTTCGCATTGACCATATCAGACGACTTCCAAACGGGTATTACGCACACAGCTCGCAGAAAAAGAACTCCGACTTTGACTATGTTTTCACTGTAACTTTGCAGTCCAGCATTTGACATGCATACAGTTGAAGCAGATACGATGGCGGTGATCGTATAAAACGACTTTGAAGGGTATATAGCGAGGACATCAGGCAAATGGAGATATATCGACTTTACCGTTGTCTCTATCCTTTCATCTCACCTTGACACTATCGAAGCAGACGAGTCTGCATTAACAATATGAGACGACTTCCAAGCGGGTATAACGCACACAGCTTGCAGAACAAGAAACTACGACTTTGACTATGTTTTCATTGTAACTCTGCAGTCCTGAATCGAACATGCATACAGATAGAGCATATACGATTGCAGTGACAGTATAAGTCGACATTGAAGGGTATATAACGAGTACAATAGGCAAATGAAGATACATCGACTTCATCGTTGTGCACATATATCTCTCTTTCCTATCATCCTACATCGACACTATCGAAGCAGTCGAGTATGCATAAACCATATCAGACGACTCCCAAGCGAGAATATCGCACACAGCTTGCAGAACAAGAAACTTCGACTTCGACTATGTTTACACTGTAACCCTGCAGTCTAGCATCTGACTTGCATACAGATGAAGTATATACAATTGCAGTGACCGTATAAGTCGACATTGATGATAATATATTGACTACAATAGTCAAATGAAGATACATCGACTTCATCGTTGTACACACTATATCTCCCTATCCTATCATCTCACATTGACACTATTGAAGCAGACAATTCTGCATTGACCATATCAGACGACTTCCAAACGGGTATCACGCAAACAGCTTGCAGAAAAAAAAACTCCGACATTGACTTTGTTTCCACTGTGACTCTGCAGTCCAGTCCAGTATTTGACATGCATACAATTGAAGCAGATAAGATGGCGGTGATCGTATGAAATGACTTTGAAGGGTATATAGCGAGTACATCAGGCAAATGGGGATACATCGACCCCATCGTGGTACACACTTTATCTCTCCATCCTATCATCTCACATGGACACTATTGAAGCAGACAAAATCGCATTGACCATATAAGACGACATCCAAGCAGGTATAACGCACACAGCTGGCAGAACAAGAAACTTCGACTTCGACCATGTTAACACTGTAACTCTGCAGTCTAACATCTGACATGCATAGAGTTGAAGCAGATACGATGACAGTAACCGTATGAGACGACTTTGAAGGTTATTCGACGAGTACGATAGGCAAATGAATAATCATCGACTTCATCGTTGTACACACTTAATCTCTCTATCCTATCATTTGACATGGACACTATTGAAGCAGACAAGTTTGAAATGATCATATGAGACGACTTCCATGCAGGTATAACGCACACAGCTTGCAGAACAATGAACTTCGACTTCGACTATGTTAACACTGTAAGTCTGCAGTATAACATCTGACATACATACAGTTGAAGTAAATACGACTGCAGTGACCATATAGAACGACTTTGGAGGGTATATAGCGAGTACAACAGGCAAATGGGGATATATCGACTTCATCGTCGTGCACACTATATCTCTCTATCCTATCATCTCACATGGACACTAATGAAGCAGACAAGCTCACATTGACCATATAAGACGACCTCTGAGCGGTTATAACGCACACAGTTTGCAGAACAAGAAACTTCGACCTTATAGAATAACAATTGATACAGGCCTGGGTCGCCACGAAATCGATAGCCACCAACAAGTATATCTCCTGTTCTTTGATGAAAATTAATTTATTGTCCGTTGAGGAACCATTTCGATGTTTCTGGAACATATTTGGGTCCATAAACGCTATCGATATTCTCATCTTCTGTCCAGTATTCAGTCAGATATTTTTGGGCCATCACAGGATACTGATCAATGTAATCATGTATCGCAGCCGATGAGATATTTTGACTATCCGCAAAAACTTCATCATTAAAATTATCATATTCATCATCATCATCATCATCATCATCATCATCATCATCTTCAGCATGTCCAACATTATCAGCTACATCTACCAGAGGTATGAAATTGTTTGATTCAAATCCGAGTGCTGCTGCTGATCCCGCTCCTCCTCCTCCTCCTTAGTCTTCACTTGCTTCATCTCTAACGGTATAGTCTGATTGCTTCGCTTGATTTTTGACAGAGTCGTACCATCGATTTTTTCTTCTATAACCTTGGACGTGGTGGAAATTTGTTTCAAAGAAGTTTTCAATGGTTGGAATATCTTTTGTAGCGCTTTATCATCCTCAGACTCGCTCAATTTCAAAGCTTTATATTTTTTCCTGATTGATTTTCCTAGATCATTTATTTTTTCTCTTATGTAGTGCATCAGCAACGTCATCATGATTCTCGGTTGACTTCATTATGATGAATGATCGCTGTCATCTTCTTTGCAGACATCATGACAGCTTTATAAATTTATCGAAACCATTCCTTTATCGACCGGCATCCATGTCAAAAGTTTTGGCAATCACCATCGTTCCATGTTGACCTGATAATGAATCATTCCAACACTCCGAGCACAGAGATTCGAATTGGTCGAATGACATGTCTGGTGAGACATGTTCAGCAAACACATGTTTCAGATTTATTTCGACCTGTCGAAATAACACCACCAGGTTACTGTTGTCGCGCACCAGCTGCTTTTGCATTTCAGAATAAGTCTGGCATAGGTATGCTACGTCAATGTCCTTGTGTCTACCCATTGAGAAATATTCTCGAATTTTTCGTTGCTTGTCACATAACACATCATCAGAAATGAATATCGAATGATTTTTTGCTGCTGATGGACTGATGACTTCATGATTTTCTCTGAATGGAAAATACCCAACGCCTTCCACCGAATCTGACACTTGTTGCAGCAATTGATACTTCGGTTGGTACAACGACTTTGAATACACGTAAACGTTCTTGAATTTCGCGCCATTTGGATTGAACAGCAGGAAAAGCATTGCATTGGTCTTTCCACATCCGCATGGTCCGCAGAAGATTGCTCTGAACGAATGGGGAAGAAGTTTTCCATGTTTACTATTCGCCGATGACTTGACTGGCAGAACTGCATCCAAATTCTCGATGGGCAACGTCCGTTCTTGTTGAACGATCTCCATCATCTGATGAGAGTAGTAGCCGAGCTGCCTACACATCAGTCTTCATGTTGCTCTACCACGGAAAGGGGGTGCTTAATTCTCTGATCGATAAACTTCCCAACGAATTACACATTCTAGGCTACAGATTTTGTGGTCCAGGCACCAAACTCGATAGGAGACTTACTAGAGGAGACACCGGCATCAATCCGTTGGACGACGCGTGTCGAGAACACGATATCGCCTACTCGCAAAATTCCTCGATAGAAGACAGACACAAAGCTGATTGGATATTGGAAAATCAAGTGTGGACAAAAGTCAAGTCGAAGAACGCTAAATTCAAAGAGAAGGCTGCTGCTTGGCTTGTCACCACCGGAATAAAGGTCAAACGAAAACTCGGCATGGGTCTCGTATCACGCCAATCCCTATCAAACATCATCGAATTCATAAAAAATGTACTATCGAAGTCTTCAACGACGACAGATGGTGATGGTGGTGGTGGTTCAACATCAGGCAGTGGTCTGAATGAATCTGCATTGACAGCACTTCGTGCAGCCAGAATGGCAATCAAGAGGGCTGGCGGTAAAAAACAAATCAGAGTACCAAGAATCATACCTCTTCCACACAGTTGGGGTATACTACCATTGATTCCAATATTTGCTGCCTTGGAAGCCCTAAGATCTCTAGCTGGAGGAGCCGGAGCAGTCGCAAAGACAGTCATTGATGCGAAAAATGCGATGAAAAAGCTCGAAGAAGATCAAAGACATAATAAAGCAATGGAGGCTATCGGAAAGCAAGGTTCCTGCCTATTTTTACGCAAAACAGCAAGAGGATTCGGACTGTACTTGAAGAAACAAAAACAATCAAAAAGCTACTAGACAAGCTGCCCTATAGATCACTTTACGATAAAGATGTAATAAAGTATGCCAAACAACTGAAAATACCATACTTTCGCGGTGTTTTTATGCGGGACACTCCATCTTCCTCTTGTTCATGGCGTCGTGAATGTGCAGTATTGAATTTAGATACCTCCAATCATGCTGGCACACATTGGGTAGCTTACATAAAAAATAATGAAAACGCCTTATATTTCGATAGTTATGGTAATTTGAAACCACCCAGAGAGTTGGCTCAATATTCAGGTGCCAACACAAAAATCCTCTACAATAACGATACCAAAATTTTGAACAAAGCAATTGTGGACGCCTATGTCTGGAATTCCTCTTCAATGAAGCAACATAACATTATCATTGTACATCAGTCATGTCTATGATAGTGACGTTGAAGGGTCGTACATCTACGCTCTCCATAGATTTCCTTACACCACTTCAACTCGATCCAGAGTCCGATTACGGCTTGGCATTGTTGAGATTCCATTCCATTTCCCATTTCAAATTTATTAATATTTATTTCCATCGATACTATTTCACGCAGAGCCCATCCAGAGTCACGTTCTTGAAATTCACTTAGTTTATTGAAAATTTTGTCACGAACATCATCACAAAACCATCGCTGTAAATCCGTCGATACGTCCACAATTTCATTCTTAGTATTGCAGTATTTCAAATCTGTAATTTCTTCTTCTTTGTTTGATTTTTTGACAAATTCTCCACAAAAATAAGCGTTGACTTAAATCATTGAAAACTCCTTCAATATCTTTTTGATTTCAATTTTGAATAGGATGGATGCATCTACGAAAAATTGTTTCAAGTCCTTGTGCACCAAATTTATAATGATTCTTGTTCTGATTCTACTCGAAAAACCTGATGTTACATTTCTCCACTGCACTCTATTTTTCAATTTGGGTTCTCAACCTCCGACCTCTAAACCACGATGTCTATTTTGTATTATATTCCGAAAATGTCTGAAATGGCCCATATTCGTTTGAAGCTTCCTCAATACCCCTATGGACGAATCATTCTTGCGAATTTCCTTGTTACATAATACATACGTCCTCAAACGATTCAACCAAATTTGTTCATCTCTACTAGTGGAGTTGTCGAACAAAATTCTTCTCTAATAATCCTTACCAAATTATCAGATTTTTTTGCGATGTCCATCTCTAAGAATATCTCACCAAAAAAAAAACAAAAAAAAATGAAATAACAACTCACTTTTTTTAGTTCTCTACAATTTCGAACGACGCTTCTGGATTATTCTTTCCAGTTTGAACCTCCCCTCGGAACATCAGAGAGTATTTTCCACTCAAAAACACTTCTATGTACGGTGACCCTATCTGGTAGAAATATGACGGTCTCCTCCAACTCCAACAAAACTGCCTTCCCAAATTTGGAATGAACAACTTTGGCTGACTCGATTAGTTGGGGTTGTCCTATCGGCAGTTCGGTGAGCTTCTTGATGGGCTTTCTCTCCTCAATCAGTGGAGCTCCATTCAATTTTGTGAGATCCAACTGGTGAAAAGAAGAAGAAGGAAAAAAACATCAACATTCTAATAAAATAAAATGCAAAGAGAAGTAATTCTGGATTGAGCCTTGAACACTTGAATGAATTAATCCTAAGAACTCAAAATGAAATGAAAAATGCAGATAATAGAGGATCGAGCATAAAAAATTACCACTTGGATGATTTATTTACGATAAAACTCAAAATAGAATGAAAAAAAAGAGCTAATTTCGGAATAATCGGTGACACTTGGCTAAATTATTTCACAAAACTTTGAATATGATAGAGAAGGTCTATTATATATGGGAATAGAAATGAACACTTGAATAAAAAGAGGTACTTACTCTTATTGATTGTAGTATTTGCACACAAGAACAAAAAAAACGATAATTATTGGTGGTGATGATATTGGTAGGAGCCCAGGCTGAGTTGGTTCGTGTCTTCTGGCTTCCACAACTGGAGACTAAATGGTTATGCTGCAAGTCTTTCGCTTTATATTCTGAACGAGTGGGTAGAGATAAAGCATGTGACTTGTTTATCATTGAAAAACATGAATGCATAAACTGATAACCGTTAGTGATATAAAATGTTATATTTTCACGCGCTCCAGAATGAATAAAGTTGTTGATAATAATATCTAACCTCATTTGCAGAAATTTTCCGAGCTTATCTGAACTATTGGAAAACGTATTCAACCACATTTGCATGAAGTATTTAGGGTTATCTGAATTGTTGGAATAAACAGTCAACCGCATTTGCATGAGGTATTCAACGTTACCTGAATTGTTGAAAAAACAAATGACCGCATTTACAGCAAGGTTCCAACCTAATCAGTAATGTTTATTTCCCATTTCAATCAGAAATACGCAAAACAGATTATAAATGTTCGTTATTTATTTCTCTCTCAAGAATTGTATAATATTAATCGAGATTATTGCAACTAGAAATGCTAAATTGGTATATGATGAAATGTGTAATGTTACAAAGGATTTTTCTTGATCAACTAGGGCCGTTGGTGTTGAAGGTGGTGGTGGGGGCAATGTTGTTCCTAAAATCTTCAAAAAACTGCCATTCTCCTTAATCTCCAAAAGTTCTATCGTCGAAAATCGATCGAATTTTATATTTCGTCTCGTTTTTTGGCACTTCTATTGAGAACACTTCCATCTGACCATCATTGATTAATCCTCTTCTCATAACCATCCACTGGCATGGTTCTTCATTGTAACAAGTCCCAGCATCTCTAACCTTATTCGGTACATTCACATACAACATATTATTCAGGATTGCTGTGAGTATTACGAAATTCCTGCGCAGAATAGCCATTATTCTGATGTAAGGGGATGGAGATGTGGGTGCAATGCGTCGTAATGGGTATCTTGTTTGAGGTATATTACGTTTTTCTGTTAGAACTGTATCCCAAACACTCAAATTTACCAAATATCTCACGATCTATTCTTTTTCTTCGTGAAATTCAATATCTTTGGCCAATTCTCGCACCAATCTGCAAAATTCTTCAAGTCTGCGTCTGTACTCTTCAGAAGACATATTGGTACTGATTATTTATGAGTATTACATCTTCCATATCCCAACCGAAAATGACGAACGTCATCTGCCAAACGTCAAATATCAGCTATCAGCTATAAGGTAGACCAAATTTTTTGGTCGACCTTACATAACAAAAAGGATTCATTCCCACATAATATAATATGGACAAGCTAACATCATTTGGAATGCCTCTATAAAAAAATTACCCCTTTATTTGGCAATAAAATATGTTTTTCCGTTCTATTCCACCGTAATGCAATACACACCCAGTATATAGACATATTTTCTTCCATATTCACTATGAAAATCGAGGATGTAAGTATTATTATATGGCAACTATGGCAACACCACCAATCGGAAATGCGATCAACGTTACAACTCAAATCTATTTATAATATTATTTTCCAACAATATCTCAGATAAAAACATCGTGTTTGTATATCAGTATCATACTGCAATTTCTAGGACGCTTGGTAGTGTCATGCGAGTATTGCCGCCTCATAACTCGAGGGTCGTGGGTTCGATACCTAGCGGCGACAGCTGTTTTTCAAATTCAATAATTCATTCCGACGATGATGGTGTGACGCCACTATCACTTTGTCTCTCTCTGACGCATTGGCTTTCGAGTTTTTTTCTCTAACACATGGTTTGCCTATTCCTAAAGTCAGGCTGTCATAGTTTAATTACTCAGATACGATCGCAGTGACCGTATTAGACGACTCTGGGTACATAGCGAGTACAGCAGGCAAATGAGGATAGTAGTATATCTACCGCGTAAATGGGCCCTGTCCATCCAGTTCTCGAGCTCTTGCAGACAATAGGGGGGTCTAGTTGTGGTTTGTGCAGACTTTCCCAGGTGCACAAGTGTCGTCGACAATGACCAGAAGGTGTTGTCACCGGAGATTCACCTTGTCACATGTATTATCACCTGTCTCACCTGTGTCACCGAATGAATTTGCGATTCACCTTGCCTATTTGTGGTTTGTGCAGACTTTTCCAGGTGCACAAGTGTCGACGACAATGACCAGAAGATGTTGTCACCGAAGATTCACTTTGTCACCTATAGGTACACTTCACCTGTTTCACCTACTTTACTGATTCATAATTATATGTTCCAAATTCTAGTTCCACAGACCTCAATCACCCTATATACATGTTTGAAATATCAATTGGATATCGCAAGCTGACCCAGAGGTCGACAGTATCATGTATTTGGTGGTGCATAATATGTAATTCATAATAGATATCATGTTCCTATAATGAATATTTGAGAGATACATTGTTCTTCAACCTGGTAATGGGGAAGACTACTGAGGGAAGAAATCCGTGCAAACCTCTTTCAATCGACGAATCATGATTTATATTTTATGTACAATCAATATTATGAGTTGAAGTTGAAGGGAATCGAATCTATATCGTTTTGAAATCAGCATATTTCATTCGATATTTCAAACAGCCAAATATAATGGTGGAGTCGTGACGTATTAGTCCCGAACTGTAGCTATCTCTCTCTGATACCTCGTCATTCTGCAGTGTTGCAGTGTAATTGGTCAGTTCGAGGACAATAGGCGTGTTGGGACTAAGACGTCGCACCAGTCACACCGATGAATTGATGAAATTTCAAATGGCGCAGGAATTGTGTGTTTTGAAATGGACATATACTAATTTATTTTTTTTCATCGTCTTAGCATGAATGGAAAAATTCAAAATTAATTCACTGGTAGTTTTTCAGTATAGAGTTCACGATAATGTCGTTTTAAAAAATCAGTGGTCTTCCCCATTGTACTTTGATCTATAATTTTTCCCATCAAATGAAGTTATATCTCAAAAAGCATTCAATCATTACATACATGAAATCACGAGGATGTGGTCGCGAGTTTCTGATGATGAAGAAAGATTCTGTCAAGGGCATGTCGCTGCCTGTCATAGGCAGATCAGACCAATACCCATTTTTCTTAGATATAATGTGGAAAATGAGTTGAAAATAACTGTTTCGGCAAGTGATATAGTTACAATAGAAGATGTAAATACTAAAAGACAAATCATGTTGTCTCATTGTGAATTCGAAGAGTTTTTGGATTTTATGGAAAAGCAAGATAGTGCCCTGAAAGTGTTTTGCGATTACGAATATACATTTGATGATGTAACATTGAATTATTGGTCAGAGGATGGAATGAATGATGTGATTCTCACGAAAAACAATATGGAACTTTGGGTTCATCTAGATGTTATCGAGAAAATCCAAGTGAATAAGTTACGTGATATGTTGATAAGTATAAAAGGAGCTGTTGGTATCGATGTGAACCATTCATGAATAAGACTATTCCACTTGACAGCACAATTTTCAGGATGTATGTTTCATATACTTGTAAGGGTTGTTGGAGAACCTCCAAATGCACCCTTATCAGTAATACGCTGGGTTGGGGAGTTAGAAAAACTAAAATGATACGTTGTGAAACATGTGAACGTATAACAATATGGTTAATCAATGAGGAATGAAGATGATGATTGATGTCCTGAAGAAAGGAAACATGACATATCAATATCATGTTTGCATGTATTGATTCTCAAATGAATAAAGAATTACAATATTCAAAAGCATAAAGAGATTTTTATTTATCAAAAATAACATATATGGAAAGAGCTTCAATATTGATGATGACTTATACAACGTCTCAGCTCTTGCAAGCATCTAGAATGATTTCATTCGTAAGTAAGGTATGCAGAAGAATCCTTCTGATTGTTTGTTATCGAACTGCTAGGTGCGGGCGTAGATGACTTTCCGAATTTTAAATCTGCATATTTTGGGGCCCACAAATCAGCTTCTATCTTGAATCCAGAACTGAGTGTCATACATGCGGAGTAGTGTACCTACGTATGCACGAACACAAGATGGCCGCCGCCGGAAGTGACGTCACAACCGTTTCTGTGGTAGAAGGTGTTGGCTGCACGGAAGTGACAAGATGGCTGCCGGAAGTGACAGATGACAAGTGACAGATGACAGATGACAAGTGACAGATGACAAGTGACAGATGACAAGTGACAGATGACAAGTGGCAGATGACAAGTGGCAGATGACAAGTGACAGATGACAAGTGACAGATGACAAGTGGCAGATGACAAGTGACAGATCACAAGTGACAGATGACAAGTGACAGATGACATGTGGAAGTACTCTGAACTTAGCCCCCTAGACTCTGGACTCTAGAGCTTATGGGTGTGTCCTAGGACTTTCTTCTTCTTCTTTTTGAAAGGTAGTTGATGACGTCACAATCTAGTGACTTTGCCCACCAGATTTAGGTTGGTATTACTACAATTGGTAGCACTTTGTTTCAAGGTCACCCGATATGCATGTTGCAGGTGGTCGATGAGTCATCCTTATCTCGACTTCATAGAACAATGCCTCCTTTGTTTGCCATATGTTATCTAGCTTTCCTCTAGAACAATGCCGCCTTTGTTCTCTCTATGTCACTGTCAGCGTTTCTTGGAATTCCGGCTATTCGGAAATTGCGACGCAATATACGAGAACAATGCCGCCTTTGTTTGCAGGTGTCCGATTACGTAACAACCCCATCCGATTGCATCATCCTTATCTGTGTGAGAACAATGGGTCCATTGTTCTGACGCAGGTGGCCGATGAGTCATCCAACAGACATGTTCAAACTTGTTGTTGTCACGAGCCATTCAATCATGGATACTGAATATGTCTCAAAGAACGATTGCCGAATCCTTCCAAAAGCTTATATTCGCTGTGCGCATGCGTAGCTACCACTACCACTATTCAGACTTGACCTTTGAATCAGTGTTACAATGTCCTTGCACGAGTACAGAAGCAAGTTGGAGGAATTTGGAGAGTGTGTTCGACAGCTGAACAAAGACATAACATTGTACCAAGATAAAACCAGAGTGTTGAATCAATTGGAGAATCTGAGTTTGTGGGATAAAGTCTTCAGCAGCTGTGGAATAGTACGAGCAGTAGAGGTGCCTGTTGAGCAGAGACGACACATCCAGCCTCAAAATGTCACGGGTGGCATTCATAGTTCTGACAGCAATTTTGAATAACGTATTGTATACAAATGTTCCCAACGATGTCAAGAACATGGCGATATGTTTCAATGACTCGAAAGAAGATTGCAATCGATCATCGTGGACAGCGATGCGAAATAAGTTGGTGAACAATGGATGTCTACCAGTATTCTACAAAGAGATACCAGAGACGAATAATTCCTTCTTCAAACTCAAGTTGATGTTTTCCGGTGGATCTGAAGAGGATACCGACTGGCAAACTATAGGAGCCCCCATATACATATATCGTGAATAAAATGATGGAACTTATACAAGGTGTTTCAATAAAACTTCAATCCTTATCATAATGTTTATTGAGTCAAACAAAGTACATCTTCATTTAGGTAATATTACATTTATAAACCACTGGTAAAGTTGATCAACGTTCCGCTGGGCACACATATATTTTCCATTGGCGTGGTTGGGGCAGTACGATATAGTTTGCTGGTAGGTTTCACTGGAACAGGGTGTTCCATCATACAAAGCAACATCGTATACAGTTGGGAATACTTCAAGTTCTTCACATTTCGTCTTCAAAAAGTCAGCTTTTTGATTGCCCCTCACGTACATACATTCAACCGAATGCAATAGATATTTCTCCAAAATGTCGTTCAGCTCCGTATATTCAACATCACCAGCCTCATATGGTATTTCATGAACGAATTTCTCCACATAACGGGTAGTTTTCTTGTCACGTCCACTAATGGTAGCAAACGGTGTAGGCGGTTTGAATAGGAAGTTGGATCTCTGGCGGCCAATTTGAATGTTCAGCTCTTTTGGGTAGAAAACACTGTCAAAAGTGAAGCCTTGAATGTCGACAAGTGCGATCCTCATGACGGCTGACGATCGAATGCGAGCTCGAGCAGTTTGCAGTTGGTATATATACAGGGTGTCAATTTGAAAACTTCCCACCCTTAATATCTCCCTCCAAGTCGTTAATATGGAAAAACGAAAAGACAGGTCGATTTTATTCTCGAGGGGGACACTTTGAATTGATATTTTTGACCATCATGGTTCAACCCCCTAGGAGGGGTAGATGTCACCCTCAGAATATGAATAGGGAAGAGGGGTCAAGTGGCACATCATTTTGTAGGGCGTTCAATTTTCTTTCCAACGATACCCTACTTCACTATTTTTTACGAGCAATTTCTGAAAAATAGCGTTCTTAATCTACAGAAGTGATCTAAACTTGCCTGCACAAAGATGCATGATTTTCAGGTTAGTATTTGAACAGAGATTTTTGAATTGATTCTCCTTTCAGTAAAACTAGTCAGGAAATTAGGTAACAACTTCACATCTTCTCAACAGGGGCAACATAATATCTTTCTCTTCAACGGTATATCTTACTTTACTATTTTTTGATAACCAGTGATTAGAACTTGCCTTAACTCAGATACATTGTCTTCAGGACGAAAATTATTGTTTTGAATCTTCCATTGATGAAAATGGTTAGAAGGTTAGGTGGCATCGTTACAATAAAAATAAATCTAGTCTACACACGTTTGATTTTTTGTTTGTTGGTTATATTACTTGGAAAAAAAACTTTCAGAGCGCCAGATAGAAATTTCGAACATCTATTCACGTTCTATATTATAAACTGTTCGAAATGTTGTCCATTTTGTTCTAAACAGTAATGAAGTCTGTTTTCGAACTCCTCTCTAACATTCTGGAAAACTTCACCACGAATCGAGCGGCATGCTGCTGTAATTCGTCCTTTGAGTTCATCAATATCCGTCGGTTGTGTTTTGTAAATGACGGATTTGAGATGTCCCCAAAGGAAAAAATCTAAAGGAGTCAAATCCGGTGATCTCGGAGGCCACTCAGTTGCTCCCCTTCTGCCAATCCATCTATCCGGGAATCTGTCATTTAATCACTGTCGAACAGGAAGAAAATAATGAGGTGGGGCACCGTCCTGCTGGAAATGTAACAGATCCTCCTGCAGAAGTAAATTACCGTCTGCATCAATTTGATTTTCTAGCTCGTGAGTTATAAGAGGATCGATAGTATCTTCAAGCATATCTAGGTACAGATTTCCAGTCAAATTTTCTTCAATGAATAAAGGACCAACAATGGCATTCCCAAGAATACCAGCCCAATTATTTTTTTGTGGTTGTTGTGTATGTCCTTCTCGAAAAATGTGAGGGTTTTCGTCACTCCAATAGCGACAATTTTGTCTATTCACATTTCCATTCAGAAAAAATGAACATTCATTGCTGAAACAGATATTTAATAATAGATTAGGGATGGCATTGACTCGATTTGACATCGTTTCACAAAATTCTATTCTTCTATCATAATCATCCCCATGGAGCTCTTGAAGAATCTGCATCTCATATGGATGAAATTCATGTAATTTCAGTGCTTTTCTCACAGTCTCGTGTGACATTCCCGTCTGTTCTGCCACTGAACGTAAGGAGCTAGTAGGTTCTGCAGCAAATGTTCCCAAAACTTCAATTTGAGCTTCTTCATTCAGTACTCTAGGATTATTCCTTTTTTAATTTTTCACCGAACCAGTTTCGTTAAACTTCTTCACCAAATCAAGCACATACCGGTGACTAACATTACAATCTGGATTTCTTTCATTAAAAAGAAATGCCGCTCTTCGTGCGCACTTTCCAGCCTCTCCATAAATCACAATCATTTCAGTTCTATTTGAAAGAGTGTAAACCATTTTCACAATTATAGGTACCTACTCTGAATAAACGTATTACTGATTAGCTCAACAAATGAAACTCATCAATCAATAATACTACCAGATCGTTTGAATTTGCTGAACAATTTTTTGCTCAAAAAACAGAGTTTTTTTAAATCAGCAGTGGCAAGAAAGGAACAAAAAAGGAAGGCCATCAAATGATTCATTCGAAGTGTCCCCCTCGAAAATAAAATCGACCTGTCTTTTCGTTTTTCCATATTATTGACTTGGAGGGAGATATTGAGGGTGGGAAGTTTTCAAATTGACACCCTGTATACTCAAATCAAGGTTCTGACGACTTCCGTTAGAGGGGAGTACTCTAGCAGACAGTCATGTACGATGATGCAATAGGCTGTGGTGTCAGCAGGGAATCCTTTATCGGCTTCGATCTCAAGCTTTATATCAACTGTCGATGATTTCATGGTCTCTTCCTGCCTCGAGCGATCAATCACAAATAATGCATGCTGTTTGAATTCCCCATAATCCAAGATTGGGTGAACCTCCGTCGAATGTGAATAGCTCGAGTAGAACCTGGTATAGTTGTAGTAAGCAAGGGTGTAGTCTTGTTTAGCGAAATCCAGCTGCATTTTCTCATTAGGCCAATATTCACCATTAAGGGCTAATCTGATACTAACTATGCTCGTGTTATCAAAGTGGGTAGCATCAGCTCCTGCATTGTCACGTTTAGCTTTCTGGAAGCATACAATAACGTACCGAGGACGTTCTACCGAAGCGCTCGTTTCGACTGCCCAAATTCCACTTTTTGCGCCGTTTGTAAGAGCAGGCGATTGGCTGAGGTCCCATTTCCTGAATGGAATCAGTATAGGTGTATCATTTTTAATGGGTTGCATCAGTTGTAGTTTGATTTCATCGTTCGGAAATACGTGCTTCACTTTTAGCACTACACTATGTATTTGTACTTCAACTGTAGTAGTAGTGGTTGTAGGTCCATTGGGGAGTTCCTGTACTATCACGCAATCGTTATCATTACGAGCTCGAATCAGTCGGATTGTTTGTTTTCCATAGGTGATTGAGGTGTAGTCATTGAAAACGTTGAACAGGTGCTTGAGTGGTATCAACAAACTGAATGTCTTGTCAATTGCATTCAAAAGCGGTTTATCAGGATACGTCCATCCGGCTGTGGATGAGTGTTTGGAATCATCAGGTTTATAGCACATGAATCCTCGCACACTACTCACGATCCCTGGATCTCTGACTACTTCTATCTCTCTTGCACTCTGCACATAACTGCAAGAATCGAATAGGAATGCTCCACAGTTGGGGGCCAAGTACACATTTCCAGCTCCTTGCACATTCAACGTTCCTTTGATTTCCAGCAAAGACTCATGCATTGCAAAAAATGTGTCTGCTTGATTTATGTT
Source organism: Phaedon cochleariae (assembly GCA_918026855.4). NCBI lineage: Eukaryota > Metazoa > Arthropoda > Insecta > Coleoptera > Chrysomelidae > Phaedon > Phaedon cochleariae. The sequence goes on from OU896710.1 coordinate 27,603,760, forward strand.
GATTTCCACCATATCATTGTTATTGAAGGATTTGACGTATGGGATGTAGGAGCGATATTCTTCTTTTCGAATGGTTTCATCATATCTGGGCTGACGATACTGATCAAAAATTGGGTTTGTGTGGTTGAATGTTGGTGCTGTTGATTCTTCCGAACGAATATACTCGCGCTTGTTCATTTTTCACTCGTAATCCGATTGCTTGCAGAAAGAGAACGTTTTCTGGAGTGAGCTCCTGTCTCTTCGGAGGTCCCGTTGATACTGAGGAGTTTGTGGTTAATCTTTTATTATCAACTACTAGACCCATTCAACGTTCTTGCAAGTCCAAGTGTAGGGTGCCCTTTTCTCCTCGAAAATTAACAGGTCTTAGGTCCTGATCCAGCACTCTAACGGTAATGTTAGTGATGTCTCTCAGGCTACTTCTCACAGGTAAATAGAGAGGGGTATTTGGACGTTCGTTGATAGCGTAACCAGGATCTACGGTGATGGGGAAGCTTGATATAGTGTGAGCAGGCCTGTCTGCATAAAACGACCCTTCAGTGATGTTGCAATCGAAATGTAGGCTTGATACTTTCAGAATGTTCACAGGACGATCTGAACAGTGAACTCGGCCAGGTTCCAAGATCCTCTTCGAAAATCCCAACATTTCACTAAAGCTGTTATCTTTCTCAAAACTGATGGTATGTTGTCGACTATAGATTTCACACTTCAAAGTATTGTTGTTGGACTTCAAAGTGAAATCTGCATCAGCTTCTTGAATTTGTCTCCGAATGTAATCCTCAATATTTTCTATCTCATAACAGCCGGTCGGAAACTGAATCTCTTTCAGCACTTCACGATTATCGTTCTCGTAGTAGTAGAACTTTTCACCATCAATATTCGGTATGGGATGATAGGTGTGAAATCCTAGTACAGCTATGTAATAGCTTTTCAGAGGGTGCAGTAGTATCGGTGAGGAGGGTGTGAAAGAGAACTGGTTGGTGGTACTCGTCAAGGTCAACAGTAGAGACATGACGTACCTAATGACACACAGCTATACTTATGAATATTTATTCCAAGACAACTCTACACTTCAGGAAATAATTACAACCATGACATTCAAACTGTGAGCTGACCGGGCCATCAACGTGGGTTCGAGCATCAGGTCTATTATAGTGGATGTAACAAGGCAAACGAATTCTCAGATCAAAGTTCTTCCTATAGTCCTGTGGTAATTTATGCCAAACATCTAATAGTTCCTAAGGTCTAACATGTTGGATCAGATAGTTGATGGGGAAGAGTGCCAATTCTTCTGCGGAAAAGTTTTGCAACGCCTTCTCACGGTGAAGATATGCTAAAACGGCTTCCATTGTACAGGAACTCTAGACAGAGATGACCACAGTTGATTTGGTTATATTTCTGGAATGGATCGTTATTGTAATAGAGTTTGACTTTGCCCAGATATTGGACAAGTTCTCTCGGTGGCTTCAGGCTACCGAATGAATCGAAATACTCGACGACATCATTTATCTTTCTGTAAGCTACCCAATGAGTGCCTTGGTTCTTTGACACGTCCAAATTTAGAATTGCAGATTCGCGTTGACGGGGTCCACTGCTTGGTAAGTTGTCACGCATGAAAACACCCCGAAAATGTGGGATTCTCAAATGTTCAACATACTTTGTCAACTCGACATCATACAACGGTCGATTGGGTAGCTTCATCGGAAGTTTTTTTGCTTTTTCAAAAACAAGCCGAAACCTCCTTTGGCGTTTCTTTTCAAGTACAGTCCTTTGCCAATAGTTTCCATAGCCTTGTTATGTCGATGGTCTTCTTCCACCTTTTTCTTTGCATTCCCAGCGTCAATGACAGTCTTTGCGATTGCTCCAGCACCTCCAGCTAGAGATCCTAGTGCACCAAGAGCAGCAAAGATTGGTAGCAGTGGTGGAATCCCACCGGATTTGGCATCGAAAGGAATTATTCGTGGTATTTTAACTTTTTTCCTTCCACCTGCTCGTTTAACGGCATGCCTAGCAGCTTTCAAAGCAAACGATGCAGCCTGTTTCATATTGGTCGAGGGATTCTTCTTCAACGTCTTTCCGATTTTCCCCACGATATGTTTTTTGAAAGAACATCCCATCCCGAGCTTGCGTTTCACCTTCATCCCGGAAGTAACTACTAATGCTGCAGCTCTTCCACCGAACTTGGCACCTCTCGACCTAACACGTTCCCAGGCAGCGTTCTCCAATACCGAATCCGCTAGTAGTTGAACTAGGATACCACGACTATAGGCATAGGGAAATACACGCTTTAATCTTAACCGGAACGCGGCCTGTGTTCTAGCGGGGAAGCGGGGTAGCGGGAGTGCGATGGCTTGACATCATCAGTGACAGGGTGTTTGAGTTGAAAAAAAGTTAAAAATTATATCTACAGGGTGTCCCACGGTTAAACCACCCCACTTTAGGGGTAGATATTGAAGGATTGGGGAGTGTGGGTACTCTGAGAGAAGGATTTTTCGCGAACATTCCAATGATGGCAACTTGCCTATATGCAAAGTCTCAAGGTTTACGAGATATCGCTCTAAATGCGTTGGAAATATCATATGAAATAGTCTCTTTGGATATGACATAGTAGAGCTAGTTTCGATTTTTTCCCAGCGTCAAAAGAAAATATGAATAAGTATTGAAGTTGAATATGATCAAATAACAGGAAATTAGTGATAAGAAGATATTACAATAGAAAAACAAGTTTATCATTTGGAAGAAAACAAACAAATTTTACAAGAAATGGAAAAAACAAGGTAAGAGCTAGTTTCGATTTTTTTCCCACCGTTGAACGAGAATATGAATAAGTATTGAAGTTGAATTGAATCAAATAACAGGAAATTACTGATAAGAAGATATTATAATAGAAAAACAAGTTTATCATTTGAAAGAAAAAAAAAACAAATTTTACAAGAAATGGGAAAAAAACAATCTCTTATCAGAAGACAACATATTATGTGAGGAACATTATGTTTTCATTAGATTAGATTAGATTTAGAATGGGGCCTTCGGGCTATCTGCCTCCACACCGCGACCTTTTCAGATCTATTGTGTCTGCCCTCAAAATCGATTAGAGTTCTTCGGCTAGCCCCGTCTTCTCTATGAGACTCCATAGGCTAGCTTTCAGATCCCCTGTGTATCTCTGGGCTTCTGGTTTTTCCTCACCCAGCGTAAGGAACCTTAGTCTTGACAAGCCCTCACAGTGGCAAAGTATGTGTACTGCTGTTTCCTCCTCTTCCTGACAGAACCTGCACAGCAGTTCTTCAGTCAGACCTATCGTACTCATGTGTTTGTTGAGCCTACAATGCCCTGTGAGAAGTCCCACTAGTATTCTAGTTGAACTTCGTTTCTGGCTTAGTAGATATTCTGTGAATGTTGGCGATGGTTTTTTAATAAACTCTTTTGCCTGTCTCATTCCTGGCGATTTGTTCCACCATTCTTGAGATTTGGTTTGCATCCATGATTTGATACTAGTCTTTTGTATAGCTTTCGCAATACCACAGAAGGGTTCTGGGCCATTCAGAGCTTTGTTTGCTCCTGCTCGGGCAAGTGAGTCTGCCTCTTCATTGCCCTCGTACCCTGTATGTGCTGGTACCCATGCTAGAGTCAGTCTGTTCTGACTGCCCAGTGCATTTAGGGTTTCTAAGCAGTCCCATACTAGTTTTGAGTTAACTTGCATAGAGTTGACTGCTTTGATTGCCGCCTGGCTATCTAAATAGATTGCAATGGTTTCGCCTTTAAACTCTTGCCTTATCAATTCTTTCACGCAATGATGTATTGCAATAATTTCTGCCTGAAACACCGTCGCGTATTTACCTAAGCTCAGTGAGATTCTTGTCTTTGGCTTGGCCCCATAAATACCGGCTCCTGATCCAAACTCAGTTTTGGAGCCGTCCGTATAGACAGCAATGTCTGCATTGATAGGAGGTCCTTCCTTCCATGCCTCTCTGTCCGTTATACTTATTTTAAAAGTTTTTTCAAAGCTATATTTTGGAATTATGCCATCCGTTGGCATTCCCATGATGGGGTCGCTTTCCAACTCTTCATATAGCTTTCTATAGTCTTTACCGTGCGCGTTGCTTATGGGTGCTTGACCCCTTGACAATCTACTCACGACTGCTCTGGCTTCGCCTTGAATATATATTTGTAGTGGTGGTAGGTTCAAGAGGACCTCTAAAGCGGCTGTTGGAGTGGTTTTCATTGCACCAGTGGCACTCAGGCAAGCTTGCCTTTGAATAGCACTGAGCCTTCGAATCACTCCAGCCTGTTGTGTCTTTGGCCACCAAACTACTGACCCATATGCTATCATAGGCCTGATGACGCTGGCATAGAGCCATGTGGTCATTTTTGGTTGCAGTCCCCAATTTTTCCCGCACATTCGTCTGCACAGATTGGAGGCTACTGTACTTTTTTGAACAATTTTTTGTAGGTGTTGATTCCATGTTAACTTATGGTCAAAGATGACTCCTAAGTATTTTGCCTCTAGGGCGAACGGAATTTCTACCCCGTTGAGTACTGGTGACTTTAATCCTTCCAGTACTCTCTTTTTCGTGAAATTCACTATAGTGGTTTTATGAGGGTTCACGGTGAGTTCCTCCTCTTCACACCAATTGTCAATTATGTTTAGAGCGATTTGTGTGAGCTCCGAGACCGTACTTGCGAATCTACCTCTAGCGATAACCGCCAGGTCGTCGGCATATCCTAAGCAATAATACCCTTTGGATGTTAGCCTTTTGATCAGTTCGTCCATTAGAATGGCCCATAGTAGGGGTGATAATACTCCTCCCTGTGGGCATCCCCTATCTGCTCTAGCTGTCAGAGTTGTCTCGCCAATTGTGGATATGATAACCCTATTTTTCAAATTGACATTTATCCACTGGCACAGGAGTAGCGGTACTCCTTTCCTTGCTAGGGCATTAATTATAGAATTTGTTGATGCGTTATTGAAAGCACCTTCTATGTCTACGAATGTTGTTATAGCTATTTCTTTGTCCTCTATCGACTTTGCGAGTAGCCTGTTCAGATCATCCAGTGCTAAGTCAGTTGACTTGCCTGGCTGATACGCATATTGGCGTTCGTTGAGCGGGTTTCTTTGTAATACCTCGTCTCTTATGTATCTGTCTATCAGTCTTTCCAGCGTTTTGAGCAGGAACGACATTAGACTTATTGGGCGGTATGATTTTGGCGTTTTGTCACCCACCTTTCCCACTTTGGGAAGGTAGATGACTGTCACCTTCTGCCATACTATGGGTATATATCGTATTGCTATACAAGCCTTGAATATATGACACAAGTGTGGAATTAGTATTTCCTGCCCCTTTTGAAGCAGGATGGGGTATATTCCATCTACTCCAGGGGATTTATAAGGTTTAAATTTATTAATAGCCCACCTAATTCTGTTTGGCCTCGATATCTCTGTAGCTAGCCTCCATTCTATGGCAGTTGGCCTGTTCGGCCTGCCAATGGTGCTGTCTGCCACTATCGGCTCATTTAGAATTACTGAGGCCGGAAAGTGTGCTTCAGTGAGCATTTTCAGACTCTCCTCAGAAGTTGCTGTGTAGGTATTGTCATTCTTCTTCAGAAAACCTACTTGGTTTACAGTACCTTCTTTGGCTAGCACTTTGTGGATCCTTGAACATGTGGGGGTTTCTGTGACCTCCTCACAGAACTTTTTCCACGATTGCCTTTTCGATTTCCTAATCTCTTTGTTGTACTGCGTGAGTTTAACCTTATATGTGGTCCAATTCTGGTCGAGTTTTGCTTTGTTGAATAGCCTTCGCACCTCCCCTCGTAGGGTTTCGAGATGCTTGTTCCACCAGATTGTTTTATTGCTTTGTTGTCTTGTTTTTTCCGGGCAGTTACCTTCGTAGGCGGCAACTATTGCCTTGCTCACTTGGTCTACTGACCTTTCAAGACTGTGGCTGTCCCTTATGTCAGCCGTGGTCCTTTGTAGAGATTCTCTGAGTGATGTTGCGTATCCTTCCCAGTTGGTCTCTCTGGGGTTTCTGTACTTTGTTAAGGTACGAGGTGGGGTAATTATATCAAATCTTATTTGTCTATGGTCAGAACACGAAGGTTCATCTGACACATGCCAGTTGACGATATTATCACATGCTTTTTCTGACGAGAGAGTTATATCTAGAACTTCTTTCCTCGCTGCCGTGACAAATGTTGGTTCGCATCCTACATTAGCTATTAATAACCTTTCTGTTAGTATGAATTGCAAAAGTGACTCACCTCTTATGTTGACGTCTGTGCTTCCCCATACAGTATGGTGTGCATTTGCGTCGCATCCTATGATGAGTTGGAGGTTTGCCCTTGCCGCATATGCGATTACTTCGCCTAGTATCGGTGGTGGGCAAACCTCCTCGCCTGGGAAATACGCGGAGCTCACTATCCAGCTTCTGGTACCTTCCTCTGTCGGCGTGGTTAGGAGTCCTGTAACAACATCACCGGTGCAGAGCACCGGTATTAGTGTGCATTTTACTCTATCGCTATATACTATGCATGAGCGAGGTTTATTGTTACCTTCTACGTATAGTACTTTACCTTGGTTGGGTTTCAAGCCAGCTACCCTCCCTCCATGTAACCAGGGTTCTTGCAAGAGGGCCAGGTCGAGACCCTCTTTGTCAAATCTCCTACATACCATAGCGCTGGACGCCTTGGCATGATGGAGATTCAACTGCAGAACCCTGATCCTTCGGTTCAGTTCTGTGAACTGAACCCTTCTTCCGCCTTCTTCGAGGCATCTCCCTCCTCCATGGGTGTTGCGCTCTCATGTGCTATTTGCCTCTTGAGAGGGCTACTCCCACTTTGGGAGGACTCTGTCTCGTCCTCTTCTTGTGCCTCTTGGGCCTCCGGAATCGGCTCGGCGTGTTCTTCTTGTTCCTTGACACGTTTCCCCTTCTGTCTGAACTTAATTCTCCCTAGATTGAAGTAGGGAGACATGTCAAGTTTCACTAGTTCTTCCAGTGACTGTTTGTCCATGGAGAAGACCCAAGTTTGTCCTTTGGCCGCAGGAGTTTTGCCCCAAACCGTCCAAAGGTGCGTGTGTAGCCCATGATTTGCGACTTTAAGCCGGTGCAGAATTTTTTCCGCCTCCGGCTTTTGCCCTCTTTCATCAGGGATGAAGGTAGTGCAGGCGTAGGTTTCAGGTAAGTCATCGCCCTCCAACACTGTTAGGGTAGCTCCCTCCCAGGGTTTTATGGTTGGGATGACCTCCTTCAACCAGTCTGCACTAGTGCGATCCACGCACATCATAACCAAGTATCCCGGTTTATGAGTGCATTTTGCAAATCGCACTTAGGGTCCCTCTATGGGGATTTGATCTAGAGCCTCGGAGATTGAGTCCTGGACTTCTGTGAGCCTTTCAGTACTCATTTTCACCTCCGGGAAGCCCGTGTGTACCACAGCAACCTTTACTGAGGTAAGGGCATCTTTGAAGGATACTCCTTCGTGCCTTGGTTTCTTCCTCAGCTGGCTGGTCTGTGGCGGTGTCGCACTGGTTGACCGTGGTCGTTTCGTCGCTTTCGTGCCTTTTATGTTTTCATTCTACCACCTTGATATATAACAGCGGACCGCTCTGACAAAATTCAGTCAACGTTCGACATCCACATAAATCAACACCTAGCCACATCTAATAGCAATCTTGTGTAGTGCCAACTGCTGATACCTAATGAAAGTAGGTTTTTTTTTCTTTAAATTCACCTGGTAATGCAATTTCTTTAAGTAATTTTTAGTTTTTATTCCTAAAAGCGAATACTTTTGCTTGATATCTTCATTTTTTTTTTGTGTACATATCATAAATTATTTCGATGTTTTTCATATTGAAAAGTGAATGTCATTGTGTGTTTTCATCGATTCATTTCTTCGTGTAACATCATAATTCACTCATTCTATTTCAAACATTTGAAATGAAGAGATTTTCACTGATGTTGTTTGATCTCTGATTTTTAGGTATCACATTACAGTTAGACAGCCACATAAAATCAACACCTAGTCACATCTGATAGCAATCTTGTGTAGTGCCAAAACTGCCAATATCTAAGAAAGTAAGTTTTTTTCTTAATATTCACTAAAGCTTTATCCTGATGTTTGATGCAATTTCCGTAATTCACTTTTTTTTGTTTTTATTTCTAGAAGCGAATACTTTTGCTTGATATCTTCATTTTTTTTGTGTACATTTCATAATTCATTTCAATGTTTTTCATATTGAAAAGTGAATGTCATTGCGCGTTTTCATCGATTCATTTTTTCGTGTACACATCATAATTCAACCATTTAAAATGAAAAGACCAGTTCCACAATCTTTTCTTTTTAGATGGATCTGAATGCAATCAATAATGTTGGGATGTCATGCAACAGGAAAGTGTTGAGGAAACTGAGCCAACTGCCCCTAGATGTGCCACACCCCATTGTAGCAGCACAAATTAAAACAGGAAAATACGGAGAAGCCCCACTCATCGAGTTGGAGGATTGCAAGGTATTCTTGCCTGGCAGATCAACCAGTTTGAACTGGAGAAATACGCCCTCGTCTACAAGGGACAGAAAAACTGTGGCCAGTTCCATCCCCTCGAACAGTTTGAAATTGTCGAAACCACACCTCAATCACCAACATCATAAGCTATTGAGAATCAGAGTGTGAGTCATTTTACTTTGTCACTTTTCGCAAGATACATTTGTAAAGATGAATATCGCTAAACAACCATCAGAAAACTAAAGAAAATTTTGTTTGATAATTTCACTGATAGGGATGAAAAAATTTGGTTAAATCGCTTAAAGAGGTACATAAGATTATGTAACAATGAAATTAATGAGAATAAGATGTCCATAGGCTTGATGGGAAAGTTTCAAACGAATGTTGGTCATTTTAAGCATTTTCGCAATTTAATTCGAAATAGACATCGAGACAGTAGAGGGCTTGAGATGAAAAATAGGGTTCAATGGAGAGATGTAGCATCAGGTTTTTCAAGTAGAATCAGAACGGGAATAATCATCAATATAACACATAAGGACTTGGAGCAATATTTCATGGATGCATTCATTTTATTCAAAAATAAAATCAAAAATATATTGAAGGAATTTCCAATTATTAAAGTGAACGGTAATTTCTGTGGAGAATTCATAAAGAAATCAGACGATGCAGAAATTATCGAATTGAAATATTTCAACACTAAAAATGCCATTGTGGACGTAGGAACGGATTTACAACATTGGTACTATGATAATGTTCAGGACAAAATTTTGAATAAATTGTACGAATTTCAAGAACGTGACTCTGGGTGGGCTTTGCATAAAATAATCTCGATGGAAGTCAATATTAACAAACTTGAAATGGGAAATGGTTTATCTTTTATTAGACTTCCAGAACAAATTTTGAAAAAGCAAGCATGTTTGAATATAAAAAATACTGACTCGGCATGTTTCTATTGGTAAATCATAGGTGCCTTCTACCCAGCGAAAACAAATAGGGAACTGACTTCTTCATATCCATATTACACTACAGTTCTGAAAACAGTAGTTTCAGATGATGCACCCATGTCTCTACGTCAAATTCCAAAATTTGAAAAAGACAATAACATTTCCGTGAATGTATACACATTAGAGTTGAATTTATTCAAGGAAAAATCATATTATACTGTGGTGCCAGCTAGACTTACAAAAAATAAATCAGAAAGGCACGCTAATCTATTGCTAATTCAAAACAAATATTATCCAAAATTAAACGATTATGAGGCTCCTCCGATTGATGAAGAAGATTCTGACATCAAATACCATTACTGCTTGATTCAAGATATGTCTAGATTAATATCAAACCAAGTGAATAAACATAAGGGTAAAAAATTTATTTGTGACAGATGCATGAATTATTTTCAATGTGAACAAAAATTTATTGATCATGAAATGCTCTGCTCTCAATTGAACCAATGTAAAGTTTCATTTCCAAAATATGATCACATAGAATTCAAAAATTTCACCTACCAACAAACCACCCCCTTTATAATCTATGCAGACTTTGAATGTCAATGAGAACATGTGGATGATATGGTTTCATCAAAAACAAGCAAATATCAGAAACATGTGGCTCATAGTGCAGCCTATTATTTTAAATGTGATTTCGATGATTCCTTGTCGTTTTTCAATAGCCATAGGGGTGAAGATTGTATGGATTGGTTTGCAAATGAAATGTCGAAGATAGCTGAAATCGTGCAATCTAAAATCAAAACAATCGTGCCAATGACTGTTAGTCCTGACAAATGCAAAGCAAAAATCTGTCATATTCGTGAGAAACCATTCAGGGAGAAAGACATTATCGTAGCTGATCATAATCACTTTTCAGGCGAGTTCAGGGGGTGGGCGCATCAAGCACCCTGTAACATAAATTTCAAGAAACTCTTTGTTGTTCCAATGGCATTTCACAACCTGATAGGATATGATTCACATTTCATGTTCAGTCAATTGAGTAAAAAGGGCCGTATGAGCATACTTCCAATAAACATGGAAAAGTACATATCTTTCACTTTACATGATGACAATACAGACATCAAATTCCGATTTATTGACTCTTTTCGCTTCATGGGTACATCCTTAGATAAATTATCTTCAATCATGGATAGAAAAGATTTTGAAATTTTGAAAATAGAATTCAGTCATTTGAACGATGATACATTCAGTCTTCTCACCAAGAAGGGTGTTTTTCCCTACGATTACATTAGTTGTTTGGAAAAATTGAATGATACTGAATTACCTACAAAGAAATATTTTTATAATAAATTGAATGATGAACACATTAGCGATGAGCAGTACGCCCAATATTCTGACTTATATTTAAAAACAGACGTTATGTTGTTGACCGCTATTTTCGAGAAATTCCGGCAGAAATGTAGGACAACTTATGGGTTAGATCCAGCATGGTACTATACAATGCCTGGATATACATGGGATGCCATGTTAAAGTACACCAAATGCAAACTGGAATTATTGAATGACGTTGATAAAATCATGTTCATTGAGAAGGCATTACGTGGTGGTATTTCTGTTTGTAGTGGTAGGTATTCAGAAGCTAATAACAAGTATATGTCTGAATATGATTCCAATAAACCTTCAAAATATTTCATGTATTTAGATGTAAATGATTTGTACGGTTGGGCAATGTCAGAGTCTTTACCATTCGGAGATTTCTCATGGATGGAAAACGTTGAAAATTTCAACGTAATGAATATTGCTGATGATGCTCTTGAAGGATATATTTTACAAGTGGACTTAGAATATCCTCGCGACCTACATAACAATCACAAAGACTTTCCATTTGCTGCTGAACATCACATACCACCCGGCTCAAAATTACCAAAATTAATGACAACACTTTACGACAAAAAAGATTATATTTTACACTATAGAAATTTAAAACAATGTTTAGCAAACGGACTGAAACTGACGAAAATCCACAAAATTTTGAAATTCAGGCAATCTTTCTGGCTCAAATCATATATAGATCTGAATACTTCTTTGAGGACTGCCGCAACAAGTGAATTTGAGAAAAATCTCTATGAACTAATGAATAATGCAGTATTCGGTAAGACAATAGAAAACATACGAAAGCATAGATTAGTGAAACTAGTAAGGTCGTGGGAGGGACGTTATGGAGCCAGAAATCTCATAGCTAGTCCACGATTCCGTGGTAGAACGATTTTTGAAGAAAACTTGATTGCCGTAGAAATGCAGAAAGCCGAAATAATTTCTAATAAACCTCTATACGTAGGAATGGCCATTTTAGAATTATCAAAATATTGTATGTACAAATTTCACTATGAGTATATGCTTCCGAAAATGGGTATTGAAAGGTGTAAATTGTTATATATGGATACAGACAGCTTCATATATGAATTGAAATGTGATGATGCATATGAAGAAGTTATAAAGGCTGATCTCTCTCAATTTGACACATCTGAATATGCTCCAGACAATGAATATAATATGCCACTAGTCGATAAAAAAAAGTTGGGTTTATTAAAAGATGAAGCAAATGGGGAAATCGTTACTAATTTCGTAGGACTACGTTCGAAAATATATGCATATAAAGTACAAGGGGGTAAGGTTGTCAAAAAATCGAATGGGGTGAAAACTAATGTTGTCAAGAATAAAATTGGGTTCGAAGATTATTTGAAATGTTTGAAGAATTTCAGAGAACAAACAGTGTCTCAACGTACTATCCGTTCATATGCCCACAATGTGTTTAGCATTCAACAATCAAAAATTGCTCTGAGTCCCAAAGATGATAAACGGTATTTGATTCCAGGTTCGTTTGACACATTGCCATGGGGTCATACACAGGCAAAAGAGTAATTTTTTCATGTAAATCAACTCATCAAACATTTATAAAGAAAAATAAACCATACACCTTCACTTACACTCCTCTGTTTTAGATTAGATTAGATTAGAAGAACGATATGAATGTGATATGAATTTACATGATTCACATTATCATTATGAGAGATTCATCGATTCTGGTGATGAACATACAGATATTGAATCTTGACTTACTTTAACAATATGTTACAGATTTTAGTAGCATGATATCATCTTTACAAATGTAGTTTGCGAAAGAAGACAATGAAAAATGCCTTTTTTTCAGAATATGTTTTTTCTTATGGAAATGTAATACTTGTCCTGACTATTAATGTAAATATAATATATGCTGCCTATAGTGAGTGTAAGAGAGAGTGAGAAGGTAAAAAAGTGAGAAGAAGAAGAGAGAGAGAGAGAGAGAGAGAGATTGGATGGACATTAGTTGAAGGTATGGATGTAAAAAACAGTTGTATCATGTCTTCTGACGAATACAGACGTGCCCTAGAAGAATTTGGGTTGAAAGTTAGAAAGCTCAGTGCAGACATCCAATTGTATGAGCAGAAAGTTTGTTTGTTCAAAGATTTCGAGCAATTGAGTATTTGGGACAAGGTGTTCACAGAACCAAGACGTTCAGTTGCAACGTTTCCTACATCGAGAAGAATCCAACCAACACAGCTAGATGGCGATACTGAAAGCAAGCTTCATTCTATTGACAGCTCTGAGCAACAACGTCTTCTACACAAACATACCGTACAATACGAGGAATGCAGCCGTATGTTTTGATGTGAATCGTACACAACAGTGTGATTGGAAGCTGATGAGTAGAATGTATGTCAACGATAACAAACTACCTGTATATTCAATCGACATGCCTCGAGTCAATGGGACCACCATCGAGTACAAATTGAAATTATCGTTTTCTGATGGCAGTGACGGCGAAGTGGGAGACTGGCAGACATTTACATTGGAGAAATGACCCGCAAAATTAGATGATGATCAAGATTCTGTCAATATCATTGCAATTTTGACACTTTGTTGTACACTAATATGTTCACTCATTTTAATCTCACATGTTATTTTCATTATACTGAGAAATAAGGGATGTGATGAATAAAAACTCTGAAATTATTATAAAGTTTTTTATTTTGGCAATAAATTACATAGCCAATTATATAAAGTATCGACATTGTGGAGACTGCACTGGAACCTTCCTCCATGGAAATGATTCATGCAAGGTGGAATGGATTGTTGAAACGTTATTGGTTGCCACCAAGAATTGTCAAAATCTTCTAAATTCACAATGTGATTGGTCATCTCCAACTCTGCACATTTTCGCTGCAAAAACTGAATCTTTTGGTGTCCTCTAACGTAGATGATATTTGTTCGCTGCAGGTTGTCTTGTAGTATTCCATCGAACTCATTTAAATCCACATAACCACTGGAATATCTCAAACCATGCACATAGCGTTCCAGGTGATTTGCCATCTTTTTATCTCCTCTGCTTAAACTCGAAAATTCTACAGATGGCTTGAATAGAAAATGACTAGTCTTTTTGCCAATGCGAATGGTCATTTCCTTTGGAATGAATTCACCATCAACCGTGAACCCTTGAATGTCAACCAGTGCGATCTCCATGACTCTTCGAAGCAAACTGACGTCTGACTGATGCAGCAACACCCACCTAGGCAATATTTCGAACAATTCCGCTGAGTGGGAGATGTTCCATGATTTGATCGTGAATGATGATGCAATAGGCTTTGGTGTCGGGAGGGAAGCCTGTAGTCGCTTCAATGTCCAACTTTATGTCAACTGTGGACGACTTTAGACCCAGATAGCGCCTCGAGCAATCGATAACAAACATTGGTCGGGATTTGAATTCGGCAAAGTTCACTAGAGAGCGCTTTTCTTGACAGTTATGGTAGTTCTTGTTGAACTCTGTATAGTTGAAGTGAGCGTCAGCATATTGGTCTTTGGAAAAGTCCAATAGCATTCTTTCTTGCGGATAATAGTCGCTATTCAGAGCCAATCGTATGGATTTGATGTTGGCATTATCGAACAAGGTGACGTCTTCATGCAAATTATCGGCTTTTTTCGTTTGGAAAAATACTATAACATATCTTGGACTGTCCAATGCAGAACATGTCTTTACGGACCAGATTTCTATGGTAGATCCTTGTGTGAGTGCTGGTAGCTCGTGCAATTCCCATCGGCGAAACGGTATCATCATAGACTCATCTGCTTTGATACGTGTCAACAACTGCAACTTTATGTCATCGTTGGGTGTGAGATGTGGCACTTTCAAATTGATGCTTTCTATCGTTATTTTAGCAATACTCTGAGTCTGAGGAGATCCTTGCAAAGCAGTATTCGCTCTCTCGACAACCTTCACACTATTGGCATCATTGCGAGCTCTCACTAAACGGATTGACTGCTTGCCCCACGTTGCCACTTGATGATCATTGAAGATGGAAAACAAATGTTTCAGTGGAATGTTCATGCTAAACGTACCATCGGTGTTGAGGATCGGAGCATTGGGATAGTTCCAGCCTGCTATGGCTAGATGACGTGAGTCTTCAGGTGTATAACACAAGTATCCTCGCACAGTACTCGTTATTCCAGGATATCTGACAGTGTCCAATTCTTTATTACATAATTCATAGGTGCAGGAATCAAAGAGATAAGCTCCAGCATTGTGGGTTAATGTACCAGTACCACCACCGGTCACCTTCAATTTACCCTTGATGGTAATGATGCCTCCAAACATGGCTAACCACGAATCTGCTTGATTAACCGTTATATCGATGACATCATTTGTTTGCGTTTCGATAGCCTTTGTGGTTCGAAGAAAAATGGACTTTATCACAAAAATTGTAAACTTTATAGCAAATATTGAACTTCAGCAAATGCGGCAAAATTGAACGAGTTGCACTAGATAACGACTCACCACTGTTGAATCACTTCGGATGTTGGTTCATTCAACGAGCAAATCCTCTGACTTCTCAAAGGGGCTCCTTTTGGCATGAGGGAAGATGTGCTGTAGTCACCACGAAGAAACCGGCGGCTCGTCCAATGGTGGCAATGGTTATCCAGATATACACAAAGCACGCACACAAAAAGTCTACAGCTGGAAGCTACTAAACTAATAGCTGTATCGCGGGTAGATTATGCATAAGTAAGCAATAACTTGCTATATAGCGAATGCAGGAATGCAATGATTAATAGAATTAGAAATACATACACCAACCGGGTGACATGTGCGGAGCAGTTCGTCAGAAGCACGGTGCTCAGTAATAAAATTGAAGAGCTACTAAACTGCGCAGGGCGCAGGTGAGAAAAATGAATATCTCTCCGGCAGATTGATATGTCATTGTGTCAACGATACGAGATAGATGTCGTTTTAGTGCAACTATATTGAATGCGCGGAAATAGAATGATATTATAAAATAAAACTAATTGATTAAGAACCTCAAAGGCTTTCCCGAACATTCTGCCCCGCAAAAATGCAGAAATTTATTTTGCATTTTTTGACCCATATATCTATACAGAATTTATATAAATCTCGATTGAGTAATCATCAGTCGAGTAGAAAAAAAAACGAAAAAAAAAATAAGATGGAATAACATTCCATAAGAATAGAACAAAAAAAACTTGATTTGGTTTAGGTACTATTATATAATATATACAAAAATGAATTACAATAACAGTAATAATGTAGGTAGCGAAAATCGGAGGATTAATCGGACTCCGAGGTGGAAAACGGACACAACTTTACCAAAGGGCGCGTTAATGTGCCAGTATTGGTACGGACCGTTGCCACGCGAGAAATTGAGTCGCGACCAGGATGAAGGGCAGTGATGCGGCCCAAGACCCATTGGCAGGGAGGAGTATTCTCGGATTTTATTAAAACCAGCGTTCCGACTTCAGGAGAAATAGTGTCTAGGGTTTTAGCCATTTACCTCTCTGCTGAAGTGTGTGAAGATACTCTCCGTGCCAACGTTTCCAGAAATCCTAATGTAATTTCTGGAGCATCTGCCATCGGGACAGACGATTCATATTTAAAGGCGTAAAGTCAGGTAGCGGTATTGGTGAAACAGGCTCAAGTGTTAAAAAGTGATTCGGAGTAAGCGCATGGATATCCTCAGGATCGTGGGTTAGAGGGCCAAGAGGGCGTGAATTTAGGGTAGATTCGATTAAGGTGAGGACCGTAGAAAACTCTTCATAGGTTAATATCTGCTGTCAAATGACTCTACATAGATGTCCTTTGACAGATTTGACTCCACTTTCCCATAAGCCACCCCAGTGGGGCGAAGCTGGAGGGATAAAGGAATGTTTAATTAATTCGTGTTCCGCGGCATTTTGCATTAATTTAGCCAATTCTCGACTGGCACCTACAAAATTTGTCCCATTATCACTATAAATATGAGAAACTCGCCCACGACGAGCAATGAATCTCTGTAAGGCCGCTAAGAAAGTTCCCGTTGAAAGATCAGTAGCAAGCTCCAGGTGGAGGGCCTTAGTAGTGAAACAGACAAACAAACATAAGTAACCTTTGCAAGTTTTGACACCATTATGTCGAGTCATTGTCAAACAGAATGGACCACCAAAATCGACACTGACATGACTGAACGGTTTGAGTTGAGAAATTCGAGAAGAGGGGAGGTCTCCCATAGGGGGTTGGAAAGTTTTCGGTTTTGACTTCCAGCATTGAAGACATTTTGTCAACACATAATTTATAGCTCTCTTGGGAGATAAAATCCAAAATTGTTGCGAGATTAAAAATTGAGTTGTGCGAAACCCCGAATGCAAATGTTTTTTATGAAAATATTCAATTATCAAGGTGGTAAGGCGACTTGATTTCGGTAATAGTATAGGATATTTGGCATCACGGGACAATGAAGAATGTTTTAATCTACCACCCACTCGAAGTACATCAGTTGCGTCTGTGAAAACATTTAATTTGCGCAGCGGTTTGGAAAAACGATTATTGCGAAGTTCATCCGCAAAGTGTGTATATTGAGTGTATTTTACCAAAATGATCATAGCATTATATAGCTCTGAATTACTTAGCGTACCTTTAAAAGGAGACTGGCGATGAGAACAGTTAAAAATAAAGCGCATCACAAATGCAGTGACACGTTGCACCGAAATGAATGAAGAAAAATTGCGAAGCAAATCGTCAATGACATTTGAAGGACTCGAGTGAGCAAAAAATGCGTATTTTCGATCTTCTTCAGGAGGTAAGTCGCAACTGAAGAAAGAAGCAGGAGGATCCAACCACGGAGTTTTGGATCGTCTTAAGAAATCAGGACCATAAAACCACAACGAATTGTCTACTATTTCTGAAGGAAGTATTCCTCGTGATGCAATATCAGCGGAATTATTTTTTGAGTCAACGTAATACCATAAACCAGGAGAAAGTTTTTATTGGACATACGTCACTCTGTTGGCAACAAATGTTTGAAACCGATGGGGAGAACTTTTGATCCATTGAAGGGTAATCTGAGAATCAGACCAGGCACAAATGGACGAAAAATGCATATGGTATTTTAAAATGTTGATGACAAATGACATTAATTTGGAAAGCAGTAGAGCAGCACACAGTTCGAGACGTGGAATTGTGATTTTCTTCAGTGGAGCCACCTTGGATTTTCCGCAAACAAAATGAGTGGAGATTGAATTATCCGAATTGATATTTCGCAAGTATATCACACAAGCGTATCCCCTCTCACTAGCGTCACAAAATCCATGAATCTCGGAGATTTGTGATGCAACAAAAAAGCGATCGATTTTCAAATTTGACAATATTTGCAATTCGAGTTTATATTGTGTCCAAACACGAATAATTTCAGCACTGGGAGTATCGTCCCAGCCAATATTAGATGCCCACAAGCGCTGAATTAAGTATTTAGGGTTATTGAGGGTTTAATTGAAAAGCCAAAACAGTCCAATGAAGGATTCCAGTGTAATCCTAGGACCTTCAAGGATACATCTTGGTCGAAAGAGAGGGGGTTAGTGGATAAGTGAGATGCCGGAAGGTCCGACAGAAGCGATGGTTCATTACTGAACCATTTTCGTAGCTCGAATCCACCACATTTCAAGAGTGAAATCAATTCAGAAATTAAATTACGTGCATCTTCCAATGTGGAGGCACCACAAACAAAATCATCAACGTATGATGAGCGGCGAATCGATTCGGCAGCCAGAGGAAATCGTTTTTCCTCATCTTCGGCTAACTGTAATAAAGTGCGAAGTGCTAAAAACGGAGAAGAAGTTACACCATAAACGACAGTGTTAAGTACGTAATCCTGAATCGGATCCTCAGGAGAGAATCTCCACACAATCCGTTGGTAATTTCGATGAGCAGAATCGACTAAGATCATGCGGTACATTTGCTTGATGTCTGCACATACAGCAAATTTATAGCAGCGGAAATTGAGCAAAATGGTGACAATATCTTGTTGTAATTTATTACCAGTAAGCAAGCAGTCATTTAAGGAGGGTTGATTTGAAAGCTTGGCCGACGCGTTGAACACTACTCTCAATTTTGTAGAAGTACTTTCTGGTTTCAGTACGCAGTGGTGGGGAATATAATATACATTTTCAGACTCCGGCAATTCTGGGGCTACAGACATATGATTCAGCTCGAGATACTCACGTATGAAATCTTTATATTGGGAATATACATCTGGTTGTTCCAATAATCGGCGTTCTAAGGAAACAAATCTTGTGACAGCTAAATCTCGAATTCGTGGAAAAGTAGGAGACGGTATTTTAAAGAATAATGACACAGTATATCTCGACCAGCAGTATCACGGTAATGCGTAGATACAAAAAAATTTTCGCATAATGCATCATCAGGTGAGGCGCACTTTACGAAAGGTACCTCTTCTACCTCCCAAAATTTTCGTAAAATTCCTTCAACATCAGCGGTTTCCAGCGAGGAACAAAAAAGAGAAGAAACTGAAGGAGTGATAGTTTGGATACGTCCCGTCACGATGTATCTGAACACGGTATTGATAGCATTTGGTTCATCTGAACCACCAGAAATTTTTCCATTCAAGATGGTTTTTGGAAATACATCTGCTCCGAGCAGTAAGTCCACTGCACCGGGTAGATAGAATTTATTGTCAGCGAGTTTGATATTTGCTAAATGTGACCAATTGTCTATCGTGAGTTTAGTTGCAGGTAGATTTCCGCAAAGTTCAGTTAAAATTACAGCATCAGTACAAAATACCGGAGATGTGTCGCCCAGTGGCTTGATAAAAAGGGTAACTCGGCCATGACTTGAATTCGTTTGCATGGAACCAATTCCTCTTATTTCAATATCAAATTCGGATTTAGGTAATCCTAATTTATGAACAGCGCGTTGGGTAATAAAAGAAGTCATACTTCCTGAATCCAATAAACAGCGTAAGGGTTGAAATATTCCCTTATTATCCATCGCATCAATCCAGGCAGTTGCTAACAACACGCCTGTCGGAAAATTGGTTTCAGGTCCAGCTAGACATGTGAGATTATTTTCACTCGTGGTATTCCCAGGGTTAGATGAGTTATTCTCAGAAGATGTGCGGTTACCAGGGTTAGTACCATTAGGGGGATTGTTCGCGGCAAGAGTTGGAGGGGTATTAGGTTTATCTACGTGCAATAACGTATGATGAAATTTAGATTTGCATCTTTTGCATGTATACAAAGATTTACATGAACGAATATCATGTGATCCACTCAAACAGTTAAAACAAAGATGGTTGGACCTACAGAACGCATACCGATCCGACGGAGACTTCGCAGCAAAGGCCGCACAAGTGTAAAGAGAGTGATTATCTTTGCAGAAAGCACAAGTACTCGAAGGCGATTTATTAATAAAAAATGAAGAAGTGCGGGGAGTAGAAGTTGACTGGAGCGGTTTATTATTAATTGTACTTGGCCGTTTCGAGGTCGAGGAAGAGGATGAAAAATTTAGAGTATCAAGAGCCACACAGTGTCTGTTCAAAAATGTTATTAGATTCTGGTATTTTGGAACCTCAGAGGAACCATGCTCAAGTTCAAATCTAGTTACTATATTATGATCCAATCGTTTTAATAACATCATTACAAGCAGGAAATTCCATGAATCAGTTGGAAAATTCATTTGTTTCAGAGCGGATAAATTTTCGGAAAATGTGTTCAACAATTTGAGAAGGGCATTCGGATTATCGGTAGTGACCTTTCCAGAATTTTCAAGCTCAAGCCAGTGAGCCTGAGCACGCAAACGAATATTCGAGTATCTCTCGACCATGGTTCTGTAAGCAATCTCATAATTGTCTGATATTAAAGGCAAAGTTCGAACAAGCGATAATGGCGCACCCTGTAAAGATGTCAACAAATAATTAAATTTTTCTATCTCACTGATAGAAGAATTGTTATGAACAAGGGCATTGAATAGATCTGAATATGATGGAAACGATTTATAATCTCCATGGAATTTAGGAAGTTCGATTTTAGGTAAATGAATATGCGAATTCGAATTTCCCATATTGGCCATAGTTGAGTTGAGCGGTATACTAATATTATCATTTTCGAAGAGATCTGTATACACACTTTTAATGAAATAAAAATCCTCTAAGAAACCCTCACGTACTCCGTTCTCAATTTCGACATCGTTGCCTGGATCAGTGAGGAGCGCCGCGACGACATTATTATGCTGCTTCTGAAATTCTTCGCGAGTAATTTCCAAATCAGCGCATCGGACTTCAAACAAAGTTCGAACAGATCGATCAGATTTAGCACGGTCCGCCAATGTTCTTAAAATATTTATTTCATTCAAACAGGTTTTCCTGTATGCCTGGTATTTCTCCAATTTATCCATATCGAAGGAAGCGCCGAATACATTCAGCTGTGATCGCAAAAAATAGCACGTAGGTAAATGAGATAAGGTATAGATAGATAGACCACGAAATCAGCTGATTGCTTGCTCGAAATTTATTTAAAAATGAAAACAGGGGCAATAGCGCATGGGCTAAGATATCACCAATTGGGCCCGCCCATATGACAATGTTGTTCCCAAATCGTACCGAACGCTCCGATTTCGCCTGCTTACCAAAATTTAAAGGACGCGGAAATAAATGGCGACGTATGATTGACCGCTGCTTGATGGCAATCACCGCGCGATAATTCCAAATGCTAAGTCAGTGAAAATATTGAATATTTCACTAAGGAAAATAGAAAATTGAGCGGAAAATCAACGTATTAAGTTGATTATAGTATGTTCTGGCGGTTTCAGTCAAAGATAACTGAAATAAAGTTGATTTGAGAAATTTTCAAAAAGTCAAAAAATGCAAAATTATTCAAAATTATTTAATTGACTCTATATCCGGCTCGAAGGACCAAATGTTTGCGTTTCGATAGCCTTTGTGGTTCGAAGAAAAATGGACTTTATCACAAAAATTGTAAACTTTATAGCAAATATTGAACTACAGCAAATGCGGCAAAATTGAACGAGTTGCACTAGATAACGACTCACCACTGTTAAATCACTTCGGATGTTGGTTCATTCAACGAGCAAATCCTCTGACTTCTCGAAGGGGCCCCTTTTGGCATGAGGAAAGATGTGCTGTAGTCACCCCGAAGAAACCGGCGGCTCGTCCAATGGTGGCAATAGTTATCCAGATATACACAAAGCACGCACACAAAAAAGATACAGCTGGAAGCTACTAAACTAATAGCTGTATCGCGGGTAGATTATGCATAAGTAAGCAATAACTTGCTATATAGCGAATGCAGGAATGCAATAATTAATAGAATTAGAAATACATACACCAACCGGGTGACATGTGCGGAGCAGTTCGTCAGAAGCACGGTGCTCAGTAATAAGATTGAAGAGCTACTAAACTGCGCAGGGCGCAGGTGAGAAAAATGAATATCTCTCCGGCAGATTGATATGTCATTGTGTCAGCGATACGAGATAGATGTCGTTTTAGTGCAACTATATTGAATGCGCGGAAATAGAATGATATTATGAAATAAAACTTATTAATTAAGAACCTCAAAGGCTTTCCCGAACATCATTGTTCTCGAATGATTTCACATATGGATAATAGGTACGTCATTCCACTTTAGTGATGCTTTCGTCGAGTCTGGGTTTGCGGAAAACGTCGAACACGGGTCTAACAACATTGTAGTCTTTGAGTGATTTCAGAAACAGGACACTGGATAATGTCAATGTTTTTCTGTTGCTGCTGCTGCTCTTCGAAGACACGACTGCTTTGGTGTACGGTGTCGAGAGAACTGGTGCCGATGATGTTGCTGATGATGTTATATTATCTGATTTATAGGAGTAATCAAACACTAGTACCATCTTGCGAGTTTCTTCAATTCCAATCTTATGATGATTTCTTCACCTCTAAAATTCACCTGCCTGAAATCTTGGTCTAGAATCTGGAGTGTAATGTTAGGCAATTCCCGCCTGCTGACTATAGGTAGATAGATTAGATTTCTGGGAGTCTCGTCTATGACGTAACCAGAATCGACTGCAACTGCAAACTCGTAGATCGTATGTGATGGTCTGTCGTTGTAGAGAGCTCCAGCAGTAACGTTGCTATCAATGTGAATGGTTCTCACTTTGGTTATACTGACCGGCAAATCGGAAGTGTGGACTTGTTGTGCGTTCAACAATCTATTTGAAAATCCCAAGACTTGAGCTATGCTATCCTTCGGGCGAAAATCGATGGCAAACCTTTGGCTCGAAATCCCACACTTTAGTGTATTATTGTTGGGCTCCAACGAGAATATATCATCAACGTCCTTTGCACTCGATATACCCAATTCTTTGCGTATGAATGTCTCAATGTCCACAATGTCGTATGAACCTTCGGGAATATCGATGATCTTTCCCGCCTTGGTCTTATCTTGCAGATAAAACTTTGATCCTTTGTCGATATTTGGTATACTGTTGTATGAATGGAATCCCAACAATGCTAGTCCGTAATCAGAGTCTGGATCGAGTTGAAGTGGTGTCAAAAAGTCTATGGAGAGCGTAGATGTACGACCTTTCAACGTCACAATCAGAGACATGACTGATGCACAATGACCGAGTTACTTGGTCTCATTAAAAAGGAATTCTAAACATAGACGTCCACAATTACTTTGATTGAAATTTTGGTATTGCTCATTATTGTACATGATTTTCGTGCCGGTACCCAAATATTGAGCCATTTCTCTGGGCGGTTTCAGATTGCCATAACTATCGAAATATAAGACTTTTTTATCAATTTTCATGTAAGCCACCCAATGAGTGCCCGCATGATTGGCGGTATCCAAATTCAATACAGCACACTCGCGATGCCATGGACCGGTGGAAGGTAGAGTGTCCTGCATGAAAACACCTCGAAAATACGGTATTTTCAGCTGTTTGGCATACTTTATCACATCTTTATCGTACATTGATTTATTGGGTAGCTTGTCTATAAGTTTTTTGAGTTTTTTGATTGTTTCTTCAAGTACAGTCCGAATCCTCTCGATGTTTTGCGTAGAAATAGGCCGGAACCCTGCTTGCCGAGAGCCTCCATTGCTTTATTATGTCTTTGATCTTCTTCGAGCTTTTTCTTTGCATTTTTCGCATCAATGACTGTCTTTGCGACTGCTCCGGCTCCTCCAGCTAGAGATCCTAGGGCTCTCAAGGCGGCAGAGATTGGTATCAATGGTAGTATACCGCCACTGTGTGGAAGAGGTATGATTCTTGGTACTCTGATTCTTTTTTTACCGCCAGCCCTCTTGACTGCCATTCTGGCTGCATGGAGTGCTTCCAATGCAGATTCATTCAGACCACTTCCTTATGTTGTACTACCACCACCACCACCACCATCTGACTTTGATAGTACATTTTTTATGAATTTGATAATGTTGGATAGGAATTGCTGTGATACAAGACCCATGCCAAGTTTTTGTTTGACCTTCATTCCGGTGGTGACAAGCCAAGCAGCAGCCTTCTCTTTGAATTCAGCGTTCTTCGACTTGACTCTCTCCCACGCTCTATTTTCCAATATCCAATCAGCTTTGTGTCTGTCTTCTATTGAGGAATTTTGTGAATAGGCGATATCGTGTTCTCGACACGCGTCGTCCAACGGATTGATACCGGTGTCTCCTCTTGCAAGTCTTTTATCGAGTTTGGTACCTGGACCACAAAATCTGTAGCCTGGGATGTGTAATTCGATGGGAAGTTTATCGATCAGAGAATTAAGCATACCCTCTCCGTGGTAGAGCAACATGAAGACTGATGTGTAGGAAGTTCGACAACTCTGCATATACCTAATGAAATGAAAAATATATCATCACATGATGAAGATCATTCAACAAGAACGGATGTTACCCATTGTAAATTTGGATGAAATTTTGTCAACCAAACCACCAGTAAATAGTAAACATGGGAAACTGCTTCCCCATTCGTTCAGAGCAATCTTCTGCGGACCAAACGGATGTGGAAAGACCAATGCGATGCTTTCCCTGCTATTCAATCCAAATGGCGCGAAATTCAAGAACGTTTACGTGTATTCAAAGTCGTTGTACCAACCGAAATATAAATTGCTGCAACAAGTGTTGGATTCAGTGAAAGGTGTTGGGAATTTTCCCTTTAAAGAAAATGATGATGTCATTAGTCCATCAGAAGCGAAAAATCATTCGATATTCATTCTTGATGATGTATCATGCGACAAGCAGCAAAAAATTCGAGAATATTTCTCAATGTGTAGACACAAGGATATTGACGTAGCATACCAATGCCAGACTTTTTCTAAGATACCGAAGCAGCTGGTGCGAGACAACAGTAACCTGTTGGTGTTATTTCGACAGGATGAAATGAATTTGAAGCATGTGTTCGACGAGCATGTCTCACCAGACATGTCATTCGATCAATTTAAAGCATTGTGCTCAGAGTGTTGGAATTCCAACCAATATGGTGCGATGGTGATTGCAAAAACTTTCGATATGAATGCTGGCAGATATAGAAATGGTTTCAATAAGTTCATAAGACTGTAATCTCTGGACCATTCATCAAGATGACGTCAACCAAGATGCATGATGATGTTGCTGATGCGCTGCGCAAGAAAAAAATCAACGAACTATCGAAATCAATCAGAAAAAAATATTTAGCACTAGAATTGGGCAAGTCTGAGGATGATGATGCGTTACAGAAAATATTCCAACCATTGACATCACCTTTGAAACAAATTGCCACCACGTCCAAGGTAATAAAAGAAAAATTCGATGGAACGCTTTTGAACATCAAGCGAAGCAGAGCAAAGTCGTTGGGGTTGAAGAAGGAGAAGAAGGAGGAAGAGGATGGGGAGGTGGAGAGGAAGCAATCGGATTTGAACCAAACTAATTTCATACCTATGATGGATGTGGCTGATAATGCTGGGCATACTGAAGATGATGATGAGGATGGTTATGACGATGCTGATGATGAACTCTTTGCAGATAGTGCAAATATCTCACCGGCTGCAATACATGATAACGTTGATCAGTATCCTGCGATGGCTCAAAAATATCTGACTGAATACTGGACAAATGATGAAAATATCGATACGGTTTATGGCCCCAAATATGATCCAGTAACATCGAAATGGTCCCTCAACGGAAAAGAAATGAATTTTCATCGAAGAACTGGAGATATACTTCTTGATGGCTTTCGGTTCCGTGGCACCTCAGGCCTCTATCAATTACTCTTCTATAATGATCCATTCTTTGCCAAAGATGATACGAACCCATACAAGCAAATACTCTTGCTCACCAAAGCTCATCTGAATTCTGCAGGACGTATGGAGTCCTCCTCTAGACTCAAATACGTAGAAATTATTCGTCCAATGTTCAGATCCAATTCCAGTGGTCGTGGTTTGAAGTTGACATACAACACAGCACCTATCGAATACATGTATTGGGATGATCCAAACGAATTGGTAGATAGATTGGAGTTGCTCATTGCATCACAGCAAGCCGGAAATACATCAAACGATAACGAGATTGTTGCCATCTTGAACGAATTAGAAGAGGCAGGCATAATAAAACATGTGTGACATTTCTGTGATACTTCCGTGACACTTCCATGACAACTTCCATGACAGTTCCGTAACACTTCCTTGACACTTCCTTGACACTTCCTTGACAGTTCCGTGACAGTTCCGTGACACTTCCTTGACACTTCCGTGACAGTTCCGTGACACTTCCTTGACAGTTCCGTGACAGTTCCGTGACACGTCCATGGCATGTCTATGAGTGAAGGGGCTAATAATTGGCGAGGCAAAGTGCCGACCATTATCGATAACGTACAATACTTTAGTCATTAGCATAATGAGTCTCGACAAATTCGGACGTGGTTCGTTTCCACGCTCAGCTCAGATGGTGACAGTCAGATCTGGATTTTCACATACTCCAACCGGTGATATTGATGTTGGTTATTTGAAGATGTGTAACGTAAAACTGCCAACAGATGCCGCTGATGTTGCAAACAAACAATATGTGGATGAAGTTATATCGCAAATAAAGTTATATTTCAAGATTGCTTTCGATAATTACGGTGAAAAAATCCGAAATTACCTTGCTGGCTTCAGCAACGAAATAATCGAAGAAAGGAAGAGAGTGGATGTACATGATCTTAAACTGACATCGTACAATATAAACTTTGTTCAGTTGTCTGGCATAGTGCACAAGATCAACATACATGTGGAGCAGCTTCGCAACAACTCTCTACCAAAACTCGAAAGCGACATCGACTTGAATGTAAAAAATATTCTAGAACTTGTCGATAAGATTGACAACACTGTGAAGAGTTTGCACGATTTGAAGGCTGAGCACCAACACAGCCGTGATAAAGAACGCCAGCTTGCTGATGTCATTGATCAAATGAAAAAAGATCTGGCCAAGATTGCCATCACTCCAAAATCTACGACAACACCACCGCCACCAAAAAGGAAGCCTCCTGTGTGAATCCCATCATATAAACTCCTAATCCAACGAAGTCAATATGTCACATTCTAAAGAAAAAATCCAACTCGTCAATGAATTACATAGACCTGCTAGGAAAAAATTTCCAAGGCGCCGCATTATCATCAAAGGTTTGGATGACTTATGGCAAATGGATCTAGCCGAAATGCGACCTTATGCCTCTGTTAATAAGGATCACAAGCTGATAATGGTCGTAATTGATTGTTTTTCCAAGTACCTATGGACTAGACCATTAAAATCAAAAACTGGTGCTGAAATCGCTCGTGCATTTGCTGATATTCTATCGCATTCCAACAACAGAATTCCCAAGAATTTGCAAACCGATCAAGGTACTGAGTTCTACAACGAAAAGTTTCAAAGTCTGATGAAAAAGTTCTCCATCAACCATTATCATACGTACATCATAATGAAGGCGGCTATTGCTGAACGTGTTATACGAACATTGAAGAAAAAACTGTACAAATTCTTTAGTTTGAATGGCTCATACCGTTGGATAGATGTCCTGCCTGAAATCACAAAGAATTATAATGACACGAAACATACGACGATTAGATGCAAGCCCAGTGACGTCACCAAAGCCAACGAACAAGACATTCTCAAATCCGTCTACAATCACATGAAAATTGCTGGAATTAGAAAATTCACATTGGTGACATTGTGAGAATAAGCAAAGCCAAACATGTTTTCGAAAAGAATTAAACGCCAAATTGGACTACTGAACTATTCAAAATCGTAAAAGTTCGTATTACGAAACCTACTACATACATCTTGGAAGATTTGCATGGTACTCCGATCAAAGGTGCTTTTTATCCTGAAGAATTGCAAAAAACTTCAAATCCTGACATCTATCTAGTGGAAAAAGTTTTAAGAAAGAGGAGTAAAAAGGTGTTTGTCAAATGGCTAGGATTCGATGATACACACAACAGCTGCATTGATTCCACCAACAAGTTATAATGTAATCATATGGAAAACTAGCACAAATTCAATGGGTGTGAGGGGCCTTTCATCGATCACTAACAAATAACCTGTTATTCCAATCTGCCGGATGTTATGATCTGTCAACAGTTATGGTATAAATAAAGAGGACTGAAACTTTCAACACATCAGTTCGAGAACAATGAGTGAAGACTCTGGTTATTCATCTAGTGAAGTGCTTTTCGAAGACGGTAGTTCTAGATCATCATCATCAATGATGGGTTATTATGGTGACGTTGATACGTATTTGGACATGATTGAACAAGCAGCGAAAGCCGAATCACACCACCTGCTGAATACATCGTTCCAGTTGTCCACTTACACAATCCAGTGTGGACTCAGTCCAACTAGACAATTTAGTCCCGCCATCATTCTAAAGAAACCCTTCTACCCAGCGAAAATTTCATTCAGTACTTACGAATGGGCCACCTTCATCGATTTGCTGCATAAGACACAACAAGACTTTTTTGAACAACCCCTACCTGGTTTTATTGATGAATATGAGCTGATCATTACTGCTTGTGGAGACTATGCTACCGTAGCCAAACATGTCTGCGATGGTGTCAAAATGTTGACCCTCTCCAAATACCACGTCATATTCGATCTGATGGAAGAAGATGTTGCAGACATTTTGAGTGCTGAAATGTGCATTGTTTCACATCGAGTTAATTTAATCAATGACTTGGACTTTTTTATGTTTCATCAGAATATTATGAATGTAATAGCTGGATGGATAAAAAATAAACTGACTGTTTTGAGTGCACAAGAGCTTATATTAGGGTTTTGTGATGTTTGCGATAGCATGTCTAGTAACGCTCTCAGAGAATATCTATATTACTGTAAAAATGATTTGATGGCTGATTTGAATAAGAACCTGTGAAATATGTGACTCGTTTTTTATTTATTTCATCAGTCTACAACTTGACGCGAAACTAGTAGCATCTGAAATATTTTAGCTCTGCTCGAAAAATCATAAAGTCTGAATTAGCTGTGCTATTGGAGTTTATAAAATCTCCCGCTTTGACTCTGACGAAATTCACTGAACAAGAATTGCAGTACATTCCAGTAGAATGTCTCATTGAATATGCAGATCCTTATGGGCTATTAAGGGTGTGGCACAAACTCCCTCAAGAATATCGCAGCAACTTTAACCTACAAATCAAACTGCCATGCTTCGTTCATTATAATCGTCCCGATTGGACCACACACTGGGATGGACCGCCATCTTCTCAAGAGACATGTCATTTTTGTAGAGAAGGATTACTTGAATAAAAAGATTATTTATCTTCGTTTTCGTATTCTTTCACCCCCATGGACCGCCCTGTACATATTTTTTTCAATCTTCATCAACTCAAACACCCTGTATATATTTCTTTCAACTCAAACACTTCTTCCATGCTGAAACATGGGACCGCGAACCGTAGGACACTCTGTATATATTTTTTTTCAATTTTCAATCAACTCAAACGCCCTGTATATGAAAATTCAATCTTGTTACTGTCATTAAAGTGTTATTGTTGCGGTTTCGATAAGCTCGCGCCAGTGCTACCCCTCTTCCCCGCTAGAACACAGGCCGCGTTCCAGTTAAGATCAAAGCGTGTATTTCCCTATGCCTATAGTCGTGGTATCCTAGTTTAACTACTTCCGCTTTATGACGTTCAACCAAAGACGTGTTCTGTGAATATGCAATGTCGTGTTGTTTGCAGGCAACGTCTAAGGGATTGATGCCAGGATCACCACGTGCAAGCCGTTTCTGAAGTTTGGTTCCAGCTGTAACGCAAAATCAGTTATTCAATCTCTAACCTCACTTTTGTACTTACGTCCACAGTATTGATAGCCACCAGGTAGGTGTACCTCAAATGGTAATTTGTTTATGAGAGAATTCAAAACACCCTCTCCCTTGTACACAATCATTGGAATCTTTGCACCTCTATCACGAGATGAAAGTCATTCAACAAGACCAGACGCTACCTATCGAAAATTTGGACCTCCACACGTCACCAAGGACACCGAATAAACATGGAAAATTATTACCCAACTCGTTTCGAGCAATCATGTGTGGACCGAGTGGTTGTGGCAAGACAAACGCCATGCTATCGTTACTCTTCAATCGAAATGGCGCGAGATTCAAAAATGTCTACGTGTACTCCAAGTCGTTGTATCAACCGAAATATCAGCTAATTCAAGAGGTGTTGGATGCAGTAGAAGAGGTGGGATATTTTCCGTCCAGAGACAACGATGAAAAAATAAGCCCATCTGAGGCGAAACCCAACTCGATTTTCATATTTGACGATGTGGCGTGTGATGAGCAACAAAAAATTCGAGAATATTTTTCAATGTGTAGACACAAAGATATCGATGCTGCCTATCTTTGCCAAACTTACTCTAAAATTCCTAAGCAATTATTGAGAGACAATTGTAACATGGTGGTGCTGTTCAAACAGGACGAGATCAACTTGAAGCATGTGTTTGATGAACATGTCTCTCCAGACATGAGCTTTGACGTCTTTAAAAATTGTGCTCCGAATGTTGGAGTGTCACATATGATACTCTAGTGATTGTCAAGGATTTTGATTTGCATAACGGCAGATATCGCCAAGGTTTCGACAAATATATAAAAGTGTAGTCATTCGACATCATGAGGTCGTCAAGTCAAGTCATGCGCAGAAGAAGAATGCCATCCAAACGTGATGACGATCAGGCTGCAGCACGTAAACGGAAAATTGCAGAGCTCACGCGCACAATCAGAAAAAAGTACTTGGCCTTGAAACTGGGTAAATCTGAGGAGGACGAATCGCTGAACAAAATGTTCAAGCCCATATCCAAACCATTGGAAGAGATTGTGAAAACGTCAAAGGCCAATCGTGATTTACTGGCAAGAGCCCAGTTCAGCACCGGCATGAAGAAAGAAGAGCCACCTGAACTGAAAAAAGATGAAGAACAGGCCCAGCAAACGCAGTTTATTCCAATGGAAGAGGTGGGCGGAACCGGAAGTTTTGTGGATGATGATGATCAATACGAATTTGATGATGATATCCTGTTCAACGAAAATATCACTCCAGAACAAAGTATTCCGTATGATGTAATCGATGAATACCTAGACCAATACCCAGTCATGGTGCATCCATATCTCAGAGAACATTGGGATTACAGCGACAAAATAGATCAGATGTATGGTCCAACTTACGATCCTCAAACGTCGAAATGGTTTCT
Organism: Phaedon cochleariae; assembly: GCA_918026855.4. Classification (NCBI taxonomy): domain Eukaryota; kingdom Metazoa; phylum Arthropoda; class Insecta; order Coleoptera; family Chrysomelidae; genus Phaedon; species Phaedon cochleariae. The sequence continues at coordinate 27,635,287 of OU896710.1, forward strand.
GGGAACGCAGGAAATTGACTTTGATAAAAGAACTGGATTCATAAAGATTGGTGATGAACAAGTACGAGGAACTCCAGGGGTGTATCAGCTCATTTTCTATGATGATCCTTCAGATTATAACGATGAAGACATGCAGGCTCACAAGGAAATTTTGAAGCTGAGTGATCGCTATATAAACAAGGATGGGAAATTGAAAGGGTCTGAAAGATGGAAGTATACGAACATCATCAAGCCACTTATTGTACAGATGCGAAAAAACAGCGGTAGGCGTTCAACGATTGGTAGTGGTTTGACGTACAACGAAAACCCCGTGGAATATATCTATTGGGACGATCCAAATGAACTCGTAGACCGCTTAAAACTACTCATTGCTTCTAAGGAAGCTGGAAACACATCACTCGATAATGAAATAGTGGCAATCGTTAATGAACTTCGTGAAGCTAACCTTATATACTGAGAGTCATCAATTATGAGTCTTGACAAGTTCGGTCGCAGATCAGCTGGCAGCAGCGGTAACATCTTCGGATTAGTCCAATTGAAACATAAACTCGTCTCATTGGATACCATCATCAGGCAGTCGAATGATACATTGAGAATGATTGATAGCAAAATAAAGGATATTGGAAAGTTTATTTCGAGACATCCTCCAACGGAACATATGGCTACGAAAAATTATGTAGATGGTGTCATTTCACGAATAAGATCTGATTTCAAGATGGCTGAGAGAGCTGTTGACAGAGAGGAGATATTGAATGAAGAATCGATGGAACAGACACAATTGACCACCAATGAGATAGAAAAATTGACATATAAATAGTTGATATACCGTTATGGCTTCGAGAGACAAGATTCAACTTGTTAATGAGCTGCATGCTCCAGCTCGCAAAAATTACCCCAGACGACGAACCATAATCAAAGGATTGGACGATTTATGGCAAATGGATTTGGCTGAAATGAGACCGTATGCCCATCAGAATAAAGGATATAAAATGATTCTGGTAGTGATTGACTGCTTTTCCAAGTACCTCTGGACACGCCCACTGAAAACTAAGACAGGAGAAGAGGTTGCCAAATCTTTCGCCGATATATTGGTACATGCAGAGCGCATACCAGAGAATCTACAGTCTGATCAAGGAACGGAATTCTTCAACAGCAAGTTCAAAAAATTGAAGAAAAAATATGACATCAACCATTACAACACATTCAGCATTGAAAAGGCTGCCATTGCTGAACGAGTAATAAGAACGCTGAAAAACAAACTATACAAATATTTCAGTCTGAATGGCACCTACAAATGGATTGATATATTACGTCAGGTCGTTGATGAATACAATAATACCAAGCACACAACGACTCGATTCAAACCCTCAGAGGTGAACAAGGAAAACGAGAAAGATATTTTACATCAAAGCTTCAGCCATTTGAAAATCGCAGGTCCACATAAACTGAAAGTTGGCAACATTGTACGCATATCTGAGTCGAAACATATTTTCGAAAAAGGCTATACACCTAGCTGGACGACAGAGTTATTCAAAATTGTCAATGTGAAGATAACCAATCCTGTTACTTACCTACTCGAAGACATGCATGGACAGCCAATCAGTGGCGCTTTCTATGAGGAAGAATTACAAAAGACAAAGAATCCCGACATTTACCTCATTGAAAAGGTGCTGAAGAGAAGAGGAAAGAGAATGTACGTCAAGTGGTTGGGACTCGACAAGAAACAACAGTTGGATAGATAATGTCGATTTAGTGTAGATTCTTATGGAAAATACAGACAGATTTCAACAAGTCAGGAGCCTTTTGTGTGATCATCATGGAGAGGTGGAGGGATATAAATAGCTGCTCGGAGCCGGTTTCAGTCTCAGTCTTAATCGACATGTCGAGTCAAGATAGTGGTATGTCGGTAGTTAGCAGTAATATTCCATTCTCGCCTATATCCAGTGGTGATTAGACAGTATCTTGGAAATGTACGAGAATGCAGCCAAAGCTGAAAAACACCATCTGCTCAGCACATCGTTCCCAGTGAGTGGCTTTGAATTGAAAGTCGGTTTGAGTCCAGCCAGAATATTCAGTCCAGCCATAGTTATATTACCTTACAACAAAATATCTTTTGGTGTCTTGGAGTGGAACATCTTCATCGACTTGCTGCGACATAAATTGATGGATTTCTTTCTCGAACAGTTACCAACCCATGCAGATGAGTATGATCCGATCACCTTTTCATGCGGAGATTTTTGTGAAATCACACGACTCGTGTATGACGATACAAAATTCCTACTGGTCAAAAAACACGAGGTTGAGTTCCACATGGACGAAAGAGATGTCACCCAGATCCTTGAAGCCGACCAAAGACTAGTGGCCCATCGAGTGGCTTGGTTGGAAGATACCCAAGTAGCACACATATATTGGGACAGTATCGGTGCAATATTACGAAAATATCGGCAAAATATTGTGAAAGTAATATTGGCGAGAAAAAAAATGTGAACATTCGGCGATATTGGTACAATATCAGTTTCAAAATGTGGGTAGAATATTCTCATAATAATATTGGTTGGATATTCGTACAGTTATATCGGATACAAAATGTAATATAAATATTGGCGAGAAATTAATGGTGAACATTCGGCAATATTGGTGTAATATATGGAAATATCGGTGAATCATTGAAAATCATAATGAAGGTATGTTGTCTCAGAAATATTGGTAGAATATTCTTATACCAATATTGCTGGAATATTCGTTAGTTATATTGGTCACGAAATGTGATATCAATATACTGGTGCAATATTAGTTGGAAATATTGGTACATTATTGATAATCATTATGTAGCTATGTTGTCTTCAAAATATTGGTGGAATATTGTCATACCAATATTTGCGAGTTATTCGCATCAGGAATAATCACAAAGGTCAGCCCAGCCGGAGTGCAATGGGAGGGCCTTGCCCTGGGGAAGTCGCCTTGTTGATCATGGTTAACCCCTACTCCAAGTTATAATACTTTACAATCGTCTAGAGCCAATATTTATATTCTCTCGTCTGATCGGCAATGGGAGTACGTTACCAATCATTTATAGCGCCATCTATCGACATCGGTTTGGGAGTGCGTAATATGGAATGAATATCGAAATTTCGATATCGATATGTATTCTCAAAACAATATGTGAACAATATTGCTCACATGATATAGTGAATCACATATCAGCCAATATAAGATGATATTATTTTCTAAACATGGCTAGAAAACTATTCACCCGATATGCAATTGAACTTGAAAATACAATATTGTTTCTCTCTTCTATGTCCGATATAAGATATATATTGAATTGCCGTTATTGATATTCATATTTTAATCATTGAAAACCCTTTCAGAATCGACATGGGGAGAATGTTCAAATTGCGATATTGGTTATGATTGTTGGAAACAATATGTATACGATATCTTCCGCATGATATGGATAGAATGATATTAAACAAGATAGGTGAATATGATATTTCGAATATTGTTGAAACAATATTCGACCAATATGCCGTCGAAATCAAATATACAATATTGCACAACCGCTTCAGAATCAACATGGGGACAATATTCAAATCGCGAGATTGGTTATAAATGTAAGAAGCAAATTGTATACGATATCTTCCGCATGATATAGATAAAATGATATCAATCAAGATGGGTGAATATAATTTTTCAAATATTGTCAAAACAATATCCAACCGATATGCCGTTCAACTTGAATATACAATATTGCATAACCGCTTCAGAATCGACATGGGGAGGATGTTCAAATTGCAATATTGGTTGTAAATGTCAGGAACAATATGTATACGATGTTGTTGTATCGACATTCGTAAAACAATATTATATAACATTCATAGATATGTTTTTCAACACATTGTTAACGAATTTTACAACCAATATTGCTCCAATATTGTAGCTGACAATCCATATTCAGCTCAGGTTGAACCAATATTCCACCAATATCATCATTCCAATATTGTTTGTCCAATATACTCTCATATTGGACCTATATTATTTTTCACATTTACGATATATCTATATCGGCCCAATATGAAATCGGGTTCCAGCCAATATACCTGGGTATAAACTTTTGTGCTTATTATCACAATATTTTGAATTTGACATGGACTCATTTCAATAATAAAAGCTGTTTTGATGCATTACATGCATTTTGTGAAATATCTGATAATGGTTTGTTGAGCATGGCACTTAGAGAATATTTGTATTACTTTAAAAACAATGTACTGAATGATTTGGAACAATAAAATATGGAAATAGCTCAGTATTTCTTTACTCCTAGTCAGGCATCGTTGACTTTCGTTGGAAACGTGAAAAACGTGACGTTTTTGACGTTTTTCGACGTTTTTTGACGCTTTTTGACGCTTTTCGACGTTTTTCAACGTTTTTTGACGTTTTCGACGCTTTTCGACGTTTTTTGACGTTTTTGACGCTTTTCGACGTTTTTTGACGTTTTTCGACGTTTCTGACGTGTAGCAATTATAATACTACACAATATATAATCTATTTAATAAACTGTTCAGACATTGAATTATCTCTTGTCTTTTTTAATAATGTGTGTCCATAACAACTTCAAGTTACAAAAATATACAAAGCGAATAATATAAATATAAATGAGTAAACAGCTCTATAGTACCCCCCTCCTAGTGACTCAGTTTCTTTCTTAGTCACGAAATCGGACTGAGAGGTTCGTTCGATCATTCTTGCTTTTCTTTTTCCCATCATTGTCGCTGGAATCCAGATGAATGGGATTTCGACTGTCGACAGACAATTCATCAGTACGGTGTGCGATGAAAGCAGGCTTCAACCTATCTATGGAGATGTTTTTATGTTGTCCCTCAACGTCAATGATAAAATTTTTGGCTGATCTTGAAATCACCTTGTAGGGGCCGGTATAGGGTTGTTCTAAAGACTTACGAACTCGATCAACTCTCATAAATACATGGGATGTTTCTCTCAACTCTGGATGGAGAAAAACTTTTGCTCTACCATGATGTTGCGTAGGAACAGGTCTTAGCTTTCTGATACAATCTCTGAGGTTCTCAGTGAAATCAGTTGAGTTTCCTGTATCCTTAGAATCGATGAAAAATTCTCCTGGGATCCTTAAAGATGTTCCATACAACATTTCAGCAGGAGAAAGCTTGATATCTTCTTTGACGCTGGTTCGTAGTCCAAGGAGTACAGCAGGTAGAGAATCAATCCAAGATTCATGTTCATGACACATGATTGCTGCCTTTATTGTTCTGTGCCACCTCTCTAAAATACCATTGGATTGTGGCCTATATGGTGAAGAACGTGTGCGGTTGATCCCTAGGAATTTCAATAAAGATTTCATCAGAGAAGCTTCGAATTGTTTACCCTGATCAGTAGTTATGGTGAGTGGACATCCATATCTAGAAACCCATGAACGGTAAAACGCTTCAGCAACTGTTTCAGCTGTGATATCAGCTATAGGGATAACTTCAGGCCATCGAGAAAATCTATCGACCATAGTAAGACAGTACCTCATACTTTTAGCAGGAGGTAGAGGACCTATCAAGTCTATATAGATATGTTCAAATCGATGCTGTGGTACAGGAAAATGCTCAGGTGGGCTTCGTATGTGCCTATGAACTTTCAAACGTTGACAGGAAGTACAAGTTCTCGACCATTCCGCGATATTCTTGCTCATTCTTGGCCAAACCACTTTCTGCTTCATAGTATGGGCTGTTGCTCTTGCACTTAGGTGAGATAAATCGTGGAATGTTCTGAATACCAAGTATCGACTAACTTTTGGAATGTATGGTCGAATTCTATTTGCGGAGACGTCACACCAGAGATCTGAACCATTGACATCAATTCTCTTCAGTATTAGAGAAGTTTTTGAATCAATGAGTTTACTCAGTTCAATGTCTTGCTCTTGTTCCTTGGCTAGTTGTTCGTTACTAATAACTTGGAGGACTTCAATCTCATCGACACGGGAGAGTGCATCTGCTACGACGTTCTGTTCACCAGAGATGTGTATGATTTGGGTAGTGAATTGGCCTATAAAATCGAGATGACGAAGTTGTCTCGGTGTTGCTTTATGGGAATTTTGTTGGAATGCGAAAGTGAGAGGTTAATGATCTGTCCTAATCATGAAGTCTCTACCTTCAATCATACCCAGATAGCACACACTCGCCTAAGGTCATCCTCAATGTGTCGCCAAACGCCTGGAGAGGACGTTCTATTTTCTACAACCTTGTCCTAAATGAGTTCTTTCAGTGACAGCCTGAGGATGTAAAGAATTTCGTGCCTACGGACGTCTTCAGATGACATTCCATGAAATAACGTGTCATCGAAGACAAAAGAAAGAAAAATAAGAACTAGAATTGAGGTTATGTCTCATGATAGTCATGATTTGTTCAAGATACATCATAATATATTAATGATTATTTCAAAATTATTAGAGTATTCATTGAATACCTTCTATTTTCTATTTCACAAAATGATTGCGAGAAGAACTTATTGCACAGAATTTAAAGATAACAATAAAAAAAGGATGATAATCTCTGTTGATGACGTTTCTCTCAGGTAGCAAGAAACAATGGTGAGTAAATACTAAATAGAATCATTGATAGTACCGGACATGAAATATTGATACATTCATATACATTATTTATTGTTTCAGGAGGTTATTGAGAACACAAACTTGATGATATCATCATAGCAAACATGTTTTATTCCAAGATAGCTTCGCTTCTTCGGAATCTATAAAATATTGTATGGAAGCTTGAACTTTCAGTATGAATTCAATAAAGGTAGGTACCTGAATCAAATCATTGATATAGTAGGTACTGGACATGACATGTTAATAGGTTGATTATTTGTTTCAGATGAAATTATTGAGAACACAAGATTGATGATGTCATCAGAGCAGAAATGTTTCATTCCAAGATATTTTGGCTTCTTCGAAATCTATGTGAGATTGCATATATACATATATGCATGTTTGCACTTTCAGTATATTCAATAAAGGTAGGTACCTAAATCAGATCATTGATATAGTAGGGACTGGAACATGAAATATTAATAGGTACATTATTTGTTTCAGGAGGTTATTGACAACACAAAATGATGATATCATCAGAGCAGAGATATTTTATTCCAAGATATTTTGGCTTCTTTGGAAATTATGAAAGATTGTACATATGCAGACTTGAACTTTCAGTAGATTCAATAATGGTTGGTACCTATAACTACATAAATCATATCATTGATAGTAAGTACTGGACATGAAATATTGATACATTGTTTGTTTCAGAAGGTTATGCAAAACACAAACCTGATGATATTTTCATTCCAAAATAGTTTTGCTTCTTCAGAATCTATAAAATATTGCATGAAGGCTTCAACTTCCAGTTGATTATTCTGCATCAGGAATGTCCAGAGTTCAGAAATCAAAAACAACATGGAAAAATATAACTATCAATAGGCAATAACTTCTAGTAGTGCTCAACAAGAAGCTGAAATACATTTCTTTGAAAAGGAAATTGAAATTTTTCAGAATAAGTTATAAATAATAGAATATGTAAGTTTTTCATTTGGTTTCTCATTTGAACCTATTATAAATAGAGGGAAATTTTGCAAATATCATGAGATCTATATTATTTTGAAGAAATTATCATTTGCATAATACAAGGTGAGTGAATAGTGTGTTATCCTTATTGTATATTAGCCAAACCATCAGATAAATAGAGAAAATTCAAGTACAACAGTAATAGGGTTCCATGAGAATTTTCACATTAAATTGTTTCCATATATATCTGTAGGGTGTTCGAATTCCAAGATATATTGACTGATGATTGTTTTTTTCCAAATGGGACATGGGAATGTATACTATTGCATTTTTAGGTTCTCCCTGAAGAGCTGATTCCATCAATGTATCACACTTGGGGTCTAGCGGGAATGATTACAGAGATATAGGGTGTTCAAAAACAAGATTTTTCAATTTTAGGATTTTTTTTTTGTGGAAACTATTCAACATTGGTCAAAAGGGCTCACATATCCTCATAAACTTTCGATTTACTATCTACTGACATTCAATCGGAACAAATAGAGGGTGGGTCAACATTCAGAATACTGATCAGCTTATTGTATCTGTTCCAAATGAATATCAGTAGATAGCTAATCAAAAGTTATGACAGGAACATGTGAGCCGTTTTGACCATTAATGAATAGTTTCGACACAAAAAATCCTACATTTGAAGAATCTCAATTGCCAACACCCTATATCTCTGTAATAATTTCCACTAGACACCAAGTGTGATGCATTGATGGAATCAACTCTCCAGGGAGAAGTCAAAAATGCAATAATATACAAGGTGTTCCATTGAAAAAAACCAATAATCAACCGATATCTTGGAATTCGAACACCCTATAGATATGAAAACAACTTTAGGTGATTGTTCTTATGAAACCCTATTACTGTTGTACTTGAATTCCCATTTTATATATCTGACGGTTTGGCTAATATCGGAGGAGAACACACTATAGTGACTCATTCTGTATATGAATAATATTCTCCCATAAATCTTGAACCTCCTTGAAACATCATCGAAAACCGCCTCAAGTTGTTACCATGATGTCCTGAGGTTGTCTCAAAAGATTTTATAGGGATGTTCTGAGACGTTATTAGTATGTAGAGAATGGTAACAGGAGGACGTCTTGAGAATGTCCTCAGGCTCGCTCTCGACGTCCTGAGGACATGATTGTGAACGCCTCAGAAGGGCCTCAAAAGGAATTTGTGCTATCTGGGTATATTTGAAATATTTGACACCCTCATACATAGCCAAAAGTTCTCTGTCGTAGGCACTGTAATTTTGCTGTGCCTTATTCAATTTCATGGAGAAAAAACCAAGTGGAGTCCAATTGTTCTCGTGGAATTGTTCAAGTACACCACCAATCGCAAAATCAGATGCATCAACAGTTAATGCTAGAGGAACATTTTCTACTGGGTGTCTAAGGAGTGTAGCATTCACTAATTTCTCTTTACATTCACTAAATGCTTTCTCTGCATCTTCTGTCCAGATAATCGGATGTTTGTCGTTTTTTGTTCCATTCTTTAGATAGTCATTGAGAATTGCTTGATCTTGAGCAGCGTTCGGAATAAACCTTCGGTAGAAATTAATCACGCCCAGAAATCGTCTCATATCTTTGATGGTCTCAGGTTTCTTGTAATTCCTGATGACTTCAACTTTCTGAGGCAATGGTCTGGTGCCGTGGGCTGTGATGAGATATCCCAGATACTCAATTTGTTCCACGCCAAAAATACATTTTGCAGGATTTACTGTTAATCCGAATTCACGTAGTCTTTCAAAGATGATGAGCAGGTGTTTCTTGTGTTCTTCTGAGTCAGTAGATGCCACAAGAATGTCATCGATGTAACAGTAACAGAAATCTAAACCTTGGAGAGCTGAATTCAGGAATCTCTGGAATGTCTGAGCTGCGTTCCTGAGTCCAAATGTCATGAATGGAAACTCAAAAAGTCCAAAAGGTGTGATTACTGCTGTCTTGGGAATATCCTCTTCAGCAACGGGAATTTGGTGATAAGCTTTCAGAAGATCAATGACCGAAAAAATAGTTTTGCCGCTCAGTTTATATGAAAAATCTTGAATGTGTGCTATTGGGTATCTATCTGGTTGAGTGATGGAGTTCAAACGACGGTAATCACCACAAGGTCGCCAACTGCCTGCTTCTTTCTTGGGAACCATATGGAGTGGGCTAGCCCATGAACTACTAGATGGTCGACAGATGCCTTGGTCCAACATAAACTGGAACTCTTGCTTCGCAATATCGAGTTTCTCGGGTGACAATCGACGAGCTTCTTCGAAGACTGGTAGTCCAGTGGTGATTATTTGATGAAACACTGTGTTTTTCCTTCCAGATGGTAACGGTGAAACTTTAGTTATATCTGGAAACTGTGTAAGTAGTTGATGGAAATTAGATTCGATAGCAACTGTTGTGATACTTGGAAAATCACTCACAGCTTTACCAGTGGTAATCGATAATTTCGTAGTGTTATCTATCAATCTTTTATGTTTCAAATCAACCAATATGCTATAATAACTCAGAAAATCAGCGCCAATTATCGGACGAGCGACTTTTGCAATGATGAAAGGCCATTTGTAACAGCGACGCAATCCAAGATCGAGTGAAATCAATTGTTCTCCATAAGTATCAATTGTAGATCCATTAGCAGCATAAAACTTGTAGTCTTTGGGTGATGATTTTCTACTGTTTTTGGACAATGGAAAAACTGATACGTCTGCGCCTGTGTCAACAAGAAAACGGGTGCCGGTATTTTTATCCGAAATGAATAGGCGGTACTGTGTGGGTGCCTTGTCGTCGTTGACCGCCTCTACTGACGACGACTGCTGCTGTTTTCCGGAAGCTGGTTGGAATCGGATTCGAAAGAACATGGTTCCACGCAGTTTTTTTGCATTTTTACCAAAACGACGATGAAAGAAACAATAACTCTTTCCTTGGTGTTGTTCAAATCTAGATCATGATTTTGATCTAGATCTAAATCTATGATTTTTCTGATGCAACTTTGTTAACGATTCCACACATGTAGTTAAAGATGCTATCTGCAAACGAAGATTATCGATAACTTGATCTTGGGCCAAAGTTGAAGAAACGTGAACAGGTGAGCTGGCACTTTGAACTGGAAAATCGTTCTTTGGAGTAGATTTACTTATGGAAGTAATATTAGGTTCATGAGACAAACTACTGACTTCCATTATTTTATCAGCAATAGCTGCCATTTTGGAAAGTTCTACCCCTTCACTAGCTGAAAGAACTATCTGTACCTGAGAAGGCATTCGTTGCAGCCATAATGTCTTCAAAACATCGTCATTGATTTTTCCTGCAGCCAGGGATTTCATTTCACGTAAGAGATGGGAAGGCTTTTGATCGCCAAGCTCAATATCGGTTAAAAGCTTACGAATTTGTTTCTCTTCTGAATCAGTGAAACGCGCTATCAGTTGTGTTTTCAGGCTCTCATATTTTCCTGTCTCTGGTGGAGATGTGATATAGTCAGAGATCTGTTGCAGCACTGAACTATCGAGCGCAGATATCACTGTATAGTACTTGGTAACATCATTTCGTACCTTGTATATGTGAAATTGGGCGTCAACTTGTGTAAACTACAACGCAGGATTCGATCTCCAAAAATTTGGCAGTTTTACTTGCTTGACGTCTTCAATATGATGATTGACATTTTGCACTTGAATTGGATTTTCAGGCACAGGCATGTTTTCTTCGGGTGGATTGTGCATTTTGCGAAGGAGTTTTCTTCAATTCACAATACGGGGTCACCAATTGTAGCAATTATAATACTACACAATATATAATCTATTTAATAAACTGTTCAGACATTGAATTATCTCTTGTCTTTTTTAATAATAATATGTGTCCATAACAACTTCAAGTTACAAAAATATACAAAGCGAATAATATGAATATAAATGACTAAACAGCTCTATAGACGTTTTCGGCGTTTTTGACGTGTTTTCGACGTTTTTTTTTTCGACGTTTTCTGACGTTTTCGACGTTTTTTGACGCTTTTTCGACGTTTGTGACGTTTTCGACGTTTTTTCGACGTTTTTCGACGTTTTCGACGTTTTTGACGTTTTTTCGACGTTTTTGACGTTTTTTGACGTTTTCGACGATTTTGACGTTTTGAAGCAGGTTCATTCATTTTCAGCAATGAAACAACCAAATTTTCAATAAACTTTCATTGAACATAGTGAAAAATACAAAGTGTATAAAAAAACTAAAATAAAGAATCTACATTATATAATAAATAAAGTGTAAAGTAAAAATTAGTAAGCGTATATACAACTAGATTGAAAAAATCAGTGGTGGGGGTAAAATATTATCAGTTGAGATTTCTCAGAACATGAAGGTGATATTGTTGAGGAATGTATATGGAAGAAGAATCATATGTCAGCTATGGAGGAATGTCCGAAAGGCAGGGTGTCATAACAATTTGGAAGTAGGTGTCTCTTGGTGTCATAAGGACTTAGAGCAATTTTCGACTGTTCAATACTGAATACTTGATGGTTTAAGGAACGGATTGTCCGCTGTGTGACTGTCTGCTCCTTGAAGTCTTTCAAGCAAGCCACATAATCATTGAAGGATATCTTATTCCTAACCACGTTAAATTTAACCCCTTTGGATTTTTTGGTGACTTTACCCCCCTGCACTTTGTAGGCATACATTTTTGAACGTAAGCCTACAAAGTGTGTTATTATTTTCGAATTTGCCTCATCTTTCATCATTCCCAAGACCTTTTTATTTACTTGCGGAATTCCATACGGATTGTCAGAAGGGTAGTCGGAAGTGTCAAATTTGGATAAGTTATTTTTTATAAGTTCCTCATATACATCATCACAGCCAAGTTCGTAAATAAAACTATCGGTGTCTGTATACATTAACTTACATTTATCTACCCCCATCGTTGGAAGCATGAAATCGTAATGAAAATCATACATACACGTTTTGGATAAATCCAAAATAGCCATCCCTATGTATAGGGGTTTGTTGAAGACTATTTCGGATTTAGCCAATTCGATAGCAATCAGATCGTCGCCCAAAATCGTCCGGCCACGAAACTTTGAACTGGCGATCATATTTTTAGCCCCATAGCGTCCATTCCATGATCTACATAATATGACGACGCGATGTTCACGAATGTTTTCCATCGTCTTTCCAAACACGGCATTATTCATAAGTTTATATAGGTTTTTTTTCGAATGTGTTGGTGGCTGCAGCCCTCAATCCAGTATTCAGATCAATGTAGGGCTTCAACCACGTAGACTGTTTAAATTTCGCTACTCTGTGAATCTTGGTGAGCTTCAAGCCATTAGCCAGAGCTTGTTTAAAATTAACATAATGGATGATGTATTTCTTTTTATGGTGTAACGTGGTCATCAATTTTGCCAACTTGGAACCAGGTGGCTTGCGGTGTTCGGCACAGAACGGGAAGTCTTTATGTAGATCGTGCAAGTTTTCTGGATATTCCAAATCTACTTGTAAGATATATCCTTCTGGCGCATCGTCAGGAATCAATGTGACGTCAATGTTGGCATTGGTCCATTCAAACCCTCCATAAGGGAGGGGCTTTGACATTGCCCATCCATATAGATTGTTAACGTCCAAGTAGAGAAGATGCTTTGGTGGTTTAGTAGGATCATATGTTGAAGTGTACTTATGGTTGGCTTCAGAATAGCGGTTACAACAAACCGAAATACCGCCTCTTATAGCCTTTTCGACAAACATCAGCATGTCAACATCTTTTAAAATTAGTAAGGAACATTTTGTGTACTTCAGCATGCAATCCCACGTATAACCTGGAAGGGTGTAATACCAAGCCGGATCTAAGGTATACGTCCTCAAAGCAGCTTCTCTGAATTGTTCGAAAACATCTGCCAGAAGAAGGATATCTGTTGAAAACATCTGCCAGAAGAAGGATATCTGTTTTCATGTATAAATCCGAGTATTCACCTGAATTTTGACATCCAAATTGTTGCCATACGTTTTGAGCATGAGCGTACTTCACATCATCGATATGTTTATCGTTCAATTTATTATAAAAGTTCTCAATGGGTGGAAGTTCAGTTTCGTCTAATTTGCTCGGACTATTGATGTGGTCATATGGAAAAACACCTTTCTTTGTGAGTAGATCGAATTTGAAAGCGTCTAATTGGTTGAATTCTTTTCTCAAATTTTGGAAGCTATCCTTCGTTAAATTGGATGCCAATTCGTCTAAACTGGCACCCAGGAATCTCAAAGAGTCGATGAATCTAAATTTGATACCGGTTTCAGAGTTGTGTTGGGTGAAAGAAATATATTTCCCCATATTCATCGGAAGTACGCTCACCTGTCCACGTTTGGCAATCTCTCTCAGAAGGAAATGAGAATCATATCCGGAAAAATTGTGGAACACTATGGGCACTACGAAGGACTTGCGGTACCCCAAATTACAAGATTGATGCGCCCACCCCCTGAAGGCACCAGTGAAATGATGGTGGTTTTTTACGATGATATCAGTGCCCGCAAACGCCTTTTCACAGATATGGCAGTGTGTTACACCAACCGTATCTGGGAAATGAGTCAGAGGAACAATGTCTTTGATTTTAGACTGTACGAATTTCGCGACATCTGCCATTTCTGTGGCAAACCAATCCATGCAATCAGGACCTCGATGACTCTTGTAATAGGACAAGCTATCATCGTACGAGCATTTGAAATAGTACCCTGCGCTGAAGGCTGTGTGTTTTTGATATTTTGCCATTTTTTGAGAGATTTTGTCATCACAGTGCTCCAAAACCGCTTCAAAATCACCGTAGATGATGAATTCGGCCTTTTGCTTATTAATGTGATTTTTGAAAACAACTGAATCGTATTTGGGGAATGAAATTTTGCATTCGTTGACATTTTCGCATACAACACTGTGATCTGCCAATTTGGATTCGCTCGAAAAATAATTTAGACATCTATCACAGAAATGTTTTTTTGATGTATGTTTACTGAGTTGTGAAGATAGCAGCCTGGACATGTCTTTAATCCAACAATAATGATACCTTAAATCTTCGTCGTAATCATCTTCAGGCAAGACATCATGATCGTTGGGCTTGGGGAAATATTCACTTTGAATGAAAAGTAGATTGACATGTCTAAGCTGCTTATGTTTCGTGAGTTTTATGGGTACTACTTCAAAATGCTCTGTCTTTCTAACATGAATCAGTTCCAAGGCGTAAACGTTCACCGAGATATCATTGAGTTTTTCAAATTTAGGGATATTGTTGAGAGTGATGGGTACATCCAAGCCTGCGGTATTTGAAACTTGGCTGTAATGAGGATACGAGCTGGGCCTGTATACATGTTGGTTAGCAGGATGTAAAGCGCTCACGATACTCCAGAAGAAGCATGCCTCATCATTGTTTCTAACATTGATGCAGGCACGCTTCTTGGATATTTGGTCAGGTAGTGCAATGAATGATGAACCATTGCCAATTTCTAATTTATTAACATTAACCTCTAAAGAGACGATTTCCCTCAAGGCCCAGCCACTACCCTTCTCCTGGAATTCCGAAAGTTTATTCACTATGGTATCAATCACATTTTCCGGGAACCAACAATCTGAATCCGTTCCCTCATCCATGGTAGCATTCTTCGTACCGAAATATTTGAATTCAATAATCTCCGCGTCATCCGATTCCTTGATAAACTCACCACAGAAGGTGGTATTGACTTTCAGCATGGTTAATTCCCTCAATATTTTTCTGATTTGAATTTTGAAAATGCGATGCGTCCTGCAAAAATTGCATCAACTCCTTATGACTTAAATTGATTATGATACCCGTCCTTACTCTACTCTCAAAAACAGATTGAACAAGTCTCCATGTAACTCTATTCTTACGATTGCCAAGTCCCGCGCCAATATGATCCTTCTTCCTAATCAAACTCTGAAAACGTTTCAAATGCCCCACATTCGTTTCTAATTTTCTCAAAACCCCTGCTGTCGAATTGGTCACCCTGATTGTCCTATTTAATTCTCTTATATGCGTCCCTATCTGCCTGATCATTGATAACCTTTCATGTGCTGATATGCTCTTCTTCTTCCTCAAAATTTCCACTGCTCTCCTACATTTCTCAACGATATCATCACTAGCAGAAGCAATAGTATTAACATCCATGTTGCGAGAAATATCAATCAAAATAATATTCTACTCACCACTAATTTTCAGTAATCTCAAAGAGGACTGCAGGTCCGGTGTCACTCCTCTTGTGAATCAGGCTGTATTTGCCTGGGGTGAAAGCCGGAAGCTGAGGCTCAAAGATGCAAACCACCTTCCTTGGCAGACGCTGAATGCCTCAAGTTTTACTACAATAGCCTCCCCGAATTGTGTCTGGACCACCCAAGCTACTTAGTGCGACAGTTGGCTTGAAGGCAGGAGCTTGAGCGTTATTAGCTGAAACATCCATCTGATGAGAAACTTACTACTTCTAGTATTGGGTGGAATGATCATTGAAGACTAGTCACAAATAGGGTCGACCACATGGCCTTGAAACGTGATAAATAAAGAACTCACCTTTTATAATCAGCTGGCACAACCCACACACAATATACTAAAACAGACAGGAGCAACCGAACAGACAGGAGCAACCGAATAGAAAGGAACAGATCGACCGACCAGTGTCAAAGTTCAGAATGGAATGACGCCTACGAACGTTCTGACCGCCTTATATAGGGCTTGAGGTTGTGACGTCATCAATCACCTGCAAACAACGGAGGTATTGTTCTTGAGGTAAATTTCCCAATAGCTGACTCGACGAAATTCCAAGAAGCGCTGACAGTCAGTGTCGACAGGAAGTAGATAGAGGTACTGTTTCAGGATGTTTAGTCTCCCAGCGAGCATAATTGAATGACTCATCGGCCACCTGCGTCAGAACAATGAACCTGTAGTGGATCGATCTTCATCAATCTCCCTGTGAGATTTGATGGATGAAGTTAGTTGTCAATTCTGAAGTATATAGAATAATAAAAGGATTTGGTTGATCCAACATTTGATAGTTTTACTACAAAATTGGTGACCCCGACTAGTTCTGGATATGGTTAAGACGTCGATAAATGATTTCACAACTGAAGAATTGTCCATCGCACTCAAAAAACTTGGACTTGATGTTAGTGGTACGAAGGCTGACAAATTGATTCGATTAGAAAAAGGAATCGGAGAACTTCACGAAAATCTTTCCGAGCTCGATATTGCTTCTCTTTTAAGTTCCTGTTCGAAAGAAGGAGATGATAAATCAGAGAAAACAGTACTTACTATAGCAGATTTTCAGAATCTTCTTAGTGACTTCACCTCAGAAATTGTTTCCCAACAAAATCTTCTGAAAAGTTGCCTCCAAACAATAAGTGCCAAGCTAATATCTGATAAAGAAGAACTAATCAAGAAGATAGAAGAGGTTCGTCAAGAAAAAAATTATTCTTCGTCAGTTGCTGCCCTCAATCCACCCAATTCCTCAACATCTCTATTTTCATCCAACGAAGTTTCCAATTCTGTCCATTCACACATGAAGTTTTCGTTGCCCCAGTTTTGGAAGCATGAAGCTGAAATTTGGTTCATCAATGCTGAAGAAAAGTTTGAAGAAGCCAAAATAACTTGCAACAGGGTGAAATATCATAAAGTTATTGATTCATTAGATTCAAGTATAATCACACAGGTATCGAATATCATGAGAAAACCATATAATGAACAAAAATATCATGAATTAAAGAATCAACTGATTGAATTATTCACGATTAGTGAAGAATCGAAAATAAATAGAATACTTAGCGGTTTCGAGCTTGGTGAAGAGAAACCAAGTGTTCTTTTTAGGCAAATGTGTGATATGTCTTGCAATAAGATTGATCAGGAGGTGATAATTTCTCTGTGGCTACAAAAATTACCCAGAGAAATTGAGAGACATCTAAGAGGATTAAGAAAAATCGTTAAATCGGATCAACTCCCAATAATTGCAGATGGGATGGTAGAATGTCCTATCAAAGAAGTAAATGTAGTGCAGCCACCTCCAAGTCCACCGTCTGACAATAATTTTATGGAAGAAATATTGAGGATACTGAGAAAACTGGAAAAGTCAGAGCAAAATAGTTCAAGTAATATTTCGAGAAGTAGAAATCGAGACGTTCGATTTCAGAGAAGTTTACAATCAAGATCTCCGTCTCCTCTTCCTAGTATTTGCTGGTATCATCGTCAATTCAAAAAGAATGCCACCAAGTGTATTAAACCATGTAATTTCAATAAAAATTCGGAAAACTACGCAGCCAGTCATTAATGGCGACTAATGAATATGGCATTAAGAACAGTCGCCTTTTCATATTTGACCCCACAACTAGAATAGAATTTCTCATTGATACCGGTGCAGATATCTCCGTCATTCCTCAAACAACTGAAGAAACCCCAACCATTAGACCACTTTATGCAGCCAATGGAAGTAAAATCAATACATTCGGAGAGAAATTATTGACTCTCAGTTTAGGACTGCGTCGAAGTTTTACTTGGAAATTCATTGTTGCTGATGTTAAAAAGTCTATCATTGGTGCAGATTTCCTCAAAGAATTTGGTCTTCTGATAGATCTGGCTAGAGGAAAGTTGATAGATCGAATAACCCATTTGGAGAACACTGGAATAATTCGAAATTCTGATATACCAATTATCAAATCTATCAATATCGAATCACCCTTCTATGAAATTTTTGCAGATTTTCCAGATTTAATTAAACCCTTATCGAACAAATTCCATGTCACTACTCCAGTTTCTCACCAAATTGTGACTCATGGCCCCCCAATTCATTGTCGAGTAAGAAGATTAAATCAAGAAAAACTCCAAGCAGCTAAACGAGAATTCCAATACATGTTAGAAAATGGTATAATTAGGCCATCAAAAAGTTGTTGGGCGAGTCCATTACATTTAGTCAAAAAACCTAATGGTGATTGGCGACCCTGTGGCGATTTTAGATTACTCAATGCTAAAAGTGTTCCAGATCGTTATCCCATTCCAAACATCAAAGATTTTGTGAATGATCTATCTGGTAAACGAATTTTTTCTAAAATCGACTTGGTAAGAGCTTTCCATCAAATCCCAATGGCAGAAGAAGACATCGAGAAAACTGCAGTCATCACTCCTTTTGGTTTGTTCGAGTTTTTGAAAATGCCGTTTGGATTGCGTAATGCTGCACAAACCTGTCAACGTTTTGTTCACGAAGTAGTTCGAAATTTGGATTACTGTTTTCCCTATATAGACGACTTTCTTATTAGTTCAAGAAATGAGACTGAACATAAGGAACATCTGAGGGAGGTATTCAAAAGATTTCAAACCGCTGGTATAATAATAAATCCCGAAAAATCTGAGTTTGGGAAGACCAACATCGATTTTCTGGGATATTCGATATCTGCAGAGGGAATAAAACCATTAAAAAATAAAGTTGAGGCTTTGGTGAATTTTCAACGTCCTGACGATATACGTTCTTTGAGAAGATTTCTTGGGATGATCAACTTCTATCGAGGATCTATTTCAAATGCTGCTGCTATTTTATCACCATTGAATCGTTTCCTACAAGGTAACCCGAAGGACAGAGCTACAATTGTTTGGTTACCGGAACATATAGCTGCCTTCGAACAGATAAAAGCTGCCTTAGTAAACGCCGCTCTACTAGTACACCCCTCAATTTCGGCACCACTGTCAATCATGGTTGATGCATCTAGCTTTTCAATTGGTGCTTGTGTTCAGCAGAATCAAGAGAACATTTGGCAACCATTAGGATTTTTTTCTAAAAAACTATCACCAGCACAAGTTAAGTACAGTACTTATGATCGGGAGCTACTTGCTATATACGAGGCTATAAAGTATTTCAGATACCTATTAGAAGGCCGAGAATTTATAATTTTTACTGACCACATGCCTCTAACGTTTGCTTTCACAAAGAATTCCGAAAATTTGTCTCCTAGACAAACAAGATACTTAGATTTCATTGCACAGTTCTCTACCGATATAAGACATATCGAAGGAAGGAATAATATGGTTGCAGATGCTTTCTCAAGAGTAGATACAATTGATATTCTGAATAATATCGATCTCAAATCTTTTGAAGAAAAGCAGAAGACTGATCCAGAGTTAAGATCAATCATTTCAAGCTCCGCTACTTCTTTAAAACTAACAAAATTGAAGATTCCTGATACAGATTTCGAGATTTATTGTGATTTGGCAAATAATACAATCAGGCCATTCGTTCCGAAGGAATTGAGGTTCCAGATATTCCTACAGTTACATAATCTTTCTCATCCGGGTGTGAAAGCAACAATCAAGCTAATCAAAAGTAAATATATCTGGCCAAGGATCGATAAAGATTTAAGACTTTGGACTCAACAGTGTATTCCTTGCCAAAAGTCGAAAATTTACAGACATACTAAAAGTCCCATAAGCCAGTTTCAAATAGTTTCGTCCAGGTTTGAGCACATAAATTTGGATATTATTGGTCCTTTACCATCGTCAGATGGGTACACTTATTGTCTCACGTGTATAGACCGTTTCTCTAGATGGCCAGAAGTATTTCCTATCAAAGATATCAGGGCAGAGACAGTGGCATCACACTTTTACAATGGTTGGATCTCCAGATTCGGTGTCCCACTTAGAGTAACCACTGATCAGGGTCGACAGTTTGAATCGACGTTGTTCAGAGAATTAGTTATTAGTTATTGGGAATTAAACATATTCACACAACACCATACCATCCTTGTTCAAATGGAATGGTGGAAAGGATGCACAGGACATTGAAAGCTGCTCTAAAGTGCCATGACAATGAGAAATGGACTGAAGTGTTACCAACTGTCCTTCTCGGACTCAGAACTTCTTTTAAAGAAGATATTGGAGCAACAAGTGCAGAGATGATTTATGGTACAACTTTACGTATTCCTGGCGATTTTATTCAACCAAGCAAGGTTGAAGATTCATCTATATGCAATCAAGAAGGATTCGTTATTCAATTGAGAAACTACTTCCAAAAATTCCAGCCAATACGAGGCTCCAGTCATTCCAAAATTACAGGCTTCATCTATAAGGATTTATTCAAGTCACCTCATGTTTTCATACGAGTCGATTCTGTAAAAAAACCTCTACAAGCACCATACGATGGCCCATACAAAGTCCTTGACAGAAATAACAAAGTTTTCAAGATTCTGTTGAATGGAAGAGAAAAGTACATTTCGATAGACCGACTTAAGCCTGCTTATTTGGAGAACTGTGAAATTGAAGGAGAAATGAGAATTTAATTTCTTGGTGGAATTACTGTTTCAATAATTTGATTCCATAATTTTTCTTTTGAGAATGTATATATATTTTTTTTTTTTTTTTTTTTTTTTGTGGAAGGGGAGTATTGTAGTGGATCGATCTTCATCAATCTCCCTGTGAGATTTGATGGATGAAGTTAGTTGTCAATTCTGAAGTATATAGAATAATAAAAGGATTTGGTTGATCCAACATTTGATAGTTTTACTACAAACCCATTGTTCTCACACAGATGAGGATGATGCAATCGGATGAGGTTGTTACGTAATCGGACACCTGCAAACAAAGGCGGCATTGTTCTCGTCGCAAATTATCCAATAGCTGCAATTCCAAGAAACGCTGTCAGTGGCGTAACATCTAGCCGGCCCATGGTATCGAATAAAATGACTTCGACCATTTTGGTTATATGTCACGTGACCAGAGAGGGCTGAACTTAGAGTCCAGAGTCTTGAGTCTTGGGACCGTGAGAAAAACTACTCGACTCCGATATTATACCAAGGTCATAAGACCATATGAGGCCACGGTCTATGTGGAAACAAAGTCATAAGACCAACATGAAACTACCGTCATGTATCGAAGATCGTTAGTCAATGTTTGCGTTCAATGGTCAAAGGTAACATATCAAGACCGAAGGTTACGGTTTATTGTCAATGATCACAATCAAAGGCCACAATCGAAGGTCTCGATCGAAGGTCTCGGATGAAGGTAGACCAAAGGTCACAGACCAAGGTCACGATTAATGGTAACGCTCAGAGGTCGAAGGCAATAGTCAAAAGTCACGATCAAAGGTCACGATTATAGGTCACGAACAAAGGTCACGATCAAAGGTCCCGATCAAAGGTCATAATAAGAGGTCTCGGTCGAAGGTCTAAGGTTACGATTAAAGGTCATGCTTGAATGTCAAATTTAACGGTCAAAGGTCACGACAAAAGGTCACGGTGGAGGGTCTTGGTCGAAGGTACTGTAGCAGCTATTATTTTTGACACCTGTCATATGTAAGATGCTGACGTGGGCTCAAACGAAGATAGGTTAGGTTAGACGGCAATAGCTATAGCCAATCATATCGCTATCTCTGTCGGATTCACTAGCTAGCCCATGCTCTTTGTCTAACACATTGATTTCCCTATGTGTGGTCCCATGCATACGTAGGTACACTACTATGCGGCTATATTCGATCTAATTTGGTTTAACTCTGTAGCTGTTTCATTCACCTTGATTTGCAGTTCTTGGCTACTGTTACTGAACTTTTGTTTGGTTCCGAATAACTCGTCAATCGTATTGTTCAACTCTTCTTGATAGTTTTCGATCTGATTTTTATACGATTTACAATTTACTGTAGGCGATGCTACCACTGCCCCACTGCCACCGATGTTATATTCCTGCATCAACCCTCCACCAGTGTACAGTAGTAGTAGTAGTATTGTGGGGAGGCTGTAGCCAGGCAAGTAGGCCCCCATGGGCCCTTTTTGCCAACCCCTGCTCTCCACATATCTACACATCCCTCTTTTAGTTGTCCTTTTCGAACCTTCCCGTCCTTCTGATGAAGGTCAGGATGTCCGTCCACTCTAATTCGACCAAATCTTCCTGTTGTAGTTTATTTACTCCAAAGATTTCGAATCTCATCCTTCCATACGCCTCACACTCTCCGAGGAAGTGAAGTGATGTCTCCTCATCTTCTCCGCATTCACGGCAAGTGGGACTATCTTCCACACCTATGAGTGATAGGTGTCTGCGTAACCTGTTATGCCCTGTCAGTATCCCTATAAGAAGGCGCAGGACTTGGCGATCCCTGCCCAGCAGCCAAGCCGTCCTTGGCTTGCTTGGACCGGCCACCAGGTCTCTCGATTGCCTGCAGCCGCCTATACGCCTCCAATATACTTCTAGTGCCTCGTCCGCCCATTTGTTGAGGGCAGACGAAGTTTGGCTTCTTGTTATGCCCAGTGCAGGCTCTGGTCCCCAGAACGGTGTCGCGGATCCGATTCTAGCCAGCTCGTCGGCCACCTCGTTCCCGGGCACCCCCCTGTGCCCCGGAACCCATACTAGTTCGACTTCCTACCAGTGTACATAGAGTGATCTGATGAATTGAAACCTGGATATTTTGTAGGCTCGTTGTTGCTCTTGTTGTTGTTGGATTGGAGCATTAATCCACTATTCTCCATAGACTGATTCGAATATACCTTGATATCAGGATACTTTGTCAACAGATTGTTGTTAGTGACTTGTAAAGTCGCCCTACTGGGTATCTCATGTTGGATGTATAGGGTACTGTTCTTTGGAGTATATTTTGAGAATGATTCCTGAGGTTCTAATTCTGCTACATGCAACAGTAGAAGGATGATGGAAATTTTGATTGACATCACGCGTGTTGCCTGTTTGGAGATTATCAGTGGACTGATGCTGGATGGGTTGAGGTTCACACACTGGATACTAGCGTTGTCGCTTGAATCTACTATGCATGTCTCTTTGGCGCTGTAGCCGATCTCTATACGCATTTTCATTTTCAGTCTGGAGACATGTATAGCATAACCCATATCCAGTGTAACTGGGGAACAGTTTACCACAACGGGTGCATTGGTATCTTGATGGTCCGTTGATGCCCGGTGGTGTACCTTCTCCATTCCCAGAGGAGCTGCTTATACTATTTTCTTGTATCAAATTATGGTTGTTCTTGTTGTTGTTGGCGGTACTCATGTTTACAGCGTCTGGAATGAAACAAGAGATGGAATATAATTTGATTGAATTACAAACTATGGCAAAATTCTAACCCCAGGGCAATGTATCAGTATGGAGATAATCAACTATCCTTTTATCATCATAGGGATTCAGAGCGACTTTTCTCTGTTCAGTTGTATGTACCTCATGTTTTTGGGACCTGATCAGATATTGATTGACTTCGGTAGGAGTATTATTGAATAGGCAATTATAATAATCTCCAAAAGTGATAGTTTTCAGTGCAGCTCTTTGAACACCTTTTAATTTTTTTTTGTGACACCTAAATTGCTCATAGCCTTCTCGATTTCTTGTTCATTAAGGTCTTGTTCTTCCAGCTCCTGTCTTTTTCGTTACATAACTTGCTGCATTTCACTTTCACTTTTGAAGATTCTGAACGTATATATTTCAGATCTTAACCCAATGAATTCGGACATTATTCGTCCGGAAAGCTCATCTTTCATAACTACTAGAACTTTTTTATTCCTCAACAGAATAGCGTAGATGTGATCATGCAGATAATCAGAAGTGTCAATCCTATCTATGTCGGATTAAATGTGTTCATAAATGTCGTTATCGATGAATTGATACAATAATGAATCTGTATCGGTGTATAATAATTTTGCATTATTCCCGAATTTTGGTTTATATAAGAGTAATGGAAATCATGAAGGAATGTTTCTGAAATGTCTAACACACTGAATCCAATATAAATAGGTTTATTTAGTTTTACTTTCAACCTTTTCATTTCAATGATAACCATATCCTCATCAAATATAGTACATCTGTGGAAATTAGGTTGCGAGATATATTAACTAGCTCCATATCTACCTGACCATTTTGTAACTAATTCAACATCTTTATATTTCCTAACATTCTCAATAGTCTTGCCAAAAACAGCGTTATTTATAAGTTCATAATAATTTTTATCAAACTCATTTTTACACTTCTTTCTCAGTTCATTGTTCAAGTAGATGTATTCTTGTAACCAAGACGATTGTTTGAACTGCAATACTTTGTGAATTTTTTCGATTGTCATACCTAAGCTGAGAGCTTGTTTCAAATTTTTATAATGAATGATGTAGTTTTTCTTTTTGTGAAAAGTTGTAAGTAATTTTTTCAATCCGGATTTAGCACATGGTGGTTTCATGTCATCAGGACAGAGAGGTAAATCTTTGTGAGTTTCAAAGAGTTCACGGGGGTGATCAAGATCCACCTCGAGAATATAACCAAGATCATTGTCATCAGGAACATTCATTATATTGCCAATCGAATAAATATCTTCTACCCACCCGAATTCACTTGTGGGGAGAGGTAAGCTCATCGCAGCCCCATATAGATTATTCACATCAAAATACATCAGATATGATGAAGGACTTTGCGGATCATATTCGTTTCCCATATATTTGTTGTTTGCTTTCGCATAACGATGCGAGCACTGCGATACGCCACCTCTGACCCCCTTTTCTATAAACATTATCATATCAATATCTGTTAAGAGTTCTAATTCTACTTGTGTAATTTTGAGCATGCTATCAAAAGCTAACCCAGGCGCTGTATAGTAGTGCAAACTATCGAGTTGATAGGTATTCATACAGGTTAGTAGAGGGGCTATGTGAGTTCTGGGGCAAGCCAATCAGAGACCAGCATTTAATTGGAGGCCACGCCCGCTGAAAACCGGCGCGAAATTCAAATTATTCATACGTCGTCACGTCGACATCGTGAATAAATGAATTGAAAAAAGCTGTCACCGCTGGGGAATTGAACTAGGGACCTTCGCATTACGAGGCAGCGTATATACGCACTGTGGTATTCCGACCTCCGTAATATTTCAATTATTTTAATGCTATTCAAACGGGATATCCATAGCTGGCGCGCGCTTATCTTTGAAACGGATCTGTAGAGGTGAAGTAAAGCGAGAGATGCGTTCCAGAGATAAGAAACTTCGAGTCGAAAATAATATCCATCGGTGGCGCGCGCTTATCTTTGAAACGGATCTGTAGAGGTGAAGTAAAGCGAGAGATGCGTTCCAGAGATAAGAAACTTCGCGTGGAAAATATTATATCCATCGCTGGTGCGCGCTTATCTTTGCAACGGATCTATCGAGGTAGAGGGAAGCGAGAGATGCGTTCCAGAGATAAGAAACTTCGAGTCGAAAATAATATCCATTGCTGGCGCGCGCTTATCTCTACACGGGTGCAACGACAGCAAATAAGCATAACAGATAAAGATGTAGGTTATCGAAACTACAAAAAGCCCAACAATTTCACAATCAGCAGCATAACAACAGATAATGATGGAGGTTATCTGAACTACAAAAAACCCAACAATTTCACAATCAGCAGCATAACAGATATGGTTGGAGGTTATCGAAACTATAAAAAACCCAACTAGTCGCATGAACAAAATACGTGATCAGAATGACGGAAGAAATTATCGCTATCAGCAGTCGTTTTAGATGGGTTTCTCCAGAACACCCGCATCGCTAATTAGCAAGTCACGTGGTATCTCCACCAGCGTATAAAAGCGACGACGCAGCGCAACATCATTCACACTTGAGTCTGCAATCGTGAACGTTGTCTCTTGAACAGCTCCAGCCAAATCATCACTGTTTGTGTGTGTGTGTGCATTAATAGCAATAATAGTGAATACCTCTTCATCAAAGTTCTTTTTTTATTATCAATCCAATATTACCTGACTTTTTTATTCCATTTTGAGTTTGAAAGTTTTATATTATCGGCCCCTTTCATTTTATTTTGAAAATAATACAACCTAGTGCTCATTCCGCATCAACCTTTTTCATCCCAAGTTTTTTCGAGAGACAATTCAATGAAAGTGTCAATGATCAATCGCAGATTGATTTTATTTCTAGTTTTATCGAAAATAATCCATCCTAGTATCAAGCTCATCATGACATTGTTGGACTGCTGATGTTTTTTGTCCTTTTTCTTCCCACCAGATGGATCTTACTCAAATCAACGCGGCTTCTCTGATTGCTCCAAAACAACAGAAACCAAGCGTGAAGTTGGTGGATCTCCTGCTCGGGCAACCCCAACCAATCAAGACAGCGAAAATGGTCACAACAAAATTTGATAAATCTGTTCTGATTGAGTTGGAGGACTCTGTTGTGTTCCTGCCCAGTCGTTTAACTGAGACCTATTCCCCCCACATTGGATATTTCGGTAGCGGGAAATATTCCTTGGTATTCAGAGGAAAGGTGCAGACTGGGAAGGCCAATCCAGCATCTTCGTTTGAAATTCTAGAGAATTAAAGTAAGCTACATTTGTTTTATTTGGGTAAAATATCATCAATACAGCAATAGAGAGTATCAATAAAACCTTGACCAAAGTCGACGAAACTCTTTTACTGATCAAGAAAAATTATTCGAAACCATTGGCACTTTTTGTATTGAAATCAATCCGTTCACACATACGGAAATGTATTTTAGCATTGAAAAGAAATACTTTTTCGATTGGTTTGAAGCTTAAAATTCAGACTAAGATCGGGGAACTGGAACGGATGAGATTTTTCATCAAAACTATGAATAGAGGACATGTTGGCTCCGGCCTGAAGCCCTATATTCGTTGGATTGATGTTAATTCAATCTTCGCGTCAAGAGTGCAGACCGGTCTTATTCTGAATTTGAGACATAAGGAGATTATCGACTTTTTGGAGGATTCATTTAGATTGGTAAATAAGAGAATTTCAAAAATTTTGGGGCGCTTTTCAATGCTAAAAGTCAACTTTACATTTTCCGGTGACTTCATTAAGCAGTCAAATAATGGGGAATTGGTTGACTGCAAACATTTTTGTACTCCCAATGCCATCGTGGACGCAGGTATGGACCTAGCCGATTGGTTCAAAATCAATGCGCTAGATGTGATCCTTAATAAACTTAGCGAATTTGCCGAGAAGAATA
Organism: Phaedon cochleariae; assembly: GCA_918026855.4. NCBI lineage: Eukaryota > Metazoa > Arthropoda > Insecta > Coleoptera > Chrysomelidae > Phaedon > Phaedon cochleariae. Next base: position 27,662,830 of record OU896710.1, read on the forward strand.
GCGGGTGGGCCTTGAGCGAAATTATTTCTCTGGAGGTTGCCATAAATAAATATGAAATGGGAAATGGCTCATCGTTTATCAAATTACCAGAGCAGATTGAGAGAAAGCATGCCTGCATTAACGTTCAAAATGATGATGAGGCATGCTTCTATTGGAGCATAGTCAGTTGTTTGCACCCTATTAAAGAAAGTTCGAAAAGAGTTAATAATTATCCTCACTATTCACAGATTTTGAACATTAAAGGATTAGACATACCAATGAAGCTGCCCCAAATCACAAAATTTGAAAAAATGAATGCTATTTCGGTGAATGTTTATGCGTTAGAGTTGACAGAAGTCAATTTTACACTGTCGTACCCACCAGATTGACTAAGCATAAATGTAATCGACACGTTAATTTGCTATTAATTCAAGACAAATATTTCCCAAGATTGAATGACTATGAAGCCCCTCCCGATAATGATGATGTTGAGGAAAACGTTAACGTAAAATATCACTATGTCTGGATTAAGGACCTTTCACGACTAGTATCAAGTCAACTCAACAAAAATCGTAGTAAGAAATTCATTTGCCATCGGTGCCTCAACTATTACCATTGCCAGGAGAAGCTTGATAATCATGCTGCTCTATGTGAGAAAATTAATAATGAGAAAATTTCATTCCCTAAGTATGATTTTGTAGAATTCAAGAACCATGTGTATAAGCAGACATGTCCTTTCATCATTTATGCTGATTTCGAATCGCAGTTCAAAGTATCAACATCATAAAGCATACAGTGCTGGGTACTATTTTGAATGTTCTTTCGATGACTCGCTGTCATTTTTTCGTAGTCATAGGGGTGGAGATTGCATGGACTGGTTTGCCTGCGAAATGTCTAAAATTGTCAAATTTGTTGAATCCAAATTGAAAAATATCGTTCTAATGGTAGTCAAACCGGCTAGTACCAGTGGCGCAACCATCTGCCACATTCGCGAAGAGAAATTCAAGGCAAAAGACGTTATCGTACGTGACCACGACCATTTTACTGGCGCATTCAGAGGCTTCGCACACCAGGCTCCCTGTAATCTCAACTTTAGGAAACTGTTCGTTGTTCCCATTACGTTCCACAACCTCTCAGGATATGATTCGCATTTTATAATCAGATACATTTCCAAGCTGGGACGTGTGAGCTTACTCCCGGTTAATCGCGAAAAATACATTTCCTTTACACAACATAATGATGAAATAAGCATAAAATTCCGATTCATCGACTCTTTCCGCTTTTTGGGAACCAGTCCCGATGCTTTAGTGTCAACGTTCAAAGTCGATGATTTGGAAATTCTAAAGAAAGAATTCAGTGGCATAAATGGGACGAAATTTGAATTGTTGACACGAAAAGGAGTATTCCCATATGACTATGTCGATAATGTGAAAAGATTGGATGAATCCGAGTTGCCAAGCATTCAAAATTTCTACAACAAATTGAACGATACAAATATTTCGGACGACGATTACGCGCACGCGCGAAGAGTTTGGGAATCTTTCGAGCTGAAATCGCTGGGAGAATATAGCGACCTATATATGCGGACCGATATTCTTCTCCTTGCTGACGTCATGGAAAATTTCCGTGCGTCATCCCTCAAGACCTATGGCCTCGATCCTGCTTGGTATTACACCATGCCCGGCTATACTTGGGATTGCATGCTCGAGTATACTGGGTGTAAGTTGCAAATCATCAAAGATATCGACATGGTGATGTTTGTGGAGCAGGCGATAAGAGGAGGAGTATCGGTTTGCTGCAATAGGTATAGTGAAGCAAATAATAAATATCAGAAAAATTACGATCCAAAAAAACCGTCAGAGTACCTTCTTTATCTCGATGTAAATAACCTTTATGGAAAAGCAATGAGTGAACCCTTTCCTTATAGGGGCTTTACATGGGTAGAAAATGTTGACATTGATGTAACCCAAATTCCTGACAACAGTCCGGAAGGCTATATTCTCCAAGTTGATTTGGAGTATCCTGAGGGGTTGCATGACCTACACAAGGACCTACCATTTTGTCCCGAACACCGCACACCACCTAATTCAAAATTATCCAAATTAATGACCACGCTGTGCGATAAAAAGTCATATACTTCACATTACAGAAATTTGAAGCAGGCATTAGAACACGGTCTGAAATTGACCAAGATTCATAAAGTATTAAAGTTCAAACAATCCACGTGGCTAAAGCCCTACATCGAGTTGAATACTCGATTGAGGACTCTAGGCACAAACGATTTTGAAAAAGATTTAAGGAAATTGGCTGATAATGCGGTGTTTGGGAAGACGATGGAGAATATTCGTAATCATAGAACAGTTAAGTTAGTCAGAATGTATGAAGGCCGCTATGGTATTAAAAATTTAATTTCAAGTCCTCGGTTCCAACAACGAACAGTTTTCGATGACAATTTGGTGGCAGTAGAGTTGAAAAAAGCAGAGATGATTTTCAATAAACCTCTCTATATTGGCATGTGTATCCTTGACTTGTCAAAAATCGTCATGTATGATTTCCACTATAATTTCATGTTGCCAAAGCTTGGAGCTGACGTAAAACTCATGTATACCGATACGGACAGCTTCATCTACGAAATTGTATGTGACGATGCGTAAAGTGAGGTGATTGATGCAAATATCGAGAGATTTGACACGTCTGACTATGCTCCAGACAATATTTATGGTATACCTCGAGTAAATAAAAAAGTCTTGGGCCTATTGAAGGATGAGGCAAACGGTAAGATTATTACGCATTTTGCTGGACTACGGTCCAAGATGTACAGTTATAAATTGGATATAACGGATGAGGTTATTGAAAAAGAGAGAGAGCGATTGGAAAGAAAGGGATTCAGTAAAGAACGACTAGATAGGGAATTGGAAAATTTTGGTATAACTAAAAAATCCAAGGGTGTCAAGAAATGCGTCGTCAAAAATAAGTTGACTTCTGATGACTATGTGGATTGTCTGACGGCTTGGAAAGAAAAGACCGTAGCCCAGCAAACGATTCGTTCCTACGCTCACGATGTTTTTTCCATCGAGCAGACTGAAATTGGACTGAGTCCCAAAGATGATAAGCGGAAACTGATTCACGATTCGTTTGACACACTTCCGTGGGGTCACTACAGTTTGACGGATTGATTTTCTCCTTAGTATTTTTGCATCAAAATTTTTAAATCAACGCTGTTGTATTGATGACTTATTTTCCCATGAAAAAAAATGTAACTTCTTTTATTGATCCAATAATTTATGTTGTATATATGTATATTTTCAATTATTTCAGTATTATCTAATTATTCCTAATATGTATTCATATTTTATTGTATAAACTTTTTTTCATTCATATTATTCCTTTTTACATTTATACTATTATACACTTTTACAATTTAGAGTATAGAAACAATTATTATACTTTTCTGTGTATTCTTTTCCCACACCCTTGTCTGGATGATGTGTACGAGAAAGAGAGGGAGAGAGAGAAAAAAGAGAAGAAGAAGTGAGAGTGAGAGAGAGGGAGAAAAAGAGAGGGAAAGTGTTGTGATAGGATGTGAATTGAAGGTATGAACGTGTAAAACAGTTGTATCATGTCTTCTGACGAATACAGACGTGCACTAGAAGAATTTGGCTTGAAGGTTAGACAACTCAGCGCAGACATCCGATTGTATGAGCAGAAAGTTTGTCTGTATAAAGATTTCGAGCAACTGAGTGTTTGGGACAAGGTGTTCACGGAACCAAGACGCACAGCTGCACCTACATCGAGAAAAAGAAGAATTCAACCAACACAGCTACTAAATGGCGATACTGAAAGCAAGCTTCATTCTATTGACAGCTCTGAGCAACAACATCTTCTACACAAACATACCGTACAATACGAGGAATGCAGCCGTATGTTTTGATGTGAATCGTACACAACAGTGTGATTGGAAGCTGATGAGTAGAATGTATGTCAATGATAACAAACTACCTGTATATTCATTCGACATGTCGCAACATGTTGATGAAAGCAGCATCCACTATGAATTGAAATTATTGTTTTCTGATGGCATTGAAAAAATCCTCCGCAAAATTGGATCAAGATACTGATGTCAATGTCATTGAAATTTTGACACTTTGTTGTTCACTAATATGCTCACTTATTTTAATTTCAATTGTTATTGTTGGAATACTGAGAAATAAGGGATGTGATGAATAAAAACTCTGAAATTATTATATATTTTTTAAATTGGTAATAAATTACATAACCAATTATATAAAGTATCGACATTGTGAAGACTGCACTGGAACCTTCCTCCATGGAAATGATTCATGCAGGGTGGAATGGATTGTAGGAACGTTATTGGCTGCCACCAAGAATTGTCAAAATCTTCCAAATTAACAATGTGATTGGTCATCTCCAACTCTGCACATTTTCGCTGTAAAAACTGAATCTTTTGATGGCCTCTTACGTAGATGATGTTTGTCTGCTGCAGGTTATCTCGTAGTATTTGATCCAGCTCATTCAAATCCACATAACCACTGGAATATTTTAAACCATGAACGTAACGTTCCACATGATTCGCCATCTTTTTATCTTCTTTGCTCAAACTGGAAAACTCTACAGATGGCTTGAATAGAAAATGACTCGTCTTTTTGCCAATGCGGATAGCCATTTCCTTTGGAATGAATTCACCCTCAACCATGAACGCTTGAATGTCAACCAGTGCGATCTCCATGACTCTTCGGAGCAAACTGACGTCTGACTGGTGTGACATCAACACCTATAACTAGGCGATATTTCGAACAATTTCGCTGAGTGGGAGGTGTTCTATGATTTGGTCATGAACGATGATACAAAAGGCTTTGGTTTCGGGAGGGAAACCTGTCGTCGTTTCAATGTCCAACTTTATGTCGACTGTAGACGACTTCATGCCTAGATGGCGCCTCGAGCAATCGATAACAAACATTGGTCGGGTTTTGAATTCATTGAAATCCACGCGTTTTTGTTGACAGTTATGATAGCTCTTGTTGAACTCTGTATAGTTGAAGTGAGCGTCGGCATATTGGTCTTTGAAAAAGTCCAATAGCATTCTTTCTTGCGGATAATAGTCGCTATTCAGAGCCAATCGTATGGATTTGATGTTGGCATTATCGAACACGGTGACGTCTTCATGCAAATTATCGGCTTTTTTCGTTTGGAAAAATACTATAACATATCTGGGACTCTCTAATGCAGAACACGTCTTGACCGACCAGATTTCTATGGTGCATCCTTGTGTGAGTGCTGGTAGCTCGTGCAATTCTCATCGACGGAACGGTATCATCATAGACTCATCTGCCTTGATACGTGTCAACAACTGCAACTTTATGTCATCGTTGGGTGTAAGATGCGGCACTTTCAAATTGATGCTTTCAATCGTTATTTTAGCAGTGCTCTGAGTCTGAGGAGATCCTGGCAAAGCAGTATTAGCTCTCTCGACAACCTTCACACTGTTGGCATCATTTCGAGCTCTCACTAAACAGATAGACTGCTTGCCCCACGTTGCCACTTGATGATCGTTAAAGATGGAAAACAAATGTTTCAGTGGAATGTTCATGCTGAACGTTTTATCGGCGTTGAGAATCGGAGCGTTGGGATAGTTCCAGCCTGCTATGGCTAGATGGCGTGAGTCTTCAGGTGTGTAACACAAGTATCCTCGCACAGTACTCGTTATTCCAGGATATCTGACAGTGTCCAATTCTTTATTGCACAATTCATAGGTACAAGAATCAAAGAGATAGGCTCCAGCATTGTGGGTTAATGTACCAATACCACCTCCGGCCACAACCAATTTACCCTTGATGGTGATGATACCTTCAAACATGGCCAACCACGAATCTGCTTGATTGACTGTAATATCGATGACATTATTGTTTTCGAATGATTTCACATATGGGTATTAGTTGCGCCACTCCACTTTAGTGATGCTTTCGTCGAATCTGGGTTTGCGGAAAACGTAGAAAACGGGGGCTGACAACATTCTAGCCTTCGAGTGATTTGAGAAACAGGATATTGGATAATGTCAATGATTTTCTGCTCCTGCTCTTCGAAGACACGACTGCTTTGGTGTATGGTGTCGAGGGAACTGATGCTGATGATGGTGATGATGGTGGCTGTTCGTCTGATTTATAGGAGTAATCAAACAGTAGTACCATCTTGCGAGTTTCTTCAACTCCAATCTTACCTCTCCTCACCTCTCTGAAATCTTGGTCGAGAATCTGGAGTGTAATGTTGGGCAATTCCCGCCTGCTGACTATAGGTAGGTAGATTAGATTTCTGGGAGTCTCGTCTATGGCGTAACAAGGATCGACTGCAACTGCAAACTCGTAGATCGTATGTGATGGTCTATCGTTGTAGAGAGCTCCAGCAGTAACGTTGCTATCAATGTGAATGGTTCTCACTTTGGTTATGCTGACCGGCAAATCGGAAGTGTGGACTTGTTGTGCGTTTAACAATCTATTTGAAAATCCCAAGACTTGAGCTATGCTATCCTTTGGACGAAAATCAATGGCAAACTGTTTGCTCGAAATCTCGCACTTTAACGTATTATTGTTGGGTTTCAACGAAAATATCTCATCAACGTCCTTTGCACTCGATATACCCAATTATTTTCGAATGAATGTTTCAATGTCAACAATGTCGTATGAACCTTCGGGAATATCGATGATCTTTCCCGCCTTGGTCTTATCTTGCAGATGAAACTTTGATCCTTTGTCGATATTTGGTATACTGTTGTATGAATGAAATCCCAACAATGCTAGTCCGTAATCAGAGTCTGGATCGAGTTGAAGTGGTGTCAAAAAGTCTATGGAGAGCGTAGATGTACGACCTTTCAACGTCACAATCAGAGACATGACTGATGCACAATGACTGTGTTACTTGGTTTCATTGAAGAGGAATTCTAGACATAGACGTCCACAATTACTTTGATTGAAATTTTGGTATTGCTCATTATTGTACATGATTTTCGTGCCGGTACCCAAATATTGAGCCAATTCTCTGGGCGGTTTCAGATTGCCATAACTATCGAAATATAAGACTTTTTCATCATTCTTTATGTACGCCACCCAATGAGTGCCCGCATGATTGGAGGTATCCAAATTCAATACAGCACACTCGCGATGCCATGGACCGGTGTGTTCCGTTTTCATGCCTTGGTATTTTACTCATTATATATTTAGATATAGATATGAATATTATCGTAATCCTGAGAGTTTCTTAATCATGCAAATTTATTTAATTCATCACTCAGTATATGAATTCCCGCGTGCAAAATGACAAGAGGCTCTTTTGGTCACCGGTCACCCCACCGTACAAGGAAGACATTGCGCATGTAGGTCGAAGTACGATACCTGAGAAGAGACGGGTACTCGCTCTCTCGTGGAACGGCTAGTTAAAAGTGCCGGTCACTTTTATAATTTTAAAAAAGTGTCCGAAAAATAAAGTGCCGTACATTAACAATTATACCTAACGTAAAGATGCTCTCTGTTATCATAATCGTAATGTGTGTATGGTTATCCGAATCCTGAGAATCCTGAGGCTCGACTGTTCCTGAGGCGGCCGCCGAAACATTGATAAGATACCTTATCGACGTACAACAGGTGAGTGGCCATTCAACACCTCTTGTCATTTATTGCGAATCTCAAAATCAACAATTTTCAAATATCAAACTACAGTCCACTGTCTCTTTCTCGCCCATGTTAATGGTCCTTTCGAGCCAAATCTCGATCTTTGTAGATTTGCAATAAATATTCCCGTTATCAAATAATATTAATTAGCATTTTAAATTATTAATTTGCATGTATTGGGAACTCTCGGTCGGAATCCATAATTATTATCAGTAGTCTTCGGTACCGTACGCGCACACGTTTGCCGCAGGTGAAATCTGGACACGCCCCCATCGTATTCATTTATTGCTCATCGATGTTCGCAGCGTTTGTTTACCTGTGTCAAAATATAATTTAATTTATTCTCAAAATAAATTTCTCTCTTTCCTCTCAATTGAATTGTTCTACCACATCTCATTCCTTAAGTGAATAATTATATCCTCCATTCTCAACATTATCTCGTCCGTAATTCCCTCGGAATACTTTATCAGTTGCGATAGGTAGATAAATCTGATAAATTGTGTTTTCAATTTCGCGCAAAAGTTCGAATAAGTCAGCACGTTGACGTCGCGCTCTTTGCACTATATAGGGTGACTCACCTATAGTAGTTCACGTCATTGCTATGAACTCTAAATACGGAAGTTTGATCTCAAAATAATTTAACTCAACGTAAACCACTTACATTCTCACAATGTCCTCCACATTATCAGAATCTCAAACAAAAAAACTTAAGCAACTTTTTGCCTCCCGTGGTATCGAGGAAATAAAACTGTCGGAGTTGAAAAGAATTGCTAAAGAATCCCTGGTTGACAAATCCGTGCACAATAACTTCAAATGTAGGTACCGCCACATTGAAAATATTCATAATAATTTCGATTCTGTGCATTCTCAAATTGTTACTCTACTTTCCCAGCTGGAGGTAGATGAACTAATGCCTCATAATCAGAACCTCGCAAGTTTCCAAGATGATTTTTATCACGTGCAGGCGATTCATATGCAAATATTCGAAGATGTAAAAGATTCAACTTTGCATTTGAATCAGTCTACAAGCTCAATAGCTCAGCATACAAATATTAAACTTCCAAAAATAACTTTACCCAAATTTGATGGGGACCTTACTCAGTGGCGTACATTCATAGACATGTATGATTCAATGATTCATGAAGTTGACGGTATGGCTAATATTGATAAATTTAATTACTTGCTCAGCTCGTTGCAAGGTGCTCCATTGGCTCTTGTTAAGCGAACTCCTTCAACAGGACAAAATTATACAGTCGCATATAATTCCATGAAAAAACGATATGACAATCATAGGTTGATAGGGACTTCTCATTGGCGAGCTATTGAGCAAACTCGAAAGTTAGTTTCCTCTGATGATTCTCAAGCATTCGGGCATCTCATAGATACGTTTAACGAAAACTCATCGATGTTGGGAAATTTAGGGCATAATATAGATAAATGGGACTTTATCCTGTTCAACATGCTCTTAGATCGGTTGGATTCCTCAACTGCTACCAATTTTGAATTGGAATGTGGCTCTAAACTTCAAAACGATAATTATTTCTCAACTCTGCAAGATTTTCTTCAGAAGCATTGCGATGCACTTGATACGGTCAACTTCAATTCCTCTCAGTCTAAAAAATTATTGACTCGTTCCCCCGTTGCCGGTTCGCCTTCTAAAAATACCGTCAATTACAAGAAACCTCGAATGTGCTCTTCATTTATCTCAAATACTCACCAATCAGAATGTCAATTATGCCATAGTGATCATATGATCTATAATTGTCAAAGTTTTCTCTCAAAGTCCCCGAATGATCGGTACAATCTCGTAAAAACATATAAGTGGTGCTCCAACTGTCTCGGGTCTAGACATTCTTCTTCTCAGTGCTCATCGCAAATTTCTTGCAAACGCTGTTCAGGTAAGCATCATACTCTTCTGCATTTCGACAGACCTCCTACCTCAAATCAATCCACTGGGACCAGACAAATGGTGAATTCTACTAATTCCACGAATAATTCCCAATCTCACCATGCTTCTTTGCCTTCCACGTCTTCTGTCAATCTGTTGACGCAGACTCACAGTACCGTTTTGTTGTCCACAGCCCTCGTGTCAGTTCAGGCTAAAAATGGTCAATTTCGAGAGGCCAGAGTTATCCTTGATAGTGCAAGTCAGTCTAACTTCATTTCTAGTAAACTCGCTAATCAACTTGGACTATCAAAATCTAACCTCAGAGTGTTGATTGCTGGCATTGGTCAACTCAGCTCTAAATCTAACTACGGCGTTTCCTGTACTGTCAAACCAGTGGATCTAGATCAACCGACTTTGACACTCGATTTTGTTATCCTACCAATGATATGTTCATTCCTGCCAGGAGATACTTTGCCTAACCGTAGTTTTACTCAATTTTCACATCTTGAATTAGCCGATCCCCACTTTAATGAATCACTTCCTGTTGATATGCTATTAGGAGCAGATATTTTTGGCTTTCTTCTTACTGGCAATACAATTAGTACTTCCATTCATGAACCTGTAGCACTGGAAACTATTTTTGGATGGGTTATCATGGGTAGAGTGGACTCAACCCCTCACCATACTTCCCCTCAAGTTCATTCGTTTTTCACGTCGACTGAATTCGATTTAGAAAACTCAATTAAACAGTTTTGGGAATTGGATCAAGTTCCTCATGTCTCTCCTATTTCACCTGAAGATGTTCGTGCTGAAAAACACTTCTTGAATACCTTTTCTCGTAATAAATCTGGACGATTTCAAATATGTCTACCCTTCCGCCACGAAGAACCGTTTTTTCAAGGTTCTAGGGATATAGCACTCCGCCGATTTTTTTCTCTGGAGCGGAAGCTTTTGAGTGACCCTGAACTTTACAATCTTTATAAAGAGTTCATGAAGGATTATTTGGCTTCGAATCACATGTCTCAAGTTCGCCCAGATCATTTTTCTAGTTCCGGATATTATATTCCTCACTTCTGCATAATTCGTCCAGACAGCGTCACCACCAAATTGAGGGTGGTGTTTGATGCCAGTGCTCGCGATTTCAACTCAGTTTCACTCAATGATACCCTACTTACTGGCCAAAAATTACAGCAAGATATTATCTCCATTCTACTGCGCTTTCGATTGCATGCAGTAGTTTTCACGGCGGACATTAAACAAATGTTTCGTCAAATTCTCGTTTCGCCAGAGCATCGACATTACCAGAGAATCCTCTGGCGTTTCTCGAAGGAAGAACCTCTTCAGGATTTTCAGCTCAACACCGTCACATACGGTGTGAGTTCATCACCCTTTCATGCCATCAGAGTTCTTTTGCAACTTTCTCAAGAGCACAAAGAGGAGTTCCCTCAAGCAGCCGCTGTCATGGTAGCTGATGTTTATGTTGATGACGTAGTGACAGGCGCTGATAATCTATCAGATGCACTCGAATGTCAAAATCAGCTTATTGCCCTTTTTTCCAGAGGCGGATCTGAACTGAGAGAGTTTGCAAGCAATGATCCTTCTCTCCTTGCTCATTTACCTGCGGACAGCCTTTTATATAATCCTTTCTCATTTGACTCAGACAATGAGTCTGTAATAAAAATCTTAGTTCTCCAATGGAACCCCTCTGCTGATACATTCTCATATAGTGTACTTCCTCTCGATAAATTATGTACTAAGCGGAACGTTCTTTCTCAGGTTGCTCGTGTCTTTGATCCGTTGGGATTCCTCTCCCCATTGATATTACACCTCAAAATACTTTTACAAAAGCTTTGGTCTCTTGGTCTCGATTGGGACGATCTTGTTCCCGCTGTACTCTCAGATTCTTGGAATCAATTTCGAAAAGAAATATCCGCTATCTCAAACCTCAATATCCCTCGATTTATTATTTCTCGGAATACTATCTCATGCTCTCTACACGGGTTCTCCGATGCTTGTGAAGCCGGATATGCGGGAGTTATTTATTTGAGATGCATTGATAACTACCAAAACATTTCAACCCACTTGGTTTGCGCAAAATCCCGCGTAGCTCCATTGAAAATTATATCGATTCCTCGTTTAGAGCACTGTGGTGCCCTGCTCCTTTCAGATTTACTCCATTATGCCCTCAATACTCTCCAAGCCAAATTGTAGATTGATGATATCCATGGCTGGACCGATTCTACTATTGTCCTTACGTGGGTTGTTTCTTCCCCCTATAAATGGGCTACCTTTGTTTGTAATCGGACAACTGAGATTCAGAATAAAATTCCACCATCCAAATGGAGGCATGTTAGGTCTCAATACAACCCCGCTGATCCTGCTTCACGAGGTCTTTCTCCACTGGAGTTGTTGCAATGCAAGCTATGGTGGGCGGGGCCCGATTGGCTCTCTCTTCCTTTTGACCAGTGGCCTCCCGATCTTGGGATACCTATTCCCGAATTGTTGGAAACTGATGAGGAAAGAAGGAAGGTGACTCTCACTTCCACCATAGTTGAGGTACACCCCCTCTCATATCTCCTTTCCCGATTTAGCTCTCTCCAAAAAATTCAACGTGTAATTGCCTATATAATGCGCTTTTGTCACAACTCCAAGCATTCCACTAATCGTTATCATGATGTGTTTTCCTCGGAAGAATTAGAGGAAGCCCTTTTTGTGTTAGTGAAATTCACACAATCCGAGGCCTTTCCCCAGGAAATTCAGAAAATTAAATCTCACAAAATACTTCCCAAGCAGCTTCAAAAGCTTACTCCATTTCTCGACTCATCAGAGGTTATCAGGGTGGGCGGCAGGTTATTGAACTCTGAGCTGTCGTTCGAATCAAAACACCCCGTACTTCTTCCAAGCGCCCATAGATTTACTCATCTACTCATCGAAAACACTCATCAGAAATACATGCACCCCGGCCTACAAACACTCCAAAACTTGCTGATCCAACGCTACTGGATACTCGCCCCTAAACGCACTATTCGTTCGGTGATTTCAAAATGCATTAGATGTTTCAAACTCAACCCTTCGTCTCCTCAACCCCTCATGGGCAATTTGCCCACAGCTCGTGTTTCTCAGGTCAAACCCTTCGCCCAGGTCGGTATAGATATGGCTGGGCCTCTGCCTGTAACTCTTAAAAGAATTCGTGGTGCCAAAACCTATAAAGCATACCTTTGTGTTTTTGTTTGTATGGCAACGAGAGCCACACATATTGAACTCTGTTCGGATCTCTCCACGGATCTTTTTCTGGCAGCCTTTCGTCGCTTTATAGCGCGAAGAGGCAGGTGCAGCGACGTCTATTCGGACTGTGGCAGTAATTTTTGTGGTGCTTCAAATTATGTCTCGTTCCTGATGAAATACATCTCTCGCGAAGAACAGATTAGATTTCACTTTAATAGTCCCATAAGTCCAAATTTTGGCGGACTTTGGGAGTCTCAGATAAAATGTATCAAAACTCATCTATTCAGAGTTATAGGCGCTCAAATACTTTCTCATGAGGAGTTGAACACCCTCTTGATTCAAATAGAATCCATTTTGAATTCACGTCCCATATGTCCACTTAGCTCCGATCCGAACGATATGCGGGCGTTAACACCGGGACACTTTCTAACGTTGGAACCCCTTAACTCTCTGCCAGATCCCAACTTGGGTGACCTAAAATTGGCCCGTCTTTCCCGTTGGCAGTTGGTGCAGCAACTACACCAATCGTACTGGGACCGATGGCATCAAGAGTATTTGCACCATCTTATGCAGCGGAGCAAATGGATGCAACCTTCTACACCTGTAGAAATAAACACGTTGGTTCTCTTGAAAAATGAGCTCTCTCCACCATTGAGGTGGCATCTGGGAAGGGTAGAACAAATTCATCCCGGACAGGACGGCATTACTAGGGTGGTTACAGTGCGCACTGTTAAAGGTACTTTCAGGCGCCCTGTAAGCAAAGTTTGTCCTTTGCCGATCTGTAATTCACAGTAATCTTCTTTCTCGACAAGCATCATGTTTCATTAACATTCGTTAAATTGAGTATCTTTTAGTCATAGTCATAATCTATAAATTAAAGAAAAATTGAAAAAAAAAACGTAACTCATAAAATAACTATTTTAGGTGGGCGGTATGTTCCGTTTTCATGCCTTGGTATTTTACTTATTATACAGGGTGTCCTTGAAAGATCTTTACAAAAAGCTACCACATATTCTTCAGACCAAAACAATTCGATACAAGCAAACTTACCTCAGTAAAAAGTTGCTTAGTTTGGGCGCTAGACGGCTCTGAAGTTGAAATTTTCAAATCGATTTTGCTTCATAACTTTTGAACGGCTCATGAGATTTTTTTCAAATTTGGTACGTTGGCATAGACTCATCGGGCAATGAAACTCATATCATAATCATAATGAATATCATTCCATGGGCGTAGAACTTGATTTTTTCAGGAAATAAACATCTAAAACTCCTACGCCAATGGAATAAAATTAGTTTCAATATGAAATCTAAATTATTCAACTCATTTACTACAAAAAAGGTACTCCTGACAAAAGTCGATTCCTCTCATGGTTTCGACAAAATTTTAATTTTAGTGATTTAGAGCATAATTAATAATAAAACAATTAACAGATATTTCATAAAAATTGTTCAAAATGTTCACCATTTTCACGTATACAAAGATTCATACGACGCAAAAAGTTGAAATGTACTCTTTGCATAACTTCTTCATCGCCTGTAAGATTATTCGTCGCCTGTTGGATACGTTGCCATAATTGTTCTACAGTATTCACAGGGGTCTTGTAAACCGTAGACTTGAGATAACCCCATACAAAATAATCCATCGGTGTTAAGTCTGGAGAACGTGGTGGTCAATTCACGGGTGCATCATTACCTCTACCTATCCATCTGTCTGGGTACTGTTGGTTTAAAAAATTACTAACATCCACCGAAAAATGTGGTGGAGCTCCATCGTGCATGTACCACATATCTACCCGATGTTGGAGTGGTAAATCTTCCAACAAATTTGGCAACGTATTTCGTAGATGTTGTAAATACATGTCTCCTGTTAATCTTTGTGGAAGTATGACAGGACCAATTATAAAATTTCCTATTATTAAAGCCCAAACGTTGATTTTGAATTCGTGTTGAAAATGGTTTATTTTAATGGAATGAGGATTTTCAATTGCATAAACGTGTTCATTATGAAAATTAGTTATTCCTCTTCTCGTGAAACAGGCTTCATCAGTGAACAAAATATTCTTTCCAAAGTTCAGATTCATTTCTCTTTGCAAATTAATGAAGCTACAAAACATCAGACGACTTTGTGAATCATGGATTAATAAATCTTGAACTGGCGTCTTGTGGTATGGGTATAATAATAGTTCTCTTAGTACTTCATGAACGGCATTCCTAGAAACTTCTAGTTCATTACTTATCCGTCTAGTACTCAATTCTGGATTTTCTTCAATACGGTCTAAAATTTCTACTTCGACTTCGGGAATCCTTACATAACGCTGTCTTCCATAATCACCAGTTCTAGGAGCGAAATGACCGGTCTCCCGAAGACGTCTCTCAACTGCAGCAAAGGTTGGGTGGCTTGGTACGCGACGATTTGGAAACCTTGCCGAATACACCCTCACACTCTCTCGACCATTTCCTTGACAATATCCGAATACCAATAACATATCGGTGTATTCTTCATTGGTGTATTGTACGGCCATGATAAATCAGAAAAGTCCGATATCAACAATCAACGTCAATAAAACTCGACAAATCAACACAGATGAAACTATGGAAACCAAGAATGTGAATATCACTGTTTTCGAGCAGATAATAATAGTCTTCAGAAAAAAAAACCAGTGCTACTTATTTTCAATAGAAATAACCTATGCAAAAAGTACATCTCAACTTTTTGCGTTGTATAAATCTTTGTATACGTGAAAATGGTGAACATTTTGAACAATTTTTATGAAATATCTGTTAATCGTTTTATTATTGATTATGCTCTTAATCACTGAAATTAAAATTTTGTCGAAACCATTCGACCATTTATCAAGAGTACATTTTTTGTAGTGAATGAGTTGAACAATCTAGATTTCATATTGAAACTAACTTTTTCCATTGGCGTAGGAGTTTTAGATGTCTATTTACTGAAAAAAGCAAGTTCTACGCCCATGGAATGATATTCATTATGATTAGGATTTCAACTTTTTGCGTCGTGTAAATCTTTGTTCACGCGAAAATAGTGAACATTTTGGAAAACTTTCATGCAATATCTATCAATCGTTTTATTATTTAAATATGCGCGAAATCACTATAACTTAAATATTGTCGAAACCATCAGAGTACCGTAGAATGGGGTGACTTGAAATCGTGTGGTGACTTGAAATATAATGCAGTGAAAATTTTGAAGTAGTGGCAACGTCGCATGTCAACGGAAGAAGCTAAACTAGTCTTTCAGTCTAATGATTTTTTGTTTATTTTTGTAGTTTTTCATCTTTTTTGTATTTTGTTAAAAAATATTTGTTCTAAAACACAGTGTTTTTTTATGAAATTGATGATTTCTATATATTTTTTATTTAATTTTCATTTCATGTCACCACCTAGACCATCCTACTTGAAATAATCGTTGATAAGAAGTCATATTTCAAGTCACCCCATATTGGGGTGACTTGAAATATGACGTTTGACATTTTTTTTTTTCGAAAACTACACTATATAGAAACGGTTTTAATGTATCGTTCTGTTCTTTAGGGTCGAAAGAGTTGGTGACTATTTTTAGTTTGGTTGAAAGTTGCATGGTAAGGTCGCAATCTATGGAAGTGTGTCAAAAATCTTATCAAGTCACCCCATTCTACGGTAATCGAATTTTATCAAGAGTACCTTTTTTGTAGTGAATGATTTGGGCTATCTAGATGTCATACTGAAACTGATTTTTTTCATTGGCGTAGAAGTTTTAGATGTTTATTTCCTGAAAAAATCAAGTTCTACGCCCATGGAATGATATTCATTATGATTATGATATAAGTTTCATTGCCCGATGAGTCTATGCCAACGTACCAAATTTGAAAAAAATCTCATGGGCCGTTCCAAAGTTATGAAGCAAAATCGATTTGAAAATTTCAACTTCAGAGCCGTCTAGCGCCCAAACTAAGCAACTTTTTACTGAGGTAAGTTTGCTTGTATCGAATTGTTTCGGTCTGAAGAATATGTGGTAGCTTTTTGTAAAGACCTTTCAAGGACACCCTGTATATTTAGATATAGATATAAATATTATCGTAATCCTGAGAGTTTCATAATCATGCAAATTCATTTAATTCATCACTCAGTATATGAATTACCGCATGCAAAATGACAAGAGGCTCTTTTGGTCACCGGTCACCCCACCGTACAAGGAAGACATTGCGCATGTAGGTCGAAGTACGATACCTGAGATAAGACGGGTACTCGCTCTCTCGTGGAACGGCTAGTTGAAAGTGCCGGTCACTTTTATAATTTTAAAAAAGTGTCCGAAAAATAAAGTGCCGTACATTAACAATTATACCTAACGTAAAGGTGCTCTCTGTTATCATAATCGTAATGTGTGTATGGTTATACGAATCCTGAGAATCCTGAGGCTCGACTGTTCCTGAGGCGGCCGCCAAAACATCGATAAGATACCTTATCGACGTACAACAGGTGAGTGGCCATTTAACACCTCTTGTCATTTATTGCGAATCTCAAAATCAACAATTTTCAAATATCAAACTACAGTCCACTGTCTTTTTCTCGCCCACGGTGGAAGGTAGAGTGTATCGCATAAAAACACCTCGAAAATACGGTATTTTTAGCTGTTTGGCATACTATATTACATCTTTATCGTATAGTGATCTATTGGGTAGCTTGTCTAGTAGTTTTTTGATTGTTTCTTCAAGTACAGTCCAAATCCTCTTGATGTTGTGCGTAAAAATAGGCCGGAACCTTGCTTGCCGATAGCCTCCATGGCTTTATTATGTCTTTGATCTTCTTCGAGCTTTTTCTTTGCATTTTTCGCATCAATGACCGTCTTTGCGACTGCTCCGGCTCCTCCAGCTAGAAATCCTAGGGCTCCCGAGGCAGCAAAGATTGGTATCAATGGTAGTATACCGCCACTGTGTGGAAGAGGTATGATTCTTGGTACTCTGATTTTTTTTCTACCGCCAGCCCTCTTGACTGCCATTCTGGCTGCATGGAGTGCTTTCAATGCAGATTTATTCAGACCACTTCCTGATGTTGTACTACCACCACCATCTGACTTTGATAGTACATTTTTTATGAATTTGATAATGTTGGATAGGGATTGCTGTGATACAAGACCCATGCCAAGTTTTCGTTTGACCTTCATTCCGGTGGTGACAAGCCAAGCAGCAGCCTTCTCTTTGAATTTAGCGTTCTTCGACTTGACTCTCTCCCACGCTCGATTTTCCAATATCCAATCAGCTTTGTGTCTGTCTTCTATTGAGGAATTCTGAGAATAGGCGATATCGTGTTCTCGACACGCGTCGTCCAGCGGATTGATGCCGGTGTCTCCTCTAGCAAGTCTCTTATCGAGTTTGGTGCCTGGACCACAAAATCTGTATCCTGGAATGTGCAATTCGATGGGAAGTTTATCGATCAGAGAATTAAGCACACCCTCTTCGTGGTAGAGCAACATGAAGACTGACGTGTAGACAGCTCGACTACTACTCTCATCAGATGATGGAGATCGTTCAACAAGAACGGACGTTGCCCATCGAGAATTTGGATGAAATTTCATCAATCAAGTCATCGGCGAATAGTTAACATGGAAAACTGCTCCCCCATTCGTTCAGAGCAATCTTCTGTGGACCAAGCAGATGTGGAAAGACCAATGCGATGCTTTCCCTGCTGTTCAATCCAAATGGCGCGAAATTCAAGAACGTTTACGTGTATTCAAAGTCGTTGTACCAGCCGAAATATCAATTGCTACAACAAGTGATGGATTCAGTGAAAGGCGTTGGTTATTTCCCCTTCAAAGAGAATGACGAAGTCTTTAGTCCATCAGAAGCGAAGAATCACTCGATATTTATTTTCGATGATGTGTCATGTGACAAGCAGCAGAAAATTTGAGAATATTTCTCAATGTGTAGACACAAGGACATTGACGTAGCATACCTTTGCCAGACCTATTCCAAGATATCAAAGCAGCTGGTGCGAGACAACAGTAACCTGGTGGTGTTATTTCGACAAGATGAAATGAATCTGAAGCATGTGTTTGATGAGCATGTGTCACCAGACATGTCATTCGATCAATTCAAAGCGTTGTGTTCAGAGTGTTGGAATTCCAGCCAATATGACGCGATGGTGATTGCGAAAACTTTTGACATAAACGCTGGCAGATACAGAAATGGTTTCGATAAGTTTATAAGGTTGGGATCTTTGGGTCATTTATCAAGATGACGTTAACCGTGATGCATGATGACGTTGCTGATGCGCTACGCAAGAAAAAAATCATTGAAATATCGAAATCAATCAGACGGAAATATTTAGCTCTGAAATTAGGCAAGTCTGAGGATGATGGAGCGTTACACAAAATATTCCAACCACTGACATCACCTTCGAAACAAATTGCCTCCGCGTCCAAGGTCATAGAAGAAAAACTCGAAGGAACACTTTCAAACAACAAGCGAAGCAAAGCAAAGTCGTTGCGGTTGAAGAAGGAGAAGAAGAAGGAGAAGAAGGAGGAAGAGAATGGGGAGGTGGAGAGGGAGCAATCGGATTTGAACCAAACTAATTTCATACCTATGATGGATGTGGCTGATAATGCTGGGCATACTGAAGATGATGATGAGGACGGTTATGACAATGCTGATGATGAACTTTTTGCAGATAGTGAAAATATCTCACTGGCTGCAATTCATGATTACGTTGATCAGTATCCTGCGATGGCTCAAAAATATCTGACTGAATACTGGACAAATGATGGAAATATCGATACGGTTTATGGTCCCAAATATGATCCGGTAACATCGAAATGGTCTCTCAACGGAAAAGAAATGAATTTCCATCGAAAACTGGAGATATACTTCTTGATGGCTTTCGGTTCCGTGGCACCCCAGGCCTCTATCAATTACTCTTCTATAATGATCCATCCTTTGCCAAAGATGATACGAACCCATACAAGCAAATACTCTTGCTCACCAAAGCTCATTTGAATTCTGCAGGACGTATGAAGTCTTCCTTTAGACTCAAATACGCAGAAATTATTCGTCCAATGTTCAGATCCAATTCCAGTGGTCGTGGTTTGAAGTTGACATACAACACAGCACCTATCGAATACATGTATTGGGATGATCCCAACGAATTGGTAGATAGATTGAAGTTCCTCATTGCCTCACAGCAAGCCGGAAATACATCAAACGATAACGAGATTGTTGCCATCTTGAACGAATTAGAAGAGGCAGGCATGATAAAACATGTGTAACGATTCGGTGACATTTCCGTGATACTTCCGTGACACTTCCGTGACACTTCCTTGGCATTTCCGTGACACTTCCCTGACACTTCCTTGACAGTTCCGTGACACTTCCGTGACACTTCCGTGACAGTTTCGTGACACTTCCTTGACACTTTCGTGTTCCGTGACACTTCCGTGACACTTCCATGACACTTCCATGACACTTCCGTGGCAGTTCCATGTCATGTCTATGAGTGGCGGGGCTAATTGGTGAGGCAAAGTGCCTACTATTATCGATAACGTACAATACTTTAGTCATTAGCATAATGAGTCTCGACAAATTCGGACGTGGTTCGTTTCCACGCTCAGCTCAGATGGTGACAGTCAGATCTGGATTTTCACATACTCCAACCGGTGATATTGATGTTGGTCATTTGAAGATGTGTAACGTAAAACTGCCAACAGATGCCGCTGATGTTGCAAACAAACAATATGTGGATAAAGTTATATCGCGAATAAAGTTAGATTTCAAGATTGCTTTCGATAATTACGGTGAAAAAATTCGAAATTACCTTGCTGGCTTCAGCAACGAAATAATCGAAGAAAGAAAGAGAGTGGATGTACATGATCTTAAACTAACATCGTACAATACAAACTTTGTTCAGTTGTCTGGCATAGTACACAAGACTAGCGTACATGTGGAGCAGCTTCGCAACAATTCTCTATCAAAACTCGAAAGCGACATCGACTTGAATGTGAACTGTTGATAAGATTGACAACACTGTGAAGAGTTTGCACGATTCGAGGGTTGAGCAGCAACAGAGTCATGATAAAGAACGTCAGCTCGCTGATGCCATTGCTAAAATCAAAACAGATGTCACCAATATTATAGCACCAAAATCTTTGACTGTGACACTACCAACACAACCAACACCGAAAACAAAACCTTCTGTGCGAATCATATAAACTCCTTGTGTCATCGTTTCTTACATCATTATCCCCGTTGTCAACATGTTTTTTTTTTTTTTTTTTTTTTTTTTTTTTTTGTTTTTTTTTTTGTTTTTCTTCGCCGAGGTGGTTGAAATCTTTTATAGACATCATATGGGTCCAATCCCCCATATGATAGTGTGGGAGTCCCCTCCATGGTATACCCACTAAACACTCCACCTCGTTGTAGGCTTCGACGACACTTAGGCCTACATGCCGTTATCAATTTTACCACATACGACTCATGGTGCCTATTAAGGGAAACTTCAATATGAAAGACCCTTTTCGTTCAGGTTCCTGAAGATTGCTCTTCCGATCCCTGTTCTCGTCTACGAAGAAGGCCAAAAGTTTTCCTTCTCCTACGAGTGACGGGGGAAGGGGTCGGTCCAGCCCTGTGGTGCCCCCTGCACAGGGCTAAGGCTGTTCACTCTGGGATGTCGCCCTGTTTCCCAGAGGCCCCGTTAGCGACACCATTCCTCGGTGCCATCCATCCATCGCCACGGGTTCCCACAGCTTGGATTAGGTTGCCAGAGCCTCGTTGACCAGACCTCGACCACCTAGACAAACATCAGCAAATCGCCCCATCCCTGCCACAGATGTCCACAAATTGTCCCATCTGGCAGAAGATAGCAAAGATGGTCCCAAAATGCTTCATCCGCCAAGCGGCCGCGGCCTGCCTTCCCCACACCACTCGATGGCGAGGTTGGGCTTGAAGGGGAAGAGGAAAAGAGAAGTTGGCCGAGAAAGGCCGATAGAAAGATTGAAAATGGAAGAGAGAAGAGGATATCACCCAAGACAAGTTGAAGTATGGTGAATATCCGGCTAGGGTACCTCGGGTTCACCATTCCCGTACTCACAAGTTGTGAGCCCCTGAGGGGTGTCATGTTACATTCTAAAGAAAGAATCCAACTCGTTAATGAATTACATAGACCTGCACGTAAGAAATTCCCGAGACGTCGCATCATCATCAAAGGCTTGGATTACCTATGGCAAATGGATCTGGCCGAAATGCGACCCTATGCCTCTGTAAATAAGGATCATAAGCTGATAATGGTTGTTATTGATTGTTTTTCCAAGTACCTATGGACTCGACCATTGAAATCAAAAACTGGTACTGAAATTGCTCGAGCATTTGCAGATATCCTATCACATGCTGGCAACAAAAGAGTTCCCAAGAACTTGCAAACCGATCAAGGTACCGAATTCTACAACGAAAATTTTCAAAGTCTGATGAAAAAGTTCTTCATCAACCATTATCATACGTACACCATAATAAAGGCAGCTATTGCTAAACGTGTTATCCGGACATTGAAAGAAAAACTATACAACTACTTTAGTTTGAATGGCTCAAACCGTTGGATTGATGTCCTGCCTGAAATCACGAAAAATTATAATAACACGAAACATTCGACGATTAGATGCAAGCCCAGTGACGTCACCAAAGCCAACGAACAAGATATTTCAAAATCCACGTACAATCACATCAAAATTGCTGGAACAAGAAAATTCGACGTTGGTGACATTGTGAGAATAAGCAAAGCCAAACATGTTTTCGAGAAGAATTATACACCAAATTGGACTACTGAACTATTTAAAATCGTTAAAGTTCGTATTACGAAACCTACTACATACATCTTGGAAGATTTGCGTGGTACACCAATCAAAGGTGCCTTTTATCCTGAAGAATTGCAAAAAACTGAAAATTCCGATGTTTACCTAGTGGAAAAAGTTTTAAGGAAGAGGGGTAAAAAGGTGTTTGTCAAATGGCTAGGATTCGATGATACACACAACAGCTGGATTGATTTCACCAACAAGTTATAATGTAATCATATGGAAAACTAGCACAAATTCAATGGATGTGAGGGGCCTTTCACATCGATCGCTGACAAATAACAACCATTATCGGATGTTGTGACGTGTTGGCAGTGGTGGTATAAATAGTGAGGACCGACCCAATCCAACACATCAGTTTGATAGCAATGAGTATCGACTCTAGTTATTCGTCTTGTGTAGTGTTTTCCGAAAACGGTGGTACTAGTTCATTGACAATGATGGATTATTATGGTGACGTTGATACGTATTTGGAGATGGTTGAGCAAGCAGCGAAAGCTGAATCGTACCTCCTGCTGACTTCATCGTTCCAGTTGTCCACCTACATGATTCAGTGCGGACTCAGTTCAGCTAGACAGTTTAGTCCGAGCATCATCCTGAAGAAACCCTTCCATCCAGCGAAAATTTCGTTCTCCACATATGAATGGGCCACCTTCATCGATTCGCTGTATAAGGTACAACAAGACTTCTTTGAAGCACCACTGCCCTATTTCATTGATGAATATGATCCTGCCGTTACCATCTGCGGAGACTATATCACCATAACCAAATTCGTTTGCGATGGTGTCAAAATGTTGTCACTCACCAAATACCACATTACATTCGAATTGGTGGAAGAGGATGTTGCAGACATTTTGAGGGCTGAAACGTGTGTTGTTTCACATCGAGTTGCGCTAATAAACAAATTGGTCTTTTCCATGTATTATCAGAACATTTTGAATACTATAGCTGATTGGACTAGAAATAGCCTGACTGATTTGGGTGCGGAAGAGCTAATATCTAGATTTTGTGATGTTTCTGATTGTATGTCTAGTAATGCTCTCAGAGAAAATTTTTATTATTGTAAAAATGAGGTTATGTCTGATTTGAATAAAATGTTGTGAAAAATGTGACTCGTTATTTTTATTTCATCAGTATACAACTTGGCGCGAGACTAGTAGCATCTGAAATATTTTAGCTCTGCTCGAAAAATCATGAAGTCTGAAATAGCTGTGCTATTGGAGTTTATAAAATCTCCCGATTTGACTCTGACAAAATTCACTGAACAAGAATTGCAGTACATTCCAGTAGAATGTCTCATCAGTAGTGTATCAGGGGCGGTCCTGCGACAGTTTGGTAAGCTGTCTATCAAGTTCTCAAGCTGTCACAGCCAATAGGGGGGTCTAGTTGTGGTTTGTGCAGACATTCCGAGGTGCAGAAGTGTCGACAATGACCAGGAGGTGTTGTCACCGAAGATATACCTTGTCACCTGTTTTTTCCTACCTGTCTTCCCTGTGTCACCTACTTAATTAATTGTTTTTCGCTCAAATCACCTGTTTTGCCTAATTCACTGGTTTCACCTTCTCAACGTGTCCCCCTGTATTACCTCTTTCACCTGTATCACCTGTTTCACCTGTTTACCTGATCTTCCCCTCGGTTATATTTTCCAAGTTAGTCCTACTGAATATCCCTGTATGATTGAAGTTCCAATATCTTGCTAGCTGACCTTGAGGTCAACACTTTTATCATGTTTTGTTTGATATGAGTGCAATCATTGATATTATGTTTATCCAGCTTCATATTATATTTTTTCAATGTCATGCTGACAAAGTAGTCATGTGCAGATATTTTTACAAAATATTTGTTGATCCATCATCCTAGGATAGTATAAAAACTGTGATTTTATTATGCTTCAACATCAGGTGAATTGTGCAGTGGAAAAATGAAAATTGATTGGTAAGTGAGACTAATGATAACTCATAAAGATTGTGATTTGTTTATTGGTATAGGCTATGTTATTTTATTATCAGAATAGCTATTATTTGTTTGGGTTTATGATCATGAAATGAATCCGAAACAGTGGGATAGGTCAATATTTATTTATTAACTATAATGCAACACGGTATATGATTTTTGTTGGGAGAACATACAACTACACTACAATATTTTTATTACATTAGTGAGAGGGTTGTACCTTACTAAACGATCATGTAATATTAGACAATAGGCAGAAGTGTTTGCAGGAATATTTTGATTTGTTTCAAACTCAAGGCGAATATCCACACTACCTGCCTTTAAAGTTTCGTTTTGTCGACTACAATCTATTACAATTAATGGTGCTATGTCATGGAATTTAGATAGTGTTAGACAAGGTTCACCAGAGT
This sequence comes from Phaedon cochleariae, assembly GCA_918026855.4. Taxonomy (NCBI): domain Eukaryota; kingdom Metazoa; phylum Arthropoda; class Insecta; order Coleoptera; family Chrysomelidae; genus Phaedon; species Phaedon cochleariae. Next base: position 27,687,795 of record OU896710.1, read on the forward strand.
TTTTGTAGTAATATGACTCTTGAAATCGTGCATACATCTCATATATAACAGAAAATTGATATTTATTGAAATTTAGATTCAAATTGTCATAGGGATACACTTCAGAGTTCAGGTAAAGTTTCATATTGGCGAGATTACAGTGATCGAATTGACTCATATTTTTTTGACTGTCATTTTTTCTGTTTGTTTGGAAACCAACAATAACAAATCTCGGTTTTTCCATTTGACTAGATGCTTTGACATTCCATGAGTGACGCATAGTTGATTGTAACATGGGAAATTCGTGGAGTTCCCAGGAACGGAAGGCTATCTCTAAATCTCTCCCCTTTTCAATATACTTGATTAACCGCAATTTCTCCACATCTGCCGTTTGAACGTGTGGAATGCGCCATAGAATTTTCGTCAATTCAATTTTTGGTTGTTCTCCAGCCTTGGAGGTTATCGTAGGATTGATGTCATTGCTACTTCTGATGAGAACAAGTTCTTGCCGAATATTCACCAGAATTTTCTTGAAATCTTCGCAAAATCCCAATAGATGTTTGAGTGGTAGACAAACGCTAAAGTTCCCTTGAAGATCAACAATTTCCGGATGACCAAGATGATTCCAACCAGCATTTATATATCTATTGCATTCATTATTTGTATAAGAAATGTAGCCCTTCATAGCTGATGTGATTCCAGGATTACGAACTCGATCCACAACGGACCCACCAATTTCATATCGGATTTCATCAAATAGAAAAGCAATACCATTGTTGATGAAGTTCAGTGTAGCACTCACTTTATCTTCACTGTCAGTGATTCTACCTTCTAGATAAATGTAACTTTGTGATGGTAATGTGTAGATATCCTGCGTTTGAATCGGAACACGTATCTCGAATGACTTTGTAACGGTCCAGTAGACTATTCATGTCTACCTGTCCATTACAGAAGTATTCCACTCACAATATGCTACCAAACAAGTATTTTTCATCAACACAATCACCAAGAACAAAATGTAACTATGTTTTCAATAACCAAATATTATCAGTACCTTAGTAAATAAATTCCTATTCGCGTTGGACGTCCTTCACACTGTATCAGCACGTATTTAATATCCAGATGCCACCTGTAAAGGATTTCGTTTCATGATGTGTTTTCAAGTCCATGTTTGTTTTCGGTAAACAATACAATACTCGCGATCAGCTGACTGAGTCATTAACCTCAATCCTGATTCTTCGTTTTAAATTTGCACGGCCTCAGCGTAAAAATTACTTTTACCCAATTAATCATTGGCAATAGTGAACTCTGCGCGTTCTTCAAGCACTCAGCCTAGTTCACACCACACTCGATAACCTGGAACGGAACGCGGTTCCGAAATGTCAATTACAACTTGTAGCCTATTGTAATAGGGATTCTTTGAGAGGATCGAGTAGTGGAGGAATGAAACGTTCTCTCTCTAATGGCGCTTTGCTGTGTTAGCATGCCACCTCTTGAGCTGAAAATTATTGTTTTCAAAAGGCACGTCCTTTTATGATGAAGGCCGATTTACAACTCTAGGCAAGTTACTGATATATTTATTCTCAAAATTATAATGAATTATGTATCGAATCATATCGGAATGTCTTGAAAACACTATCATAATGATTTCATTTCAGGCCTTCAACCTTCACCTTTTTTTGTCACATGGTCATGCCATGAAATCTTCATGTGCTATTTAAAGGCGGCTGCCTAATTTTCCTGAGCCATGTATTATATTTAATGCTCATGGGGCAATAATACATTTTGTCTCTCCAACTGGATTCCTCCGGATTTTGTATCTCCGTGATGGATGTCGGTGAATAAAATGATGTTCACCTTGTATGTTTTCCTGAACCAATGCTGAGAAGGTACCTAGGACTAATGGATTATGGAAATTTCAATAAAACCACTGTAATTTTCTGGAAATATTTGGTAGTGGCTACATTACAGTAAGACTGGTGACTTACCTACTGTAAGTAGATTTTTCATAAAAATTTCAATCGTCAACGTGATGAGAAGAGGAGCCTCCACGTCTGATTAGTATTTATGATATTTCAAGTTCAATATAACTCTCTCCTTTTGTGAGAAACGGAATATCAGCGCTGATAGTTCATTTCATAGGGCCTTGTATCTTTTTCTAAATTCATAACACACCTTTAGGACATTCATTCATTTCATTTGCCACTGAAAAGCCACAGTGAGGCTTAATTTAAGATTCCTAGTAATACTAACCAACATTGACTGAAGTCAGATTGTTCAAGGAACAACTGTTGCAATTATTCATAAGCTCACTAATAAATTCAGAGATGAGTACTAGTAATATTGTAGGCTTTAAGGGTGATGGTTCCCATTTAAAGTTCACTCAAATATTGATACTGTTTGTAAGCAAATGTAACTATTATTGCTGAGTATCTATTTATTATATGCATGGTTCCGGAACAACTCCTGTTGCATTGATATTTTTGTTTTGTCCCCTCCCTACTCCTTTCCCAGTTTATACTGGGTGGCGCCCACACTATCTTGTTTTGATAGTCCATGGAATTGAAAATAATAAATTAAAACTTGACTTAGTCGAATCCACGACCACTCGCCTGACTCATGAGCTGTCGAGCATTGGGACCATAATTTCATTTCTGTGAAGTTACGTCACATAAAATTGGCGCCACAACGTCAAGGGCCTTTCAATTTCATTCTGAAAATAATTCACTTCATGAACATTTTATCATCAGAGCAAGATATTTTTTCTCTGTAACCTTCCCTTTTTTTCCTTGACAAAACAAAAGTATCACAGGATATACTTCTCAGTGTGTTTTGGAATTGATATTTTGTATTTACAGGATATTTTATATACGGGGTGATCACAGTGTGACGATCGTTAATTGTGTTTAGATAATGCATTGAAATAATATTTTGAAAAAATTTTTGAATACCCATATCAGGTGATCTTGAGTGAAAAATATTTATACAAGGTGTCTCAAATATTGGTAAGATACTCGATAAATAATTTTGATTGGAAACTTTGGTTTTCTGAAATACTTATTGAATTTTTTTTCAACTTGCTTTATATACAGGGTGTACTGCATATTGTGTTGTGAACGAGTGGCCATATTTTGCATATTAATTAGCGTGGTTTTCAATTTTGCAACAAGTTTTACTGAGTTTTCTTGTTTATAAAAAAAAAATTTCAACGCCTCAGATAGAGCTGATACTGATCAAAAGAGAAAATTTCTCAGAAGAGAGATTCGACAAGATTTAGCTAGACCAGACGTTGAATATACCACTCCTCACATCAATTTCGAAACTGAACAATCTGAAATTGATGAAAGTATTGAATCCATTACAGACTTAGTAAACAATTTTGATGGTGTGAATGAAGAAATTTTTAAGAGAGTGAGAAGTCGCATCAATCATGTTTTAGTTCGGTTATATAGAATTCCCAAGAACTCTGCGGATGTTAGTATTTTGAATTATAGAGGTGATAATATTATTTTGACAAGTACACTGGAGGAAGATTTAACTGAGACTCGTGAACAGTATATTAAAGGACAAACAGTCAATGTTCCTAACTTAAATCCAACACAACAAGTGAATAATTCTCCTAAATCAGTTCCAATTTATAAGTGGAGTGTAACATTCGACGGTACACTTAAGAAAGGATCACTTAGATCATTTTTACAGCGTGTGGATGAGTTGAGAGTTGCGAGAAATTGTACGAAAGAGGACTTGTATCAGTCTGCTTCTGATCTGTTTGAGGGTATTGCCAGAGAGTGGTTCAGATCCCAATCTAGACAGAATCGTTTCAACTCCTGGGATTCTTTAGTTAATGCGCTCCAACGAGATTTTCTACCTACAGATTATGACGATCAGTTGTGGGAGGAAATACGTCATCGCACCCAAGGTTCTGACGAACGTATCGTTGTTTATCTTTCATTGATGGAAAACCTTTTTAGTTGTTTAATCAATTCTCCTTCAGAACCGGACAAGTTAAAAATTATTAAGAAGAATATCTTACCCTGCTATCAATCTCATGTAGCACTACAACCTATCAGTGATATTAAGGAATTACTAGAAGTATGTAGGGCTCTGGAAGATGCAAATTTGGCACAATCCAGGTATCAACCTCCTCCAAAGAGGAATATTTTAACGCTTGAACCAGTTTTAGCCTATTTTTCAAATAATGGCGATTCAGCTTCTACTAGCTCTTGTTCACACTGTCACAGTCACTTGAATAATAACTTTAGTGAACCTAAAGCAAGCACTAGCGGTGCTTATGATAGATATGATAGGAATAGACAGTTCAATTCCTACAGAAATGATACAAGGGGTCATAGATATAGAAATTTCAATAATTCTTCTAGAAATAATAGCAGACAAGTTGCTGCGCTTCAGGATAGTAATTATCCAAGTAATAATTCTAGGCCACGAAATAATACAAATCAACGCAAAGAACCTTATTGCTTTGGATGCGGTAAGCCAGGTGTTATTCGCCCGAACTGTCCAACTTGTTCAAAAAACGAACAGAGGGGAAACACAAGATAGGTCGGTGTAATCCCTATTTATCTTCAAGGACCTATTTTAATAAATCTAAAATTACTAAAGTTGAAACTTTATCCTCCTCTTATAAAAATTTTGAAGTATCAGAAGAGAGATTATCATTTTCTGAAGATTGGAAACTCTAGCTAGCAAAAGTACGCCAGATGTATAAAACTCAGGTAGTAAAGAAGGATTTTTCTAAATTTAAAGAAACAAATACTGTCTTCGTCAATAAAGCTAATGATGATAGACCATATGTCACTGTCGAAATTCTGGGTAATCAAATAACTTGTTTAGTGGATAGTGGTGCAAGCCATAGTGTTATAGGAGGACTTGGTACTCATTTATTGGAAGTGTTTGGGCTAGCAATAATGGATTGCTCGGATGAAAGTATCAATACAGCTGATGGAGTTGCTCAAAAAATATCGGGATATGTCAATTTGCCTATAGAAATTGATAATAGTGTAAAACTTTTGAGAATTTTAATAGTACCATCTGTCTCTCATACTCTCATATTGGGCTCAGATTTTTGCAGAATTTTTAACGTGACACTGGACTTTAACAGTAACTCTTGTATTATTGGTCAAAACCATTTACCTGTCGACAAATCCAGGATGAGTGAGATAGATGTCATTAATCGAATACAGTCTAAGTCAGAATTAGCTGAAGAGGATTTGCTTAGATTGGAAAATGTGATTAACAAATTTAGGAAGCTTTCGTCTTCAAAGTTAGGTAGAACCGACAAGTTAGTCCACAAAATCGATACCGGTACGGCTGAACCGATTAAGCAGAGGCATCACCTCATGAGTCCCTATAAATTAGATATTCTTAATAAGGAGTTGGACAAAATGTTGCAACTTGGTGTGGTTCGTCCTTCCAAGAGTCCGTGGTCAAGCCCTGTCCTCATTGTCGAAAAGTCAAATGGAGAGCCAAGATTTTGTTTCGACGGTAGGAAATTGAACTCCGTTACTAAAAAGTGTGCCTATCCTTCACCAATCGTTGACCACATACTAAGGAAATTGTCTGGAGCTCAATACCTGACAAGTATTGACCTTAAATCAGCTTTTTGGCAGGTGCCCTTAGATGCTGATTCCTGTGAGAAAACTGCTTTCGTTGTGCCAGGTCGTGGACTGTTTGAGTTTGTAGTAATGCCATTTGGGCTTTGTAACGCTGCACAGACTCAGCAGAAATTAATGGACAGTATCCTTGGACCAGAACTTGATCCATTTTGTTTCGTTTACTTGGATGATGTAATTGTTGCCACTCCAAGTTTAGATAAGCATCTTGAAATTTTATCGTCAGTTTCTGAGAGACTTCGCGAGGCTAAACTCACCGTAAATCTGGAGAAGTGTTCTTTTTGTAGGCCCAGTTTAAAATATTTAGGTTTCGTAGTAGACCGAGAGGGACTTCGTACTGATCCTGTCAAGATTAAGTCGATGTTAGAATATCCTATACCCACGACAGCTACTGAGGTAAAACGCTTTGTAGGACTCATAAGTTACTATCGTCGCTTCGTCAAAGATCACTCTTCTTTAACTGCTCCGATTACTGCTCTACTTAAAGGACGTCGAAAGTCGCAGAAAATTCAGTGGACAGAGGAAGCTAACGATGCCTTCTTCAAAGTAAAAGAAGCTTTAATCTCTGCACCCATCCTGGCCTCGCCAGATTTTACTCGTGAATTCACCTTACAATGTGACGCATCGAATGTTGGAGTCGGCAGTGTCCTAACCCAAAGTATTGATGGCAAAGAATTTATCATAGCATTTGCATCTCGATCACTTTCTGAGTCAGAGAAAAAGTTTACTACCACCGAAAAGGAGTGTCTCAGTATTTTGTTTGCAGTTGATAAATTTCGCCCGTATATAGACGGTGTACATTTTAAGGTTATCACTGATCATGGATCTTTGTTGTGGCTTAGCAACTTGAAAAATCCGACCGGTCGTCTCGCTCGTTGGGCGATGCGTCTGAGCATGTTCGACATGGAGATAATTTATAGGAAAGGAGTCCTCAACATTCTTCCCGACGCACTTTCCAGGGCACCTCTCGAGGTCAATGTTATTACCATTGCGCAGACTGATGTCGAGGCAGATACTTGGTATACTACGCTGATCGAAAGAGTCCTGAAGTCGCCCGAAAAGTACCCTGATTTTGATGTCCGCGGTGGAACTTTATATAAACATATTCCAGTAGAGTTTGGCATATCTACAAATTTCCCTGAATGGAAGCTTGTTGTTCCTAAGAAGCAACGCCTTTCAGTTTTCAAAGAGTGTCACGATGATGCACAAGCTGCACATCTTGGAGTTTATAAGACCGTGAGTCGAATCCGTGAGTTGTATTTTTGGCCTAGACTGTTGCAAGACGTCAGAAAGTACGTGAAACATTGTCATGTATGTAGCGAACAAAAGGTAAGCTCATCTGCTCGCCCAGGATTTATGGGACAACCTAAGAAAGTTAACTTTCCATGGCAGTATGTGTCAGTAGATTTGCTTGGACCTTTGCCTCGTTCTAGAAATGGATTTTCATATGTTCTATTAGTCTCTGACTACTTTTCCAAATTTTGTCTAGTTCATCCTTTGCGTCAGGCAACAACGCCTCAAATTGTGAAATTTATCGAGGAACAAGTTATTTTGATATACGGTTCACCACAAGTCTTGGCTTGCGACAATGGTGTACAGTTCACCAGTAACGGCTTTAAGCAATTAGCTGATAGGTACAATATCAAAATTTATTATAATGCGCGGTACCACGCACAAGTAAACGCTGTTGAACGTGTCAATAGGGTACTAGAGACTGCTATTCGATCTTATATAAAGGATAATGACCATCGTGAATGGGATAAGGAAAGGTAGGTTTTGCACTCAGGACAGCCGTTCATGAGGCAACTGGCGTTAGTCCTACAGCCCTCAATTTTGGTCGATATGTTCCGGCTAAGGGAGATTACTATGGTAAAATCGAATCTGCATCAGACTTTGACTTGAATAATATAAATCGGTTAGATTACCGTAACGATATAGAGCAACTTCCTCAGATGTATATTGATGTGCGACGTAAACTTTCAGAAGCCTACGCTAAAAATTGTAGAAGTTATAATCTGCGGAAAAGACCCAGTGACGTGTATCACCTTGGAGACCGCGTCTGGAAAAGGAATTTTGTGCTTTCCAATAAAATTGAAAACTCTGCAGCCAAGCTCGCACCTAAGTTTGCTCTCTGTACTGTGAGAAGAGTAATTTCGAGATTGGTGTATGAATTGAGCGATTCGGAAGGAAAGAATATAGGCAAATTTCATGTGAAGGATTTGAAGCCTTATCATGGATCTGAGCCACTATCTGAATAGGTTCCGGTGTGTGTATGTATGAGTGTGTGAATGTGGAAGCGAATGTTGAATGAAATCAGGAGTGATTGGAGTAACACTTCCGATAGTTATTCATGGTTTGGTATCATGTTTCGCCCAAGTTTCTGCCTCCGGAGTCCAATGCTCGTTCTTGAAAGACAGCTACCTGGAAAAGTAGAAGCAACCCCTTTTTGATGGAATGTCTCTGCCATTTGCGGTGGAGCATTCAACCCCAAGGATTGGTGAGTTTGCCAGTCATGGTAAACAAACCAGTCTGATGGCTGTCTGGCCTGACCAGATTAGCTATACCTTTCATGGTCCTCAGTGTCGTGTTAGATGTGAGTCTACCGACCAATTATTTAACAAACCTAATTTTGCCCAGGCTGATATAATTTGGAAACTATTGTCGCTCCGACAATATTTCTGTAAGGGGAGGGGGTGTGTAACGGTCCAGTAGACTATTCATGTCTACCTGTCCATTACAGAAGTATTCCACTCACAATATGCTACCAAACAAGTATTTTTCATCAACACAATCACCAAGAACAAAATGTAACTATGTTTTCAATAACCAAATATTATCAGTACCTTAGTAAATAAATTCCTATTCGCGTTGGACGTCCTTCACACTGTATCAGCACGTATTTAATATCCAGATGCCACCTGTAAAGGATTTCGTTTTATGATGTGTTTTCAAGTCCATGTTTATTTTCGGTAAACAATACAATACTCGCGATCAGCTGACTGAGTCATTAACCTCAATCCTGATTCTTCGTTTTAAATTTGCATGGCCTCAGCGTAAAAATTACTTTTACCCAATTAATCATTGGCAATAGTGAACTCTGCGCGTTCTTCAAGCACTCAGCCTAGTTCACACCACACTCGATAACCTGGAACGGAACGCGGTTCCGAAATGTCAATTACAACTTGTAGCCTATTGTAATAGGGATTCTTTGAGAGGATCGAGTAGTGGAGGAATGAAACGTTCTCTCTCTAATGGCGCTTTGCTGTGTTAGCATGCCACCTTTTGAGCTGAAAATTATTGTTTTCAAAAGGCACGTCCTTTTATGATGAAGGCCGATTTACAACTCTAGGCAAGTTACTGATATATTTATTTTCAAAATTATAATAAATTATGTATCGAATCATATCGGAATGTCTTGAAAACACTATCATAATGATTTCATTTCAGGCCTTCAACCTTCACCTTTTTTGTCACATGGTCATGCCATGAAATCTTCATGTGCTATTTGAAGGCGGCTGCCTAATTTTCCTGAGCCATGTATTATATTTAATGCTTATGGGGCAATAATACATTTTGTCTCTCCAACTGGATTCCTCCGGATTTTGTATCTCCGTGATGGATGTCGGTGAATAAAATGATGTTCACCTTGTATGTTTTCCTGAACCAATGCTGAGAAGGTACCCAGGACTAATGGATTATGGAAATTTCAATAAAACCACTGTAATTTTCTGGAAATATTTGGTAGTGGCTACATTACAGTAAGACTGGTGACTTACCTACTGTAAGTAGATTTTTCATAAAAATTTCAATCGTCAACGTGATGAGAAGAGGAGCCTCCACGTCTGATAAGTATTTATGATATTTCAAGTTCAATATTACTCTCTCCTTTTGTGAGAAACGGAATATCAGCGCTGATAGTTCATTTCATAGGGCCTTGTATCTTTTTCTAAATTCATAACACACCTTTAGGACATTCATTCATTTCATTTGCCACTGAAAAGCCACAGTGAGGCTTAATTTAAGATTCCTAGTAATACTAACCAACATTGACTAAAGTCAGATTGTTCAAGGAACAACTGTTGCAATTATTCATAAGCTCACTAATAAATTCAGAGATAAGTACTAGTAATATTGTAGGCTTTAAGGGTGATGGTTCCCATTTAAAGTTCACTTAAATATTGATACTGTTTGTATGCAAATGTAACTATTATTGCTGAGTATCTATTTATTATATGCATGGTTCCGGAACAACTCCTGTTGCATTGATATTTTTGTTTTGTCCCCTCCCTACTCCTTTCCCAGTTTATACTGGGTGGCGCCCACACTATCTTGTTTTGATAGTTCATGAAATTGACAATAATAAATTAAAACTTGACTTAGTCGAATCCACGACCACTCGCCTGACTCATGAGCTGTCGAGCATTGGGACCATAATTTCTATTCTGTGAAGTTACGTCACAACTTATTTAGGCTTGTATTGGCATATGGTGGATGAGAGTGCATTTCGCAATTCGTTATCGCATTGTCCATCATCACATGTTCACCAATATTCAAAATATTGAAACTCATGTTTGTTGTGTTTCACTTTTTCTTCCACAGGAACACCTTAGGAGAATGAGAAATCTTCTAAGACCAGAGTGGATGTCCAATTTTAGGTTATACCAAAATTCGTAAAAAGTCTTCGTTTTGTCTTTTATAATAATTTGAAACCGAGTGAAATGAGGAACTGTTGATTCTCAGGTGTTAACTGTTTGATGTCACCTTTCGGACTGATACTTTTGATTGATGGAGAACGCGTTTCCTGACCCATTGTTGATGATGACATTGGAATATTATAGCGAAACACCATATCCACTAGAGCTCTTTGAAGTGCAACCTGACTGTTATGACTTCCTTTTGGAAATTAATTAAGGTTCCAGTTTGATCTGATACAGAATCTCTGGCTGATAAGGTGAAAGTATATGAACACGTCATGATAGTGATAGAGTCATTGAAAGAATGAGATAAATTACGCTCATATTTTATTGAGAGAGAAATTTCAAACATAACTGACCGCAATTCACAGAATTGGAAGTTTGATATACAGTGTGATTATATAAAATATTACAAGGTCCATTGGAATTGAAGTAATCTAACGTTTCCAGTGGTGGTCGCAGATTACCATAGCTATCAAAATAGACGATTTGTGATCCAATTTTTTTGTAGGCGGTCCAATGCGTCCCCGGTCCATCTTTGTTATCCAAGTTTATCACGTCACGTTCTTTCCTTCTGATTCTCTTGGGAAGATCATTCCTTATAAATACACCCCTAAAATGGGGAATGTTGAGTTCTTTAACGTACTTCAGAATATCCCAATTGGATAGTGGGAAATTGAGTGGTATCCTCTTACGAGATTCCCTATGTTTATTCATCCTCATCTTGTTGATATCAGGATAATACTAGGATGGTTATCTCAAAAAAAGTCCCAAACCAGTTTTATATAGTCTCAAATACATTCCTTTTCCCATTGCAATAGCTTCCATTGTTTTATTATGTCGTTGGGATTCTTCCAATTGATTTTTTGCTGATCTGGCATCAGTGACAGCCTTAGCTACACCTGCAGCGTCACCTGTGATTGCCCCGAGAGCACTCAATCCCGCGAAAATCGGAATCAAGGGTAACAAGCCACCCCTCTTTGGAATTTTAACAATACGTGTTGGTTTTATGTTGAGTTTTTTCGTTGACCTTAAAGCAACCTTGACTGCATCACCTACAGTCTTAGGTTTTTGGGAGATGATATGCTTTTTAATTTGTCCGATTGCTTTGGCGAAGCATACCCCCTTTTTTATTAGTTCCTTCTTGATATTCCTCTTTTTATTATTCCTACGTTTAGTATTCCCTTTGGATCTCTTGCGAGCCATCTGAACTGTAGGAAACTCTCTCGTATACTGACTTTTTCTTTTAATCCTTATGAAAATTAGGTGAATTTGAGTTTCTTATTTCCGAGATCGTTGCTAGCTTCCTCTTCTATCTCTGTATCCAAACTTCTCTTTCTAGAATTTGTTGTTGTGATATCTAATGGTTCACTCATATCACTTGAATGAGTGTCCCCCTTATCATCTAATGTTCTAGATCTCCTTTTCGCCTTTACCCCTTGTCTACGGTTGATCATATCACCGACCACATTTTTAGGCTTCTTATCAGGAATAGTGTCTGAGATATCATCGTTATCCAATTTCCTCTTGTTTGCACATCTTTTATTCATGGGATAATCGTCAGCAATATCGATATCCATCAAGTCCTTCTTTCCTTCATTATCGTCATCATCATTCTGTGATTTCTTATTTTTATTCATCTTTTTATGTTGTGCTATCCGTTTAGTTTGTTTAACAATTCTATTTGTTGAAATTCCTTCCTTCAGGATTCGCATACTGCTTTCAATATTTCCTAGAGATTTTTCTAAAATAACCTTCGTTCTTCTTAGAACTACCAGACATTTGTTGACAGCTTGTTGTTTTCGTTTCTGATTTTGTTTTTGATTTCCTATTCCCATCCCCAATTTCACTTTAGCTTTCATAGCACCAGCAACGCCTAAAGCTGCTAATCTCTGTCCATAGGAATTATTCTTCAATCTGAATTGAGCCATTGCCTTGTCTGCCAGAATTCTATCTGCTTTATGACTATGTTTCAAATCTTTTTCTTTGGAATATGCTATATCATGTTCCTTGCAAGCTTCCTCTAATTCATTTATACCTTTATCTCCTCGAGCGAGTCTTTTTTCCAATTTTGTTCCAGGACCACAGAATCTATATCCACCAGGTATATGTAACTCGAAAGGTAGTTTATTTATGGCAGTATTCAGAAGCCCATCACCTGAATAGTAGCGTGGCATTTGTGTGTGTGTTTATTCAGTGAAATACAGAAATCAACTGATCATTAAATATCGGAGATAAACTATTTTTTATTCATGAAATGAAAGTTGTTCCACTAAAAACGACTCTGAATATTGAAAATAATATGTTCGAGGGGGATGAGAAATTCAAAAAACATGAAATATTGTTTCCACATACAATGAGGTGTATTATTGTGGGTCCTTCGAACTGCGGTAAAACCAATGTTATGATCAATCTTCTCGAACATAAGAATGGATTGAAATTTGAGAATATTTATGTGTACTCTGAATCTTTATATCAACCGAAATATAAATATCTAGAGGAATTGATCAAACCAATAAAGGGTATGAGATATCATGCATTCAGTGCCAGTGATAGTATTATGCATCCGTCAGAGGCTAAACCGAATTCGAAATTCATATTCGATGATGTTGCATGTGACAACCAAGAAGTGATTCGTGAATACTTCAGTATGTCTAGACATGCATTAGTAGACCCTTTTTACCTGAGTAGTGGTCGCCGGAGTCTAGTCCAGCCCCACCCCTCCACTTTTTCTCTCTCCCCCTCCACCTCTCACCGCCTGCCGTCGTCATCATCGGCTGGACTGCGATAGATCCGTTCTAGAGATAACGGCGCGCATTTCATTCCATTTTTCACTTAACAACGGCTATATACAGGGTGTTTGAGTTGGGTAATAGTTGGGAAAAAAAATATAGGGTGAACCCAAAAAGGCGTTATACCTCTCCGACCTACATATGAAGGCTACCCGCTATAACATGATATATACAGGGTGTTTGAGTTGAATAAAAATTAAAAATTATATATACAGGGTGTCCCACGGTTAGACCACCCCACTTTAGGGGTAAATATTGAAGGATTGGGGAGTGTGGGTACTCTGAGAGAAGGATTTTTCGCGAACATTCCAAAAATGGCAACTTGCCTATATGCAAAGTCTCAAGGTTCACGAGATATCGCTGAAAATCATGTTTCTTGCGTTACATTGTTGCCAGACGTTTAATAAATATTGGACATTGCTTCGTAAGACATATAATTATATGACAATATGTGTGTTAGGACAAATGTCGTATGACTTTTGACATATGACGTATGACAGATGGTGTTTTCAATATGATGTATGTAGGGAGTGGAAGGATACGAAAACAACTATATATTCTCTTATAGAGTAGTCATGGCTAATATTTGTGAGCGCTGTCATCAGCTGTGTACTGTACGAGAACTTTGTAATAATTGTTTTATAATAGAATGCCTCAATAGTGGAGAGCGGATTCCATTCAACATCAATTACACCTGGGAAAGTTTTAAAAAGAGAAAATTCACCTATAATAGACATCAGCTATTGTGTGAGAAATGTGGGAAATTCTTGAATAAAACTAACCTATACCACCATATGAGGAATGCCCATAGAGTGGACGCCACCAATTCGAATAACCTAGCTGATTAGCGGATGGCAGTTAATGGATTCAGAAGTCTTCAGATCGCACCTATAGAAGTAGTCAGAGGTATTCGGAGGTTTTCAGATCACGCCTTCAGATGTCTTCAGATGTCTTCAGAGGTATTCAGAGGTCTTCAGATCACGCCTTCAGAGGTATTCAGATGTCTTCAGAGGTATTCAGATGTCTTCAGAGGTATTCAGATGTCTTCAGAGGTATTCAGATGTCATCAGAGGTATTCAAGAGTCTTCAGTTGTATATCAGACACCATAGCGTTCACATCATGGAGTCTAAACCACATTCATCAGAGCAAGCATTAGATAAATATCACTGTGCAGATTATGATAATGCTTATGGACCGAAATATGTTGACGGCAGATGGACACTTGGACATAAGAATCTACGCTTTGAGGACCAATACATAGGCGTAGATAATGTTGATTTTAAAAGTACTCTGGGTCTTTTGGAATTATTATTTTCCATGAACCCTCGAAATTACACGCCTCTGGATCACCAGATGTATGAACAGATGATAGAAATCAGCTCTATTCATAGAGATCGATTAGGGCGATTACGAGGACAAGCTGATAAGGAGAAATTCGATAAAATTATCAGACCCCTCTTCAAAAATAAGACCAAGCCTAAACGTCCAAAGTCGAGCGTGGAGCCTGAAGCCAGTATTGGGAATGAAGAGTACAATATTTTAGATGAATGGACAGATCCGAATATCTTGGTGGATAGACTGAGATATTCAATGGAATCAGATAAGAACAACAACGAGATCGCCTTTATTCTTACTGAACTTGAAAATGTTGGTATAATATCTAAAAATAAATGATGTCAAAATTATCCGTTTTTTATTCAACACCTGGTAGGCGAGTATACTCACAATGACTACTCAATTTGGCATACAAAAATATATATTTAAAAACCCTGTATAATGACTGGTAGGTAGTGTGATGAAATCATTGTCCGTTGATTGTAGTCTATAACTCAGCTGATTTAATCATCTTTCTAGGTTTTGCAAGAATATGATTTCTGTATACGCCAAATATAGAACAACCAAGATAACGGCATCCTGATTCAACGCTGCAACTTGAACAACTATTTACACCTAAAACTCATATAACAGCTCAGTGTTTTACCATAGGAGGTATTCTGGTTGGTTCATTAAATATGTCAAACAACTCTCTACCAAAACTGGTAATCTAAGAGTCAGAGGAACAAGGGGATAGCGTTTAGTGCGATGGGATGTAATCCGCAGGAAGCGAAATAGGTATCATGTTTCGGGTGATCTAATATGAAAGCATACCCGATCAGACCTAAAAAAATTTTGTCACATAGAAATCTCATATATCGTAGGCCAACTCTTATCGAAATCCTCATGAGGAACATCAGTCACGTGACCTGATAGATCGTGAAACGTTTACTTGGCCATAACTGCAGAAATATATGTTTCAACTATACGAGGTGTTTTTGAAATAATAAAATGTATTCAGCACATCGAAATATAATATTCTCATATCAGATATCTTCAAATTCCTCAAATCAACAGGAAATTGCATCCCGAAAATTGAGCAAAAACAGGAAAACATCAAAACAATCTAAATAATTGAGCACAAAAAAAATTCATGTAGATGGAACGTTATAGGATTGTTACAGAGTGAAACTATATAGGTGTAAAATTGGTCTCGCCTCACCTATATGTCATTCGATAGTATAAACGTCTCGAGGTTCGGAATTTTCACGCTTATTCCAATACAGCCCAGTATATAAAAAAAATGTGGTTATAAAGCATTTACCTTTAGCTTTTTTCACCTTAGCAGGCTTAGATTCGATGAAAATCCGAATAATGAATGAAAATAGTGAGAAGACAATTCAGATAATACAAAAACCGCCATACTCCTATTTTCATACAGGATTCTTCAAAAGCACACATCACTACCATCACAAATAATTCACACACAAACGGCATTTTTGAAAAACAACACCATTTAATCGACGAGAAATTTCACATAACGTCCACGATATGACTGAACAAATATAGAAATAGAAACTTGATAGTCAACAGGAAACCTGATAACAATTAAACGTTGATAATGCATACATGCAACAATATATGAACCACCACGAGGAAAAATATAATATACAGGACGATTAAAAACCTGAATCAGATGTGATATTTGAGAGACGTATGACTTTACATTATAACAAATGCATAGGTTCTCGACTGCGATATCTGAGAACAATATGGCTACCGACGATCTGTGACAGATCCAACAATCAAGGAAAAATACATCCCACCATTGAAAATGAATAGTACTCCTGAGGCTGAGGATGATATGCGCAGAGTTTCAATGTTTGCGAGATATCAATAAAGAATGGAGAACTGTGAATAACCTATATTTTCATGTTATCTTTCATGAAGCTAGTATTGGAACTTCTTAATAATACTGACAATAGATGCGCGAATAGAATACTCTACTTTCTTTACGACATCTTCACAAATGATGCTAGATAGATGACACTTGATAGATACCACTTAACACATGAGGCGTTTTGCAGATGATATTATATAATTAAGAGGAGACATATCACGCATGCGTCAAAACGTGACGAAAACATCACAAAAACAGGCGTGCCATTCTAACCAAATGAAATATGAACAACATAAACCAATTATGAATTGTGATCTCAGACAAAAATATTCGAAAAGACTAATATACACAACGAAAAATTATTATATCTCTTGCCATCATTCCCAGACAGTTTGAGTATCCTATCCTATTCAAAATCGTATCTCGGCTATCATTTGAAATATTCCCCAACTTCATCAAAATAGAATAATCACAAGGCGACATTCTCTTCAAACCGATATAAAGATTCCCCATGCTCATTATAAATAACAATCGAATCCAAACAGCATATGACACAAAGTTCTATCACGAACGTTGCTTCACAGAAACTGGGATTTTCATTCCAGACAAGAAACTTCTCTACAAAATACAGATACGACCTGTTTGAGAATACTGTTCCTTATATGGGTTCAGCACTCACACATAAAGACGAGCTATACCAGAGAGACAATCCATGCGCCTAATGAGCGATACCACACTCACTAATTCCTAGAAAACATTTGAACATCATAAATGAAAACTCATAAAATGACTAAGTTCATCATAGGAAGTGTTTCCAAGATCTCCAAATGCGGAATCTCAACCAATTTCATTGATATAAAATGATCACAGGGCACCATTTATTTTCACCCGAAATAAAGATACTATATGAAGATCCTGAACAAGAATTGGAATCAATCACTATACTACGACACCGAGATCCATCACGAAAGTTTCAACGAAAAAACTATGATTTTTATTTCACGCGAAAAGCTACTATATGAGATACAGATATGAAATTTTTCAGAGTACTGTTCCTACATATTATGGGGTTCAACATCCATACATACTCTGATGCTCTGTTTCTACACTCACTGATTCTCAAACAACATTGTAACATTACCGAAAAGACATCGACCCTCCACTTTTCTACAGATACACAAAAAAAATAGTTTTCAGAGATTCCTACTATCATCCCATCGCTAGCAATACCAGTCAGATGCAATCAACAAATTCAGAAAACGCATTCTGTTGCCACCAATCTTGAATATGTCGAGCAACTCTTTACCAAAACTCATTAAATGACTGAGTTTACTATAGGAAGTGTTTCTAAGATCTTGAAAAGTTTTAAATTCAATACCTATACCTCCTGTTGT
This sequence comes from Phaedon cochleariae, assembly GCA_918026855.4. Classification (NCBI taxonomy): domain Eukaryota; kingdom Metazoa; phylum Arthropoda; class Insecta; order Coleoptera; family Chrysomelidae; genus Phaedon; species Phaedon cochleariae. The sequence goes on from OU896710.1 coordinate 27,705,499, forward strand.
ACCCTGTGCATGATTTTCTTCGAATATAATAGGTATTTGCTTTGGTGTGCTTCAAGAGATAAATAATAATGATAATCTGACGCATATTGTAGCACCAAACATTCAAACAACGTATACCAATAATTATGAATTAACTTCTAAGACGAAAATATTTGGAAAATCATATCTCTCTCTCTCTCTCATCAAGTGAGACATTCCCAGTTAGATTGAATATCCTATCCCCTTTAAGGTATGCACGACGTTCTTCGAACCTTGTTAGGATTTTCTTTCGTGCGCTCCAAGTGATAAAAAAAAATATGAACTGATGAAAATGTACCAGAACATGAAAAACGTGAAAAAAAATGTTCAAATAGGCTATTATACATTATGGAGAATCGTATCCCAGCTATCGCTCGAAATATTGACCAACTTCATCGATATAAAATAATGATAATGCACTAGATTCTCCACCTGACATATAGAAAATGAAAGATCAGTATCCTGAAAAAAAAACATTGTCAGAGGAAAAATATTCAAATAGGTTGTTATCCTGTACACTATGGAAAATATAGTAACTCGGCTATCATTTGAAATATTGCCCAACTTCATCGATATAAAATAATCACAAGGTACCATTCTTTTTAACCGCAATAAAGATACCCTATGCGGATTATGGATAACTATTGAATTCAAACAGTATATGACAGATAGTTCCATCACGAACGCTACTTCACAAAAAACTAGGATTTGCAAATACATTGATATACGCAGAGTTTCAATGCTTGCGAGATATCAATAAAGAATGGAGAGCCGTGAATAACCTATATTCTTATGTTATCTCCCATAAAGCTAGTATTGGGCTTTTTTAATGATACTGACAATAGATGCGCGAATAGAATACTCTAGTTTATGTACGACATCGTCACAAATTATGCTAGATAGATGACACTTGACAGATGCCATGTGACACCTGAAGCGTTTTTCAGATGATGTATAATGGACTTATATCACAAAAAAAATTTATTTCATAATTCAATAGAACTCACCCAAACTAGCTTACCACCGCAAACCGTTTCTTGCTGTGAGCTCCCTACGTTTTATAAAAAATTATTGAAATCCCCGATTTTTCGGTCCTCTGAAGACGAGGCGATGATGTGACGTCAAAACCCTAATACTGAAACAAGACTATTCCAGACAGAGATGAATGATACATGATTTCTGACAGAGTGAATTAGCGCGAGATCACAGTAGAAAGAATTAATATATCAGTTGCCTCAGTCTCCGTCGGGCGTTTGGTATTTTTTTTAACTATGGCGAGATGAGGTTTCTACGTCATAAGAGGGGTCCGTTTTCAGAAGGTACTATTATTTATGCCCAAAAATAAAATATTCCCAGTTAATTTTTTGATCGAATTATGTCGTCAATCATTATCTATGTATAAAAGGATCATTATAAACATGGTTTGAGTTAAAAGTTCTACTAAGGTGTACACGCCCATTAAGAGGAGTCATATTACGCATGCGTCAAAACGTGACGGAAACATCACAAAAACAGCACGATTGAAATATTGCTTCGATAACATAATATAAGGACGGCACACCATTCTGATCGAATAAAATATGAAGAACATAAACCAATTATGAATTATTGAGGTCTTAGACAAAAATACTCGAAATGACTAATGTACACTGCGAAAATTAATATATCTTGTAACATTCCAAAATTCCGACAACCGGTATGCGATTGTGGATAGCATAAAATAATCAAAGAAGTCTGAAGTCTGTCTGATCAGCACAACACAACACCCTGTACATGAACGCGATACGCATAGATTCGATTCCAAGAAACTGGTTTTGAACTGATCGAGAAATATGCCTCCCACTATTTTATAAAATCGCCGACGGTATTCTGAATTATTAGCTGGCAACCCAAGAGATGATAAAGAGTATTGTTAGTTGCCTAGCGCTGATCAAAACTGAAATGATAAAAATTAAAGTTGTATTTGAGATCAGAAGTCACCGATTGGTCGTTATATGGTTGGGATTAAAATCCTGATATTTGGAATGTCTACATTATTTCACAAATTATCCTATTTGTGACAGTTTCTCCTATTCCCTTTGTATTTCATTTTGGCGGTAGAGAAATTCGAATTCCCAGATGGCGCTGATGTCGTTTTCTCAGGGAACTTGCCGATTGGTCATGATCGGTTCTGGAACATACACCGAGGTGATAAAAGAAGAAAACACGCCAATTTTACCGGCTTTTGATTTTTTGGAAGACACCTGAAGTGTTGGTAGTTCCTATCAACTTTTGTACCGCAACACAATTGTGGATTTGTGCTATCTAAAAAGTCCCTGTCGGGATCTTCAAAGTGCTCAACTCGCCATTGAAACAAGTGATTATTGTGCCATTTCTGAAGTCACAAATTCCTGGACTTCTGTGTCCGAATCGTGCCCGAGTCTCCGGAACCTGAGGTGTGATCGGCCGCCATTTTAGGACACATGTCTTCACTCTTTGAACATGGGCGTGCTGTCCAAATCTCTGGATTGCCTGGAACGCTGACCTGTGTACGAGAAAACGTTAAAATCCTGTTAACTACAAGTCAACCCTCCTTTGCGGGGTAAGTTAGTTGAAAACCCATCTAACGGGAATAGTTGGTCACAGGTGTTTTTTTATACTCCAGGGTTGTACGTGGTAGTTAGGAACACGCTCTACCCTATTTTCCTCTTCTCCTCGATTCTGGATATGGAACGCCGAGAACAGGCGAGCCCTACCAGACTCCTCTAATGCCTATTAGAAGATCACCTTGGACCCAGCAGTGAGGGATTCTACACCTGTGGGATCTTTATTCCGCACGTAACCAGGAAAGCTATACCGTCTTTTTTATTATCACATACCTATATATTTTCCTATTTAGGTTTTCGTATTATACAAAATGGTGATTGCCTAGATTTTGCGCCAGTAAATGACATTATATTCACCCGCATTATCATGCCTATATGACGCAACACACAGTATACTGAGTGGTCGCTGATTCACTGATTTTTCACAGTCTATTGTAAATGGTTTATAACATCTATCTTAGGTAGTTACCACGTGAGTACTGATTTATGCAACATAGTTTACGATTATCTCATTGGTGTACAATTTCCCAGTTTAATTGTCGAGGGTGATTTTCTTTTTAGAAGTAAATGTTTGTCGAGTTATTTGGTGTTTAATTTCTTCAGGTACTCACAGAAATACAAAAATTCCGATGCAGTTCATAAATCCTTCTTTATTAGTTTTTTTTGTTAACTTTTATATAATTTGAGTAGTGCTTCTTGGCTTTCCATTGCTCCCACCCTCAGTGAAGAAGTAATTTAATGAATTTATAGAGCCAAGTGGCGCCCAAAAGTAATTTCCATCATTTGATAAGAAATGGTCTATCTTAATAGAAAGTGATTACATAACCCTTACCTACACCTTTGCTCACCAAGACGAACAGCTGCCGGAGCCGTAACTTATTTACTAATGTAAGTAAAAAATGTTACAAGTAGCGCTGTCAACGTGAGGCCCGATTGTGTAATCAATTTTTCCATTTCAACTTAATTTTTTCATCTGTGTGAGAATTATCTGAAGAAATTAACTAAAAATAATAAATAAAGGAACATAATTTCCATATGTCACTTCTCGGCACTGGTTCTTGCGTTTTCCACATACAGGGTGTCCACAATACATTTTGAGGAAGGCCTCATAATATTTTTTGTGGTTCGAAAGCTGCCAACTGATACATGTTGGGGTAAGTAATTTTGTCTTGTGTTGATATTTTTGCTACATTCTGCGATTTTATTCGAACTGATCGTTTGGCGGACATCTCGGCTGATTTCTGATCTCAATTAAGATTTTTTTTCCAATTGAAATATTTTGCTCAATTTTATTTGACATATAGTACAATTTTGAATTTGATATTTTTTTAAAATGGACGAGACTTTCAGACCAATACACCTACTGTTTGACGAACTAAATTATGAACTACTTATTAGAGGAATAATGACAACAAAATCTCAGGATGACAGGAGAAAAATTTTAGGCCGCATATTGGAAAAAGAAAAAAATAACCCAGGAAGTCATATAGCTATGAATCTTTATCCTTTTGATTTCCCCGCTGAAAAAGTTGCAATCGAGTCGTCTCTGAATTCCATTCAGGCATTGATACTTGAATTTGAAGGGTCATCTCAAGATTCGTTATATAAACGTTTGAAATCTCGAATTAATCATCTCATTGGTAGAATCAAAAGAATGCCGACTCCTGCTGATAATTTACGGGAGACTACAACTTTCAAAAATGAATCTTTGGCCACCTGTTATATTCTTGAAGCTGACTTAGAAGATAAACTTATAATTCCTATTAACACAGTTCCTGATCCTAGTCTCCCTCAATCTATGATGCAACCTGTTATCAACATTCCACCACCAGTGGTTACATATAATACCAGACAAGCACCAATTTCGGATTGGGGACTAAAATTTAGCGGCGATTCGAAAGAACTTCATACATTCCTTGATAAGATTTCAGAATTTTCGCAAGCACGAGGTTTAGATAAGGCGGAATTATTTAAAGCGGCTGCCGAACTTTTTACGGGCGATGCGTTTTTATGGTTTATGCAGGTAAAAAGTAGTTTAACTGATTGGGACTCTTTAGTGATTAAAATGAAGACAGATTTTTTGCCTCCTCATATAGAAGATGATATTTGGGATACAATTAAGTCTCGTAAACAAGGTAAAAACGAATCAATTGTTATATTCTCAGCTGTTATGGAAAACTTGTTTAATCGACTTAGCCGCCCTCCTCACGAAACTACTAAAGTTCGCACTATTAGAAAAAACTTATTACCAGAATATATTTCCCATTTAGCTTTGACAGATATAGACAGTGTTGCCGACTTGATAAAATTATGTAAACGTTTGGAGGAAGCGAATTATTTGAAATTCAAAGCCAATACCCCATCAACTCTAAAAACTAAATCGTCAGAGGTAAATTGTTCATGCCATGAATATAATAATAATAATTTTAGTGTCGCGGAAATGCAAGCTAGTAGTTCTAGAATAGCTGATACTTCTTGTAACAGTCATTATAGAAACAGAAATAATAATTTTAGAGATTCCAAATTCAATAATAAACCTAGAAATAACAATTTAAGATTTCAAGATAGAAGAACTTCATATCCAAGTAATCGAACTTTTTCGAATAAGTCAAATGCTCAGGAACAAAGTTCGCAAAATATTCAACCAGAAGTAACCTCTAACGTAAACAGTAGTAGTGGCAGCCCTAAAACTTTGATTTGTTGGAATTGTCGTTTTCCTAACCACACTTTTCATAACTGTACTATGAAAAGGAATAAATTTTGTTTTAAATGCGGTGCGCAAGGTATGACTAGTAAAGATTGTACAAAATGTACGAAAAAATCCGGAAATTCGGAAAACTAATTGGCAGGGGTGATCTTAGCGACCGAAGAACTCCCCTCGTAACTTTTGAGGTCAATTCGGAAAATTCCGGTTTTGAAATTCTTCAAAAACAGCAGGATTGGAAATCTTGGTTGAATTATGTAAGATATTTTTATAAAAATTTCAATATTTTGAATTGTCGAGATCAAGTAGCACCAGTTTTTGCTAATGTTGATAACGATAATAGACCATACATTTCGGTGAAACTAGTTGACCAGTCTATCACTGTACTTTTAGATTCAGGATCAACGGTAAGTTTGATAGGCGCCGGGGGGGTCAAGTTAATCGAAAAACTAGGACTAGAAAAAACTACGCAGAGCTATGGAATTAAAAACGTTACCACAGCGGACGGAACAAAAAACTCTGTTTTAGGATTTGTTGATTTGCCGATCTGCATAAGTAAAGCGTGCCAGATTGTTAGAGCTTTAGTTGTACCCTCTATAAAACAGCCTTTTATTTTCGGAAGCGATTTTGCGAAACAGTTTCTCATTCACATGGACTTCAAACAAAATTGTTGGGATATACAGAGTGATCTCAGTAAATGTAAAGTAGATATTTCAGAGTTTGACTTTATGGAAATGCCTCGAGATTTATGCACATTAGATTCTCTCCCTCTAGAACAACGTAAACGAGTGGATGATACAATTAGTTCTTTTGATCAAATAAGTGGTACAGATAGGCTCGGACGTACCGATAAAATTAGTATGACTATAGAGACAGGCGATGCGCGTCCTGTTAGGCAAAGACAATATCCTATGTCTCCTTATATGCTTAAAATTTTGAATGAAGAATTGGATGACATGCTCAAGTTAGGAGTGGTAGAACCTAGCCAAAGTGAGTGGTGTTCGCCAGTCCTACTAGTTAAAAAAGCTAATGGTGAAATGCGGTTTTGTTTTGATGGCCGAAAATTAAATGAACTTACTAAGCACGATAGTTATCCGTTGCCGAGAGTTGATCGAATTTTGAGTATGTTGAGAAACGCCAAATTTATCTCATCGATCGATTTACGAAAAGCTTTTTGGCAGATTCCCTTGGATCCAGCTTCCCGCGAGAAAACAGCATTTAGCGTTATAGGTAGGGGTCTTTTTCACTTCACTATGGTACCTTTTGGTCTTGTCAATTCAGCTCAAACGTTATGCCGGCTGATCGATGCCATTTTCGGTCCCAAATATGAGCCAAATATTTTCACTTACTTAGACGATATTATCGTGGTTTCAGCTACATTAGAAGAACACTTATCTCTATTAACCGAGGTCAAAAATCGTTTAGCGGACGCCAAGTTGACAGTTAATCTAAAAAAATGTGAATTTCTTAAACCATCACTAAAATATCTTGGTTTTGTAATTGATTCAAATGGCATCCGTACGGATACCGACAAGGTTGCCGTCATGGTTAATTATCCTAGGCCTACGACTAGTACTGAAGTAAAACGCTTTTTAGGACTCTGTTCGTGGTACAGACGATTCATCAATCATTTTTCAACCCTAGTAGCGCCTCTCAATGCTTTGCTCACGGGACGAAAGAGAAACCAGCCTATACGTTGGAATGATGAAGCGGAAAAATCTTTTATCAGTATAAAACAGGCTCTAGTATCCTCCCCTATTCTCTGTAGCCCTGATTTTTCGAAACCATTCACTATTCAGTGTGACGCTAGTGACACAGGTGTTGGCGGTGTTTTGATACAAATATTTGATAATGAAGAAAGAGTTATAGCATACGCGAGCAGATCTCTGTCGCGTACTGAAAGAAACTGGACGGTAACGCAGCGCGAATTAATGGCAGTAATATTCAGTATTGAAAAATTCCGTAGTTATGTAGAAGGATCAAAGTTCACTATCGAGACAGATCATTACTCGCTCCTTTGGCTAAACAACTTGAAAAATCCGACTGGAAAACTGGCCAGATGGGCCGTAAAGCTACGTCAATATAATTTTGAATTAAAACATCGAAAGGGAACCTCGAATGTTGTCCCAGATGCCTTATCTAGAATTTATTCTAATAATAGGGAACCAGAAGATGATAAGGAAATCACTATTGTCAACTCTACGCCAAATAATTCTGATCAGTGGTATAAATCGTTAATGAATAAAATTCAGGAAAATCCAGAGCTATATCCACAGTGGAAAATAGAGGAGAATAATGTTTATAAATTGATTTCTACCAAGAAATTCGCAGGTACTAATGTCACCGATTGGAAGCGGCTGGTTTCCAAATCAGAAAGAAATGATGTAATCAGGTCAGCTCATGATCCACCTACTAGTGGTCATTTTGGTTTTCATAAGACTATGCAAAGGGTAAGAGATTCTTTCTACTGGCCAAAAATGAGGCACGATGTTATGAAATACGTCAGGTCCTGCAAGGTCTGTGGTTCACAGAAGATATCGACTACCCCTCGTATGGGCTTAATGGGAGCGGAAAAATCCGTGGATTTTCCGTGGCAGATAATTGCAGCTGATTTGATGGGTCCGTTTCCGCGATCCAAAAAAGGAAATTGTTATTTATTAGTTGTCGCAGATTGGTTGACTAAATATACTCTTCTATGTCCAATGAGGAAAGCTACAGCTCAAAATGTGTGTAAATTCATTGAAAACGATGTTTTTTTAACTTTTGGAGTTCCACAGTACGTAATTGTAGATAACGGAGTCCAATTCGCGGGTTCTCTTTTCAAAAATTTAGCAAATCGTTATCAAGTTCAAAAAATTTGGTATAACGCTAGATATCATCCACAATGTAATTTCGTTGAACGCATAAATAAAACTATAGGCACCACAATCCGTTGTTACGTAGATGAACATTCCGATTGGGATGTGGAATTACCAAAAATTTCACATGCTATCAATACAGCTAAACATGAGGTGACAGGGTTTTCGCCTTGTTTTTTGAATTTTGCGAGACATGTCCCGTTATCTGGAAATTATTATGGCGTAGTTCAGTCGACAGAGGATGTTGAAATTTTGCCTGGCGATCGAGAAGCATATGCTTCCGAACTAAATTCTTTAACTGACATTTTTAGCGAAGTTCGGAATAATTTGCACAAATCCTATGAAAAAAATGCTACGCATTACAATCTCCGAAAGAGAGAAATACCATTTGAAGTAGGAGAGCGAGTGTGGCGCCGTAACAAAGTGCTTTCTGACGCCGTTTCGAAATTCACAGCTAAGTTAGCACCAAAATACGTGCTCTGCACAATTGAGAAAAGAGTTTCAAAACTTGTTTATACTTTGAAAAATGCCAACGGTACGCCTGGTGGCGACTGGCATGTCAAAGATTTGAAAAAATACTTTGGATCTAATTCCGATGTATCCGTAGGTTAACTATTATCCCCTCCTTTTTGTATATAAATTAACTACTTATCACATGACTTGGGTAATTTTAAGATTTAGATATATAATAATTAAATTAGGTCGACCTACCCTGTAAGTCAAAAATTTAAAATGGTATATTTTTCGATTGATCACCGAAATTAGTATACCTATTGCCCTCCATGCCATCTGTATTTACAGAGTTATGTATTTGAGGTCATTCAATTTGAAGTATCCTTTTTTATAGCCTGTTGCGACACTCACCGATTTTGACCCTACCCGTTTATGACATTTTTTTTTACTTGATTTATGACTTTATCGATTTTGTCTCCAATTATTTTTTTGGCGTATGGTACGCGAAGTTACTAAAAAATTGGCAGGACTATATCAATAGGGATTACTTCGGATGTCTTGTGTATTCTACTTACTATTCATGATTTTTTTGTTAGGTGAAGTAAATTCACATTAAATTAGGCTCGAACTTATTCATATTTGTAGGAAGTAAAAAAAAAAATAGTCAACTTCTTTGTCTACTTTTTTTTTCTTTTGAAAAGGGATGGTGTAACATTCCAAAATTCCGACAACCGGTATGCGATTGTGGATAGCATAAAATAATCAAAGAAGTCTGAAGTCTGTCTGATCAGCACAACACAACACCCTGTACATGAACGCGATACGCATAGATTCGATTCCAAGAAACTGGTTTTGAACTGATCGAGAAATATGCCTCCCACTATTTTATAAAATCGCCGACGGTATTCTGAATTATTAGCTGGCAACCCAAGAGATGATAAAGAGTATTGTTAGTTGCCTAGCGCTGATCAAAACTGAAATGATAAAAATTAAAGTTGTATTTGAGATCAGAAGTCACCGATTGGTCGTTATATGGTTGGGATTAAAATCCTGATATTTGGAATGTCTACATTATTTCACAAATTATCCTATTTGTGACAGTTTCTCCTATTCCCTTTGTATTTCATTTTGGCGGTAGAGAAATTCGAATTCCCAGATGGCGCTGATGTCGTTTTCTCAGGGAACTTGCCGATTGGTCATGATCGGTTCTGGAACATACACCGAGGTGATAAAAGAAGAAAACACGCCAATTTTACCGGCTTTTGATTTTTTGGAAGACACCTGAAGTGTTGGTAGTTCCTATCAACTTTTGTACCGCAACACAATTGTGGATTTGTGCTATCTAAAAAGTCCCTGTCGGGATCTTCAAAGTGCTCAACTCGCCATTGAAACAAGTGATTATTGTGCCATTTCTGAAGTCACAAATTCCTGGACTTCTGTGTCCGAATCGTGCCCGAGTCTCCGGAACCTGAGGTGTGATCGGCCGCCATTTTAGGACACATGTCTTCACTCTTTGAACATGGGCGTGCTGTCCAAATCTCTGGATTGCCTGGAACGCTGACCTGTGTACGAGAAAACGTTAAAATCCTGTTAACTACAAGTCAACCCTCCTTTGCGGGGTAAGTTAGTTGAAAACCCATCTAACGGGAATAGTTGGTCACAGGTGTTTTTTTATACTCCAGGGTTGTACGTGGTAGTTAGGAACACGCTCTACCCTATTTTCCTCTTCTCCTCGATTCTGGATATGGAACGCCGAGAACAGGCGAGCCCTACCAGACTCCTCTAATGCCTATTAGAAGATCACCTTGGACCCAGCAGTGAGGGATTCTACACCTGTGGGATCTTTATTCCGCACGTAACCAGGAAAGCTATACCGTCTTTTTTATTATCACATACCTATATATTTTCCTATTTAGGTTTTCGTATTATACAAAATGGTGATTGCCTAGATTTTGCGCCAGTAAATGACATTATATTCACCCGCATTATCATGCCTATATGACGCAACACACAGTATACTGAGTGGTCGCTGATTCACTGATTTTTCACAGTCTATTGTAAATGGTTTATAACATCTATCTTAGGTAGTTACCACGTGAGTACTGATTTATGCAACATAGTTTACGATTATCTCATTGGTGTACAATTTCCCAGTTTAATTGTCGAGGGTGATTTTCTTTTTAGAAGTAAATGTTTGTCGAGTTATTTGGTGTTTAATTTCTTCAGGTACTCACAGAAATACAAAAATTCCGATGCAGTTCATAAATCCTTCTTTATTAGTTTTTTTTGTTAACTTTTATATAATTTGAGTAGTGCTTCTTGGCTTTCCATTGCTCCCACCCTCAGTGAAGAAGTAATTTAATGAATTTATAGAGCCAAGTGGCGCCCAAAAGTAATTTCCATCATTTGATAAGAAATGGTCTATCTTAATAGAAAGTGATTACATAACCCTTACCTACACCTTTGCTCACCAAGACGAACAGCTGCCGGAGCCGTAACTTATTTACTAATGTAAGTAAAAAATGTTACAATCTCTTACTATCTTTGTCAGATAGTTTAAGTATCCTATCCTATTCAAAATCATATCTAGGCTATCATTCGAAATATTGCCAAACTTCATCGATATAGAATAATCACAAGGTAGTATTCTTTTCGAACCGAAATAAAGATTCCCAATGCTGATTATAAATAAAAGCTACTCTACGAAATACAGATACAACCTGTTCAAGAATACTGTTTACTCATATGGGTTCAGCACTCACACATATACGTTGATGCTCCTAGATGCTATCCAGAGAGACTAGCTATGCGTCTGGTGGGCGATGCTACACTCACCAAGTCTTAAAAACATTGAAACATCGCAAATGAGTCGGAGAGAGTCGGAGACCTTTCCTTATTCTACAGATACTTCCGCTCCATTAACAAAATTGAAACATCACAGAAAAGCTGTTACTCTTCAGATATATGTTGAACAACTCTTTACCGAAACTCATAAAACGACTAAGTTTACCAAAGGAAGTAGTTCCAAGATACACCAATGTTCAATACTGCACCTCCTTTTTGGCAACCTCCCTAGGCATGAGCGATGTTTCACGAACATACTAAGCATTTCCTTCAGTGCGCTTCAAGTGATGAAAGAATAATAATCCGACACCAATTATAGTACCAACCATTTGAATAACGTATAACAATCAGGAATCAACTTCATAGACAAAAATATTCCAACAGGCTATCATGCATTAGGGGAAAATTATATATGTCTTGTCAGGTGAACTTTTCACCAATTTCATTGGTATGAAATGATCACAACGTACCATTTCTTTCTACCCGAAATGAAGATACTAATGCTGATCCTGAACAAGAATTGAAATCAAACAGTATACGGTACCAGGATATCCATCACGAAAGTTTCAACACAAAAACTAGGATTTTTATTCCAGACAACATGCTACTCTACAAAATACAGATACAACGTTTTAGAATACTGTCTCCACATATGGGGTTCAGCAACCACATATACGTTAATGCTTCTAGATTCCATCAAGAGAGACAGGTCATCCGCCTGTTGAGTGATGCCACACTCACTAACAGGATAGGTTAGAGAGTAGGTTGACATCATTGGCTGAGATTGATGCTATATCGGCCTGGACTATCCAAGCTACGATAGGTTAGATCAATTTTGGTGGTTCGTTTGAGATTATCAGACTCGCTCCGCTCGTCCGACAAACAAACAAACACACCCCAAAAAATTGATCTAATCTATCGTAGCTTGGATAGTCCAGGCCGATATAGCATCAATCTCAGCCAATGATGTCAACCTACTCTCTAACCTATCCTGTTAGTAAGTGTGGCATCACTCAACAGGCGGATGACCTGTCTCTCTTGATGGAATCTAGAAGCATTAACGTATATGTGGTTGCTGAACCCCATATGTGGAGACAGTATTCTGAAACAGGTTGTATCTGTATTTTGTAGAGTAGCATGTTGTCTGGAATAAAAATCCTAGTTTTTGTGTTGAAACTTTCGTGATGGATATCCGGGTACCGTATACTGTTTGATTTCAATTCTTGTTCAGGATCAGCATTAGTATCTTTATTTCGGGTAGAAAGAAATGGTACGTTGTGATCATTTCATACCAATGAAATTGGTGAAAAGTTCACCTGACAAGACATATATGATTTTCCCCTAATGCATGATAGCCTGTTGGAATATTTTTGTCTATGAAGTTGATTCCTGATTGTTATACGTTATTCAAATGGTTGGTACTATGATTGGTGTCGGATTATTATTCTTTCATCACTTGAAGCGCACTGAAGGAAATGCTTATTATGTTCGTGAAACATCGCTCATGCCTAGGGAGGTTGCCAAAAAGGAGGTGCAGTATTGAACATTGGTGTATCTTGGAACTACTTCCTTTGGTAAACTTAGTCGTTTTATGAGTTTTGGTAAAGAGTTGTTCAACATATATCTGAAGAGTAACAGCTTTTCTGTGATGTTTCAATTTTGTTGATGGAGCGGAAGTATCTGTAGAATAAGGAAAGGTCTCCGACTCTCTCCGGCACATTTGCGATGTTTCAATGTTTTTAAGACTTGGTGAGTGTAGCATCGCCCACCAGACGCATAGCTAGTCTCTCTGGATAGCATCTAGGAGCATCAACGTATATGTGTGAGTGCTGAACCCATATGAGTAAACAGTATTCTTGAACAGGTTGTATCTGTATTTCGTAGAGTAGCTTTTATTTATAATCAGCATTGGGAATCTTTATTTCGGTTCGAAAAGAATACTACCTTGTGATTATTCTATATCGATGAAGTTTGGCAATATTTCGAATGATAGCCTAGATATGATTTTGAATAGGATAGGATACTTAAACTGTCTGACAATGATAGTAAGAGATATATTAATTTTCGCAGTGTACATTAGTCATTTCGAGTATTTTTGTCTAAGACCTCAATAATTCATAATTGGTTTATGTTCTTCATATTTTATTCGATCAGAATGGTGTGCCGTCCTTATATTATGTTATCGAAGCAATATTCCAATCGTGCTGTTTTTGTGATGTTTCCGTCACGTTTTGACGCATGCGTAATATGACTCCTCCTAATGGGCGTGTACACCTTAGTAGAACTTTTAACTCAAACCATGTTTATAATGATCCTTTTATACATAGATAATGATTGACGACATAATTCGATCAAAAAATTAACTGGGAATATTTTATTTTTGGGCATAAATAATAGTACCTCCTGAAAACGGACCCCTCTTATGACGTAGAAACCTCATCTCGCCATAGTTAAAAAAAATACCAAACGCCCGACGGAGACTGAGGCAACTGATATATTAATTCTTTCTACTGTGATCTCGCGCTAATTCACTCTGTCAGAAATCATGTATCATTCATCTCTGTCTGGAATAGTCTTGTTTCAGTATTAGGGTTTTGACGTCACATCATCGCCTCGTCTTCAGAGGACCGAAAAATCGGGGATTTCAATAATTTTTTATGAAACCTAGGGAGCTCACAGCAAGAAACGGTTTGCGGTGGTAAGCTAGTTTGGGTGAGTTCTATTGAATTATGAAATAAAATTTTTTTGTGATATAAGTCCATTATACATCATCTGAAAAACGCTTCAGGTGTCACATGGCATCTGTCAAGTGTCATCTATCTAGCATAATTTGTGACGATGTCGTACATAAAGTAGAGTATTCTATTCTATCTATTGTCAGTATCATTAAAAAAGCCCAATACTAACTTTATGGAAGATAACATAAGAATATAGGTTATTCACGGCTCTCCATTCTTTATTGATATCTCGCAAGCATTGAAACTCTGCGTATATCAATGTATTTGCAAATCCTAGTTTTTGTGAAGTAGCGTTCGTGATGGAACTATCTGTCATATACTGTTTGAATTCAATAGTTATCCATAATCCGCATAGGGTATCTTTATTGCGGTTAAAAAGAATGGTACCTTGTGATTATTTTATATCGATGAAGTTGGGCAATATTTCAAATGATAGCCGAGTTACTATATTTTCCATAGTGTACAGGATAACAACCTATTTGAATATTTTTCCTCTGACAATGTTTTTTTTTCAGGATACTGATCTTTCATTTTCTATATGTCAGGTGGAGAATCTAGTGCATTATCATTATTTTATATCGATGAAGTTGGTCAATATTTCGAGCGATAGCTGGGATACGATTCTCCATAATGTATAATAGCCTATTTGAACATTTTTTTTTCACGTTTTTCATGTTCTGGTACATTTTCATCAGTTCATATTTTTTTTTATCACTTGGAGCGCACGAAAGAAAATCCTAACAAGGTTCGAAGAACGTCGTGCATACCTTAAAGGGGATAGGATATTCAATCTAACTGGGAATGTCTCACTTGATGAGAGAGAGAGAGAGATATGATTTTCCAAATATTTTCGTCTTAGAAGTTAATTCATAATTATTGGTATACGTTGTTTGAATGTTTGGTGCTACAATATGCGTCAGATTATCATTATTATTTATCTCTTGAAGCACACCAAAGCAAATACCTATTATATTCGAAGAAAATCATGCACAGGCTACAACAGGAGGTATAGGTATTGAATTTAAAACTTTTCAAGATCTTAGAAACACTTCCTATAGTAAACTCAGTCATTTAATGAGTTTTGGTAAAGAGTTGCTCGACATATTCAAGATTGGTGGCAACAGAATGCGTTTTCTGAATTTGTTGAGTGCATCTGACTGGTATTGCTAGCGATGGGATGATAGTAGGAATCTCTGAAAACTATTTTTTTTGTGTATCTGTAGAAAAGTGGAGGGTCGATGTCTTTTCGGTAATGTTACAATGTTGTTTGAGAATCAGTGAGTGTAGAAACAGAGCATCAGAGTATGTATGGATGTTGAACCCCATAATATGTAGGAACAGTACTCTGAAAAATTTCATATCTGTATCTTATATAGTAGCTTTTCGCGTGAAATAAAAATCATAGTTTTTTCGTTGAAACTTTCGTGATGGATCTCGGTGTCGTAGTATAGTGATTGATTCCAATTCTTGTTTAGGATCTTCATATAGTATCTTTATTTCGGGTGAAAATGAATGGTGCCCTGTGATCATTTTATATCAATGAAATTGGTTCAGATTCCGCATTTGGAGATCTTGGAAACACTTCCTATGATGAACTTAGTCATTTTATGAGTTTTCATTTATGATGTTCAAATGTTTTCTAGGAATTAGTGAGTGTGGTATCGCTCATTAGGCGCATGGATTGTCTCTCTGGTATAGCTCGTCTTTATGTGTGAGTGCTGAACCCATATAAGGAACAGTATTCTCAAACAGGTCGTATCTGTATTTTGTAGAGAAGTTTCTTGTCTGGAATGAAAATCCCAGTTTCTGTGAAGCAACGTTCGTGATAGAACTTTGTGTCATATGCTGTTTGGATTCGATTGTTATTTATAATGAGCATGGGGAATCTTTATATCGGTTTGAAGAGAATGTCGCCTTGTGATTATTCTATTTTGATGAAGTTGGGGAATATTTCAAATGATAGCCGAGATACGATTTTGAATAGGATAGGATACTCAAACTGTCTGGGAATGATGGCAAGAGATATAATAATTTTTCGTTGTGTATATTAGTCTTTTCGAATATTTTTGTCTGAGATCACAATTCATAATTGGTTTATGTTGTTCATATTTCATTTGGTTAGAATGGCACGCCTGTTTTTGTGATGTTTTCGTCACGTTTTGACGCATGCGTGATATGTCTCCTCTTAATTATATAATATCATCTGCAAAACGCCTCATGTGTTAAGTGGTATCTATCAAGTGTCATCTATCTAGCATCATTTGTGAAGATGTCGTAAAGAAAGTAGAGTATTCTATTCGCGCATCTATTGTCAGTATTATTAAGAAGTTCCAATACTAGCTTCATGAAAGATAACATGAAAATATAGGTTATTCACAGTTCTCCATTCTTTATTGATATCTCGCAAACATTGAAACTCTGCGCATATCATCCTCAGCCTCAGGAGTACTATTCATTTACAATGGTGGGATGTATTTTTTCTTGATTGTTGGATCTGTCACAGATCGTCGGTAGCCATATTGTTCTCAGATATCGCAGTCGAGAACCTATGCATTTGTTATAATGTAAAGTCATACGTCTCTCAAATATCACATCTGATTCAGGTTTTTAATCGTCCTGTATATTATATTTTTCCTCGTGGTGGTTCATATATTGTTGCATGTATGCATTATCAACGTTTAATTGTTATCAGGTTTCCTGTTGACTATCAAGTTTCTATTTCTATATTTGTTCAGTCATATCGTGGACGTTATGTGAAATTTCTCGTCGATTAAATGGTGTTGTTTTTCAAAAATGCCGTTTGTGTGTGAATTATTTGTGATGGTAGTGATGTGTGCTTTTAAAGAATCCTGTATGAAAATAGGAGTATGGCGGTTTTTGTATTATCTGAATTGTCTTCTCACTATTTTCATTCATTATTCGGATTTTCATCGAATCTAAGCCTGCTAAGGTGAAAAAAGCTAAAGGTAAATGCTTTATAACCACATTTTTTTTATATACTGGGCTGTATTGGAATAAGCGTGAAAATTTCGAACCTCGAGACGTTTATACTATCGAATGACATATAGGTGAGGCGAGACCAATTTTACACCTATATAGTTTCACTCTGTAACAATCCTATAACGTTCCATCTACATGAATTTTTTTTGTGCTCAATTATTTAGATTGTTTTGATGTTTTCCTGTTTTTGCTCAATTTTCGGGATGCAATTTCCTGTTGATTTGAGGAATTTGAAGATATCTGATATGAGAATATTATATTTCGATGTGCTGAATACATATTATTATTTCAAAAACACCTCGTATAGTTGAAACATATATTTCTGCAGTTATGGCCAAGTAAACGTTTCACGATCTATCAGGTCACGTGACTGATGTTCCTCATGAGGATTTTGATAAGAATTGGCCTACGATATATGAGATTTCTATGTGACAGAATTTTTTTAGGTCTGATCGGGTATGCTCTCATATTAGATCACCCGAAACATGATACCTATTTCGCTTCCTGCGGATTACATCCCATCGCACTAAACGCTATCCCCTTGTTCCTCTGACTCTCAGATTACCAGTTTTGGTAGAGAGTTGTTTGACATATTTAATGAACCAACCAGAATACCTCCTATGGTAGAACACTGAGCTGTTATATGAGTTTTAGGTGTAAATAGTTGTTCAAGTTGCAGCGTTGAATCAGGATGCCGTTATCTTGGTTGTTCTATATTTGGCGTATACAGAAATCATATTCTTGCAAAGCCTAGAAAGATGATCAAATCAGCTGAGTTATAGACTACAATTAACGGACAATGATTTCATCACACTACCTACCAGTCATTATACAGGGTTTTTAAATATATATTTTTGTATGCCAAATTGAGTAGTCATTGTGAGTCTACTCGCCTACCAGGTGTTGAATAAAAAACGGATAATTTTGACATCATTTATTTTTAGATATTATACCAACATTTTCAAGTTCAGTAAGAATAAAGGCGATCTCGTTGTTGTTCTTATCTGATTCCATTAAATATCTCAGTCTATCCACCAAGATATTCGGATCTGTCCATTCATCTAAAATATTGTACTCTTCATTCCCAATACTGGCTTCAGGCTACACGCTCGACTTTGGACGTTTAGGCTTGGTCTTATTTTTGAAGAGGGGTCTGATAATTTTATCGAATTTCTCCTTATCAGCGTGTCCTCGTATTCGCCCTAATCGATCTCTATGAATAGAGCTGATTTCTATCATCTGTTTATACATCTGGTGATCCAGAGGCGTGTAATTTCGAGGGTTCTTGGAAAATAATAATTCCAAAAGACCCAGAGTACTTTTAAAATCAACATTATCTACGCCTATGTATTGGTCCTCAAAGCGTAGATTCTTATGTCCAAGTGTCCATCTGCCGTCAACATATTTCGGTCCATAAGCATTATCATAATCTGCACAGTGATATTTATCTAATGCTTGCTCTGATGAATGTGGTTTAGACTCCATGATGTGAACGCTATGGTGTCTGATATACAACTGAAGACTCTTGAATACCTCTCATGACATCTGAATACCTCTGAAGACATCTGAATACCTCTGAAGACATCTGAATACCTCTGAAGACATCTGAATACCTCTGAAGGCGTGATCTGAAGACCTCTGAATACCTCTGAAGACATCTGAAGACATCTGAAGGCGTGATCTGAAGACCTCCGAATACCTCTGAATACTTCTATAGGTGCGATCTGAAGACTTCTGAATCCATTAACTGCCATCCGCTAATCAGCTAGGTTATTCGAATTGGTGGCGTTCACTCTATGGGCATTCCTTATATGGTGGTATAGGTTAGTTTTATTCAAGAATTTCCCACATTTCTCACACAATAGCTGATGTCTATTATAGATGAATTTTCTTTTTTAAAACTTCCCCAGGTGTAATTGATGTAATGTAATGGAATCCGCTCTCCACTATTGAGGCATTTTATTATAAAACAATTATTACAAAGTTCTCGTACAGTACACAGCTGATGACAGCGCTCACAAATATTAGCCATGACTACTCTATAAGAGAATATATAGTTGTTTTCGTATCCTTCCACTCCCTACATACATCATATTGCAAACACCATCTGTCATACGTCATATGTCAAAAGTCATACGACATTTGTCCTAACACACATATTGTCATATAATTATATATCTTACGAAGCAATGTCCAATATTTATTAAACGTCTGGCAACAATGTAACGCAAGAAACATGATTTTCAGCGATATCTCGTAAACCTTGAGACTTTGCATATAGGCAAGTTGCCATTTTCGGAATGTTCGCGAAAAATCCTTCTCTCAGAGTACCCACACTCCCCAATCCTTCAATATTTACCCCTAAAGTGGGGTGGTCTAACCGTGGGACACCCTGTATATATAATTTTCAATTTTTATTCAACTCAAACACCCTGTATATATCATGTTATAGCGGGTAGCCTTTATATGTAGGTCGGAGAGGTATAACGCCTTTTTGGGTTCACCCTATATTTTTTTTCCCAACTATTACCCAACTCAAACACCCTGTATATAGCCGTTGTTAAGTGAAAAATGGAATGAAATGCGCGCCGTTATCTCTAGAACGGATCTATCGCAGTCCAGCCGATGATGACGACGGCAGGCGGTGAGAGGTGGAGGGGGAGAGAGAAAAAGTGGAGGGGTGGGGCTGGACTAGACTCCGGCGACCACTACTTACCTGAATCAGAGCTACGCTAAAATCTCTAAACACCTGATCAGAGACAACTGTAACTCCTTGATTTTATTCAAAATGGATGATATGAATTTACGTCACATTTATGCAGACCATGTGGGGTCAGATATGACATTCGATAAATTCAAAAGTATGTGTTCATTATGCTGGAAGGATCCATATGGTTTTCTATCAATATTCAGAGATTGAAAGGTCAATGAAGGTTGTTTTCGGAAAGGAATTGATAATTTCATACTCATATAAAGGTGAAGTCTCAATATTGTACCCTCCAACCTGATCGATGCCGATCAGAGCTGATCAGATACCCGATCGAAGCTGAGCAGGCACCCGATCAAAGCTGATCAGGTACCCGATCGAAGCTGATCAGATACCCGATCGAAGCTGATCAGATACCTGATCGAAGCTGATCAGAGCTGATCAGATACCCGATCGGAGCTGATCAGAGCTGATCAGAAGCAGATGAGATACCTCATGCTCACCTGGTGAACAAACAAAGAAATGAAGTCGAATGAGAAAGAAATCAAAAAGAGGTTGATAGCTAAACGTAAAACGGTGAGAGATAAATTGGATATTTTGAAGCATGGAGAAATGGTGCATGAGAATATGTTCAATCCTATTACAAAACACCTGAAAAGTATCGAAAATACATTACAGAGTACTGGTCAGCAACAACAACAACAACAACAACAACAAATTCCATATCAGAAAAATGCTGCAGAACAACTCGATTCCTTCAAATCACCATTCATGATGAAACCGAAGAGGAATTTACTAAACTATGAGACACCTGAGAATATTGTAGAGCAGAAGAGTAAGCCTAAAATCCCCCGCCGACTATCCTTGCAACTCCTCACACCAGCAGATTTGAAAAATGAAGAACCTAATATTGAGGATGAGTATGGGGGTGATGATGATGATGATGATGATGATGATGGACCTAGTGAGTTGAAACAATCAATTTTAGAGGATATCAAATCTGATGAGGAAAATGAACAGCTAGGAAAACCATCTGCCGACGAAGTTTCACGCCTCATGGATATTACACAAGAATCGTATGTTGACTATTTAGAGCAATATGATCCTCTACCTAGAAAATATATCAATAGTATGTATCAAGATGAGGATAACAAAGAGTTTGATCATAAGTATGGAGTGAGATTAGACAGGAATACTGAAAAACTCATGATTGGTGATTCTAGAATATACATCGAAGGATCCGATGTAATTCTCAAGAATAAGAGGTACAAAGGTACTCAAGGTTTATATGAACTATTGTTCAAGAAAGACCCTCATGATTTCACCAGGGAGGATGAGCAAAATTATAAGCAGATAGTGACGAAAACTAATGCCCATCGGAGATATTACAAGGCAAATAAGCAAGTGGATGGTAGTAAGCTACAAAAGTATAGAAAAATTATTGCTCCAATCACGAGTTCTTCCTCCGTTGGTAAAGGAATGTTAATGGAGGTGACTAACAATAAGATAGATTACATTCGATGGGATGATCCAAATGAGCTTTGTGACAGATTACGATTACTGTTGGCTTCGAAGTCAGTAGGGCACAATGGTCATACCAATGAAATAAACTCTATCGTTGAGGAGTTGCGTGAAGCTCATATCATTGCATGAAGAGAGAATGGCAACAATCGCTTAAAAACAAGTGGTTGAAGAGATCCACAAACCAGCAAGAATCAATTTCAAAAGACGTAAAGTCATCATCAAAGGCCTTGATGATCTTTTTCAAGCCGATTTGGTGGAAATGATACCATATGCCCGTGAGAACCAGGGTTACAAATATATATTGGTTGTGATAAATTGCTTCTCGAAATTCGTTTGGGCAATTCCTTTGAGGAATAAATCGAGTATAGAAGTGAGTAATGCCATGAAAATCATTCTCAAAGAGCAGTGTCCTCACAATCTACAAACAGATGAAGGCACTGAATTTTTCAATAAGGAATTCAAAAATCTCATGAAGAAATATGGTGTGCATCATTACAACACGTTCAGCGAGAAAGAGGCATCTATTGTAGAACGAGTCAACCGGACATTGAAAAATATGATGTGGAAAGGATTCAGTTCACAGGGGAACTACAAATGGGTAGAATTACTGAAGGAAATCGTTGGAAAATATAACAACACAACACACAGGACTATAAAAATGAAACCCTCTGACGTGTCAAGAAGGAATGAAAAAATGCTACTACAAACCGCATATAACCGACTCAAAATAGTGGGTTCGAAACGTAAATTCAAAATTGGTGATTATGTACGTATATCCAAGATTCGTGGAGTTTTCGATAAAAAATATAACCCAAATTGGTCTACTGAGATTTTCCGTATAAAAAAAGTTCAATTGACAAACCCAGTTACCTACTTATTGAAAGATGATTCTAACAAGGATATTCTAGGGGGGTTCTATAACGAGCTATTGCAAAAAGTAAGATATCCAGACGTGTATCTCGTCGAAAGGGTATTGAAGAGGAAGAATGGACAGGTGTTCGTCAAATGGCTTGGATTTGATAACAAACATAACAGCTGGATAGACGAAAATAATGTTGTGTAATGTTGCGCAAGGAAGACTATATAAAGGGTTCATCACGCTGATGATTTTCATCATTTTCTCGTTGACTGCCCTCTAACAAATGTAGTAGGTGCTCACTTCGAAAAACAAAAAAATGTTCATAATTGATGTACAAGGTTTCCAGTATGGAAAAGACAAGTTTTTGTGTAGAGAAATTGCGATTCTGAATGTGGACAATGGTGTGTGGCAACATAGATTCATCACTTTACCCATCGACATGTCACATTACAATTCAACTGTTCTCAAACATATGGAATGGTCCACTAAACACTTGCATGGATTGGAATGGAGCCATAAGGAATCATCTACAACCACAATACAGTATGAAAAAATAACTGAATTCATCAAGAAATGCACTGGCTGTTACGAAGGAGATGAAATTCTGGTCAAGGGGTTGGAAAAGAAGATATGGTTGGAGAGACTGCTAAGAATGAACAATATCATCGATTTACATGAACAAGGATGTCCTGCAATTGAGGACTTGAAGTTATTTTTAAGATCGAATCATTGCAACCAACATTTATATAATAATTCTAATTGTGCTTTAGAGAATGTATATTTATTATGGTACTGGTACCTTCATTGTAAACAATGATGTGTTTATTTAGAATCTAATAAATGATTATATTCAAGATTTTTATTATTTTAATTCATATATTACTTATTATTTACAAAACTATCAAACAACGACAACTCATATATTAATTATTATTTATAAAACTATTATACAACACACCGACAACAACAACAACAATAAAAACAACAACAACAACAACAACAATGAAAAAGTATCTATAATTTCGATTAACTATATCATGTATTTAAAAACAATGAGTAGAAACAAAAACTTAATGAATGACCTCACTACAGAATAAATTTTGTTTCAACTCATAGTTGTCTAATATCTGATGTAGTTTTATCGAAATTGGGCAAAAACAAAACATTTCATCACACCTGGGGCATGAGAATGTTCCAAAATCAAGAATTTCATTCAAGTTCCTACATCTTTCCTCTCCACTACTAGTAGTATACACCACTGTCATGTGTCCATTATCATTCCTCTCCATGCTGATGGTCCCAATTCCTTCTTCCTGTTGCTGTTTTTGTTGTTCTTGTTGTCGACCACTACCCTGCAAGAAATCGTTATTCAGCCTGATGTTGCGTTTCACCTCCATAGGCAGCATCAGGGAATTCATATACTTGCGAATCTTCCTCCTCGGGTAGTGGTGGTGGTGGTGGTGGTGTTGGGCTGGAAGTTGATGCCTGCCTGATCTTTTTCTGCGGTTGTGGTGGTGATGGTGACGGCGCTGCATCGTCTTCGATGGCCGCCGCGAAGTTGAACCTCTTGACGGCCTTCTGCAAAAGCATAAGCTCTTGCTCCGACTCCGCAAGCGCCCTGGTCCACTTTATAGGCAGGTTCCCAAATTTTTTTTGTAGCGTTATCATCTTCGGACTGTATTTCAGATATATCAAAATACAGTCCTCTGATTTTTTCACGATGTCCTTCACACCGTATCTGGAAAAAGAAATGCATTTTTTTATCCTCATATTGATAAAACTTGTGATCGAATATGGAAATATGATATGAAGAAAATGATATCACAATGATAATCATAATAATAATAATAAACTTACTTGAACAATTGTTTCATCACAACCATTGCCATGTCGATTGGCAACAATTTTTTGTTCTCAATGTTGACTATTAATGTTGTTGGGATGCCTGCCATGTTGTTTCACGAAGAACTGCTTCTTGGTTGTGGTAGTGAAATCAGAAAACATGGTAGTATTTATACTCATTTTGAGCTCCCTAAATTGATATGAAACATTTTATAATCTCCAAGTTGACTCAAAGTATCAAATTTTAATCACTACACATGTGTGCATTTTGTCCAAAAAGTATGATATCGACTTGTTTTTCTCATCGTTGGTATCGAGACGGAATTCTTATCATCCACGTGTGCATTTTTTCCCAAAAAGTATGATATCGACTTGTTATACGAAATTCTTATCATCCTCGATAACTGTAGAAATTTTAAAATGTTAACATGTTTTTTGTAAACACTCAAAGTCGAATAAAATTCCCCTCGTGCACATAAGCGCATTTTTTCAGTTGCTATCGAAACAAAAATTCTTATCGTTGATAACTCTAGAGGTCTTTCAAAGAGGTCAGCTGGGTAATGATACTTCATTGACGTCAGGCCGATGTTATAAATTCTACAACATTCGCTGTTGTCTATTTTGTATTGCATCCAGCTCAAGTTGCTCCTGTTGAATTACCTCTGATTCCTGTCGACGATCTCCAGTTCAACGCATTCCACCATCACATATCGTCTATTGTCAGAGTAAGTGAAAATGAGCTCGATGGATCATTCAGTCAGTCAGTTTATTAAGAAAATTGATCAAATTTATCCTCTAATTAAAACGGAAGAAGAGCATTGTAAATGGATAAAATTCGTTCAAAAAACAATTCATTCAGTGAATAAATGCATAAGAAAAAAATCAAGTTGCGTGAAGAATTTTTCAAAATTAGAAACTGGTTTAGCTATCTTGAAATACCATAAAGAAAAATTGATAACACTCAAAGATGAAACAAAACATCAAAAACGTTATTTAGTGTGAAAAGATATCGATATGTTTCAATAAAAGAATTCGAACTGGTGCTATTATTAATAAAAATACCAAAGATCCAAAAACTTTTCTGGAAAAATGTTTTCGATGCTTCTCACCCTAAATCAAGTCTGAATTACAGAAATCTCTTTTGAAAGTGAATGCTACATTTTTAGGAAATTTCGTTTAACCTAAAACTCTCGAAACTGATATTGAGCATTTCAACACAAAAAATCAGATTATCGATAATAATACAAATTTGAAGTTGTGGTTCAATAATAATATTAAAAATAAGATTCTGACTGCACTGGAAGAATTTCAGGAGAGAGATAGTGGTTGGGCACTATATCAAATTATTCAATTAAAGGTGAACATTAATCACTATCTTCCCATAAACGTTGGTATTTCTTCTTCTTACGTAGATTAACCCATTGTTATCAAACACAGCAAAGGTGTCATCAATATAAAAAATAAGGACCCCTATTGCTTTTTGTGGTCTATTGTGTGTGCTCTACATCCGGCAGGCCCAGGAAAAAATGTTAATAGAACATCATCTTATCCACATTTCAGTCAAGTTTTGAAATATGATGGTATCAAATTCCCTATTAAATTGAAAGAAATTAAAAAATTTTAAATAATGAATGATATTTCTGTTAACGTGTTCACTATAAGTGAAGAAATAAGAAGGAAAGTTGAAGTATTACCAATATGTTTGAGTAGCACAAATTATGATAAAAGGGTTAATCTACTTATGATACCATCATGTAATGAACTTGATGATCGAGATGGGGATGATGATTATGATGATGATGATGGTGAGGGGGAGAAAGAGCCTTCTGAACGAACGTTGCATAATAAATCGTTCCACTTTGCTTATATCACTGATTTGAACAAGTTACTTAACAGACAATTAGGAAATTCGTCACATAAAAAGTGGCTATGTGATCGATGTTTGAATCACTTCAAATACAAGGAGAACTTGGAAAAACATTATGCACAATGCAGGCAAATGGAACCAATCGCAAATTCAGCTGCCTAAGCCACATGAGTCAACTCTAAAGTTCAAGAATTTCAAAAATACCAAAAAAGTACCTTTCGTTATATATGCTGATTTAGAGTGTTTATTGTCAAATGTCAAATCAATATTCCCTTCAAATCAAACATATCAATATTTCCGAATTTTATTATCTTCATTTACTATACTATACTACATTATTTCCAAATTCCATATTGTTTCTATTCACTAGACTATAACGAATAACTTATTCAGATATCCAAATATGAGGAATTGCAATAATCACCAAATAATGCCAATTTTGCTGAATTGGATATTATTCGCGACTTCCAATGGATTTACCTTTGGGAGCGGAATAATCAGATTATACCTAGCGGCGAACGAGACCACACCTCGACCACCTCTCTAAAAATGAATCTCCGGTAAGTGTAATTTCGATATTTCATTTGTAACTCATACATTCTTGTTGAAGGCGATTTATTTCCTTAACAATTATTGAATAAACATGTTCCATTTTTATCCAAGATCTTATTTATTAAATCTCCACCATCTGAGCTTACCCCCTAGATCGTGAGCCAGGCGTTTTTCATGAACATTGAATAATAATCAAATAAAGGGGTATTAATGAATAGGCCGGCTCGCGACATTTTGGTGGAGGCGCCTCACGCAAATTTTCTCGAGTAACTTTAATAATTTTGTTCTTTCCTCTTGTATTGTTCAACTAGATTTTTCCGTGAGAATTCCATTCAAATGTTTTTTTTTGTTTCTTTGAATTTTGCTAAACGCCTTCAACAATGTATGGGTACATACAAGGTGTTTCTGTTAATAAAGTGAAGTGATTTTATTTTTCCCTATTGTTCCCCATATGTATTTTTTACTTTTATTCCCTTTACTGTGATTTGACTTTATTAAATTTTTGGGTAGATCTCAGGAAGGCTATAGATATTCGAGATAAAGAGGCTGTGTCATTGAAAATAGAACATATCCTATGAACAAATTCCTTCATATATCTTGGTATTTTGTTGCGTGTTTCGCCTACACAAGCACAATATCCGGAGTATTTGGGAATTGGTGACACAACCAAATATCGAAAAATTCTTAAACATCTTGGCTTATGTTACGTGTTTAATTTACACAAGCATAATACGGTGATGTATTCAGAATTTGGAACAATGAATATGCTATACAGTAAGTACTGAGCTTACACTATCACCCCCTTGAGCACCAAATTATTGAAACGTTCATCATATATATAGGTAATACGACTGAGTATATGAGAATGAAGAACTATGTTTATGACTCTTTTGTCAAGTTCAGGACATCTTCGCAAAGCTCCAATGATTGGAGATATTTTTTGTATCAGAACCTCTATATGCTTGTCCCATTTCAATTTTTCATCAATCCACAAACCAAGATACTTTATTTGTGTAGCTCTTCAATACTTTATTTTTAATTCGGAGATTGAGACTAATATTCTGTTTATTTCTTTGATGGAATATTATATATTCAGTTTTATTGATGTTAATTGATAACATGTTTGAATAAAGCCATTTTTCAAATTTGTTCAAATCTTCGTTAATAATATTTTCTAGAATGATGGGGTTTTTGTTTTCGTATAGAAGTACATTATCATCTGCATATATAGTTTAATTACTTGACAATCCAATTTTAGAAATATTTTGAATATATAATAAATACAAGATGGGCCCTAAAACAGATCCCTGTGGAACACCTTTACTTATTGGGAATTCATTAGACTCTGACATAGTACATTTAGTGCTGATTGTCCGATTCGCAAGATGAGATTCTAAAAGATTTTCAACAATGCCTCTGAGTTCCATCGATTCCAAGTATTCTAAGAGATTCTTATGGTCAACTGAATCAAATGCCTTTTTGAGGTCAATGAAAATAGCTAAAACGTAATTTCCCGTATCAAGTCCTTCTTGAATTTTTTGTACTACTTGTAGTACTGCTGCTTGTGTACCACTATTTTCTTGGAATC
Source organism: Phaedon cochleariae (assembly GCA_918026855.4). Classification (NCBI taxonomy): domain Eukaryota; kingdom Metazoa; phylum Arthropoda; class Insecta; order Coleoptera; family Chrysomelidae; genus Phaedon; species Phaedon cochleariae. The sequence goes on from OU896710.1 coordinate 27,733,638, forward strand.
CGAACTGATCATTATCAAAACTATATTTTTTGTTTATGAAATTTACAATACGCTTCTTTCAAATTTCTTCAAATATTCTCGAAAATATGCTCAATATAGCTATTGGTCTGTAATTTCCTGGATCTTCAGCATCCCCACTTTTGAATATTGGTTTTAGTGAAGCATGTTTCAATTCATATGGAAAAATACCTAATAAAAAATAATTATTGATTAATTTCGTCAAGGGTGCGAGCCGGTGTGTTCAGCAGAAAACCGAAGACGGAAATTTCCGTCAATCTCGGCAAATATGCTACAATCTTTCAGGCGGAGGTATTCGCAATTGAATTGTGTGCTAGAGAGTTGTCGAATAAACCTCTAGTAAACAAAAATATCAGTATTGTATCAGACAGTCAGGCTGCTCTTAAAGCACTGAGCTCCAGCAAGATAAATTCCAAGCTTGTATAGAGCTGCATTGAATCCCTAGAAAGCCTGGGTGCTAACAACAGAGTCACTTTGCTGTGGGTGCCTGGACACCAGGGGGTGGAGGGTAACGAGAAAGCCGACATCCTCGCCAAACAGGGAACCGAATCTGTGTTCATAGGACCAGAACCATATTTTGGGGTCACCGCAAGTGCGGCGAAAACAACTATCTCGGGCTGGGCGAAGGGAAAAACACTCACGTACTGGTCCGAATTACCAGGATTAACCCATTCGAAGGCGTTCCTGCCTAAACCATCGGAAAAAATAACCAGGCAGATCCTAGAATGGAGCAGGGGTAACCTGCGAATTCTGACTGGACTGCTTACGGGACACTGTCGTCTAAGATACCACCTGGGAAGGATGGGTCTGAACCAACAAACGGACTGTCGGTTCTGTTGTGTGGAAGACGAAACGGCTGAACACATATTATGCTCATGCTCTAGCTCAGAAAGACTAAGGTTCGACACATTTGGCTTTACCAACCTAGAACCTATCGATTTCAGACAAATCTCACCCAACTCAACCATGAACTTTGTAAAAAGATGTGGATTGTACGGTGAACTGTAACCTCTAGGGGTGAGCCACAATAGACCCATCTGGGGTCGCAGTGGAGGGGAGGTGTTCGCCCCACTCACATGGAACCTAACCTAACCTATCTGCTTCAACTGTATGCATGTCAGATGCTATTCTGCATAGTTACAGTGTAAACATAGTAAAAGTCGAAGTTTTTTGTTCTGCAAGCTATGTGCGTTATACCCGTTGGGGAGTCGTCTTTTATAGTCAATGTGAACTTGTCTGCTTCAATAGTGTCCATGTGAGATGATGTGATAGAGAGATATAGTGTGCACAACGATACAGTCGATGTATCTTCATTTGCCTATTGCACTCGTTATATACCGTTCAAAGTCGTCTTATAAGGTGAGTGCAATCGTATCCGCTCCAATTGTATGCATGTCAGATGCTAGACTGCAGAATTACAGTGTGAACATAGTCGATGTCAAAGTTTCTTGTTCTGCAAGCTGTGTGCGTTATACCTGCATTGAAGTCGTCTCATATGGTCATTGCGAACTTGCCTGCTTCAAAAGTGTCCATATAAGATGATGGGATAGAGAGATATAGTGTGCACAACGATGAAGTCGATGTTTCTTCATCTGCCTATTGTACTCATTATATACCTTTCAAAGTCGTTTCAAAGGGTTACTGTCATCGTATCTGCTTCAACTGTATGCATGTCAGTGCTAGACTGCAGAGTTACAGTGTAAACATAGTCGAAGTCAAAGTTTCTTGTTCTGCAAGCTGTGTGCGTTATACTCGCATGAAATTAGTCTTATATTGTCAATGCGAACTCGTTGCTTCAATAGTGTCTATGTGAGATGATATGATATAGTGTGTTCGACGATGAAGTCGATGTATCCCCATTTGCCTGTTCTACTCGCTATATACCCTTCAGAGTCGTCTCATACGATCATTGCAATCGTATCTGCTCCAATTGTATGCATGTCAGATGCTAGACTGCATAGTTACAGTGTAAACATAGTCGAAGTCAAAGTTTCTTGTTCTGCAAGCTGTGTGCGTTATACCTGCATTGAAGTCGTCTCATATGGTCATTGCGAACTTGCCTGCTTCAATAGTGTCCATGTAAGATGATAGGATAGAGAGCACAACGATGAAGTCGATGTTTCTTCATCTGCCTATTGTACTCATTATATACCCTTCAAAGTCATTTCAAAGGGTTACTGTCATCGTATCTGCTCCAACTGTATGCATGTCAGATGCTAGACTGCAGAGTTACAGTGTGAACATGAAATTCGAAGTTTCTTGTTCTGCAAGTTGTGTGCGTTATACCTGCTTGGAAGTCGTATTATATGGTCAATGCGAACTTGTCTGCTTCAATAGTGTCTATGTGAGATGATATGATAGAGAGGTATGGTGTGTTCGACGATGAAGCGATGTATCCCCAATTTCCTCGTTCTACTCGCTATATACCCTTCAAAGTCGTCTCATACGATCACTGCCATCGTATCTGTTTCAACTGTATGCATGTCAGATGATAGACTGCAGAGTAACAGTGTTAGTCGAAGTCAAAACTTCCTGTTCTGCAAGCTTTGTGCGATCAACCCGCTTGGAAGTCGTCTTATATGGTCAATGCAATTTTGTCTGCTTCAATAGTGTCAATGTAAGATGATAGGATAGAGAGATATAGTGTGCACAACGATGAAGTTGATGTATCTTCATTCGCCTATTGTACTCGTTATATACCCTTCAAAGTCGTCTTATACGGTCACTGTAATCGTATCTGCTTCAACTGTATGCATGTCGGATGCTGCACTGGAGAGTTACAGTGTAAACATGGTCGAAGTCGAAGTTTCTTGTTCTGCAAACTGTGTGCGTTATCACCGCTTGGATGTCCTCTTATATGGTCAATGTGAACTTGTCTGCTTCGATTGTGTACATGTTAGATGATAGGATAGAGAGATGAAGTGTGCATAAGGATGAAGCCGACTTATCCCCATTTGCCTGTTGTACTTGCTATATACCCTCCAAAGTCGTCTTATATGGTCACTGCAATCGTATATGCTCCATCTGTATGCGTGTCAGATGATAGACTGCAGAGTTGAAGTGTAAACATAGTCAAAGTCGAAGTTTCTTGTTCTGCAAGCTGTGTGCGATTACCCGCTTGGGAGTCGTCTTATATGGTCAATGCAAACTTGTCTGCTTCAATAATGTCAATGTAAGATGATAGGATAGAGAGATATAGTGTGCACAACGATGAAGTCGATGTTTCTTCATTTGCCTATTGTACTCGTTATATACCCTTCAAAGTCGTCTTATACGGTCACTGCAATCGTATCTGATTCAACTGTATGCATGTCAGATGCTAGACGGCAGAGAAACAGTGTAAACATAGTCGAAGTTTCTTGTTCTGCAAACTGTGTGCGTTATAACCGCTCAGATGTCGTCTTATATAGTCAATGTGAACTTGTCTGCTGCAATAGTGTCCATGTGAGATGATAGGATAGAGAGATATTGTGTGCACAACGATGAAGTCGATATTACCACATTTGCCTGTTTTACTCGCTATATACCCTCCAAAGTCGTCTTATATGGTTACTGCAGTCGTATCTGCTCCAACTGTATGTATGTCAGATGTTATAATGCAGAGTTACAGTGTTAACATAGTCGAAGTCGAAGTTTCTTGCTCTAAAAGCTGTGTGCATTCAACTTGCATGGGAGTCGTTTCATATGGTCATTGCAAACTTGTCTGCTTCAATAGTGTCCATGTAAAATGATAGGATAGAGAGATATAGTGTGCACAACGATGGGTCGATGTTTCTTCATTTGCCTATTGTACTCGTTAAAGACATTTCAAAGTCGTCTCATATGGTTACTGTCATCGTATCTGCTTCAACTGTATGCATGTCAGATGCTAGACCGCAGAGTTACAGTGTCAACATAGAAAAAGTCGAAGTTTGTTGTTTTGCAAGCTGTGTGCGTTATACCCGCTTGGAAGTCGTCTGATATAATCAATGCAAACTTGTCTGCTTCAATAGTGTCAATATAAGCTGATAGGATAGAGAGATATAGTGTGCACAACGATGCATTTGCCTATTGCACTCGTTATATACCGTTCAAAGTCGTCTTATACGGTAAGTGCAATCGTATCTGCTCCAATTGTATGCATGTCAGATGCTAGACTGCAGAATTACAGTGTGAACATAGTCGAAGTCAAAGTTTCTTGTTCTGCAAGCTGTGTGCGTTATACCTGCATTGAAGTCGTCTCATATGGTCATTGCGAACTTGCCTGCTTCAATAGTGTCCATATAAGATGATGGGATAGAGAGATATAGTGTGCACAACGATGAAGTCGATGTTTCTTCATCTGCCTATTGTACTCATTATATACCTTTCAAAGTCGTTTCGAAGGGTTACTGCCATCGTATCTCCTTCAACTGTATGCATGTCAGTGCTAGACTGCAGAGTTACAGTGTAAACATAGTCGAAGTCAAAGTTTCTTGTTCTGCAAGCTGTGTGCGTTATTCCTGCATTAAAGTCGTCTCATATGGTCATTGCGAACTTGCCTGCTTCAATAGTGTCCATGTAAGATGATAGGATAGAGAGATATAGTGTGCACAACGATGAAGTCGATGTTTCTTCATCTGCCTATTGTACTCATTATATACCTTTCAAAGTCGTTCCAAAAGGTTTTTGTCATCGTATCTGCTTCAACTGTATGCATGTCAGATGCTAGACTGCAGAGTTACAGTGTAAACATAGTGAAAGTCGGAGTTTTTTGTTCTGCAAACTGTGTGGGTTATACCCGCTTGGATGTCGTCTTATATGGTCAATGTGAACACGTCTGCTCCAATAGTGTCCATGTGGAATGATGGATAGGGAGATATAGTGTGCACAACGATGGAGTCGATATATCCCCATTCGCAAGTTTTACACGCGTTGAACCCCCCAAAGTCGTTTTATATGGTTAATGCAGTCGTATATGCTCTAACTGTATGTATGTTAGATGTTATACTGCATAGTTACAGTGTAAACATAGTCGAAGTCGAAGTTTCTTGTTCCGCAAGCTGTGTGCGTTATACCTGCATTGAAGTCATCTCATATGGTCATTGCGAACTTGCCTGCTTCAATAGTATCCATGTAAGATGATAGGATAGGGAGATATAGTGTGCACAACGATGAAGTCGATGTTTCTTCATCTGCCTATTGTACTCATTGTATACCTTCCAAAGTCATTTCAAAGGGTAACTGTCATCGTATCTGCTTCTACTGTATGCATGTCAGATGCTAGACTGCAGAGTTACAGTGTAAACATAGTGAAAGTCTTGTTCTGCAAGCTGTGTGCGTTATACTCGCATGAAATTCGTCTTATATTGTCAATGCGAACTTGTCTGCTTCAATAGTGTCTATGTGAGATGATATGATATAGTGTGTTCGACGATGAAGTCGATGTATCCCCATTTGCCTGTTCTACTCGCTATATACCCTTCAGAGTCGTCTCATACGATCATTGCAATCGTATCTGCTCCAATTGTATGCATGACAGATGCTAGACTGCAGAGTTACAGTGTAAACATAGTCGAAGTCAAAGTTTCTTGTTCTGCAAGCTGTGTGCGTTATACCTGCATTGAAGTCGTCTCATATGGTCATTGCGAACTAGCCTGCTTCAATAGTGTCCATGTAAGATGATAGGATAGAGAGATATAGTGTGCACAACGATGAAGTCGATGTTTCTTCATCTGCCTATTGTACTCATTATATACCTTTCAAAGTCATTTCAAAGGGTTACTGTCATCGTATCTGCTCCAACTGTATGCATGTCAGATGCTAGACTGCAGAGTTACAGTGTGAACATAGTGAAAGTCGAAGTTTCTTGTTCTGCAAGTTGTGTGCGTTATACCCGCTTGAAAGTCGTATTATATGGTCAATGCGAACTTGTCTGCTTCAATAGTGTCTATGTGAGATGATAGGATAGAGAGATATGGTGTGTTCGACGATGAAGCGATTTATCCCCAACTTCCTCGTTTTACTCGCTATATACCCTTCAAAGTCGTCTTATACGATCACTGCCATCGTATCTGTTTCAACTGTATGCATGTCAGATGATAGACTGCAGAGTAACAGTGTTAGTCGAAGTCAAAATTTCCTGTTCTGCAAGCTTTGTGCGATCAACCCGCTTGAAAGTCGTCTTATATGGTCAATGCAATTTTGTCTGCTTCAATAGTGTCAATGTAAGATGATAGGATAGGGAGATATAGTGTGCACAACGATGAAGTTGATGTATCTTCATTCGCCTATTGTACTCGTTATATACCCTTCAAAGTCGTCTTATACGGTCACTGTTATCGTATCTGCTTCAACTGTATGCATGTCAGATGCTGGACTGGAGAGTTACAGTGTAAACATAGTCGAAGTCGAAGTTTCTTGTTCTGCAAACTGTGTGCGTTATCACCGCTTGGATGTCCTCTTATATGGTCAATGTGAACTTGTCTGCTTCGATTGTGTCCATGTGAGATGATAGGATAGAGAGATATAGTGTGTACGACGATGAAGTCGATTTATCCCCATTTGCCTGATGTTCTCACTATGTACCCTTCAAAGTCATCTCATACGATCATCGCCATCGTATCTGCTTCAACTGTATGCACGCGAATGCTGGACTGCAAAATTACAGTGAAATCATAGTCAAAGTCGGAGTTTTTTGTTCTGCAAGCTGTGTGCGTGATACATGCTTGAAAGTCGTCTGATATGATCAATGCAAATTTGTCTGCTTCATTAGTGTCTATGTAAAATGACAGGATAGAGAGATATGGTGTGCACAACGATGAAGTCGATGTATCTTCATTTGACTATTGCACTCGTTATATACCGTTCAAAGTCGTCTTATACGGTAAGTGCAATCGTATCTGCTCCAATTGTAAGCATGTCAGATGCTAGACTGCAGAATTACAGTGTGAACATAGTCGAAGTCAAAGTTTCTTGTTCTGCAAGCTGTGTGCGTTATACCTGCATTGAAGTCGTCTCATATGGTCATTGCGAACTTGCCTGCTTCAATAGTGTCCATATAAGATGATGGGATAGAGAGATATAGTGTGCACAACGATGAAGTCGATGTTTCTTCATCTGCCTATTGTACTCATTATATATCTTTCAAAGTCGTTTCAAAGGGTTACTGTCATCGTATCTCCTTCAACTGTATGCATGTCAGTGCTAGACTGCAGAGTTACAGTGTAAACATAGTCGAAGTCAAAGTTTCTTGTTCTGCAAGCTGTGTGCGTTATTCCTGCATTGAAGTCGTCTCATATGGTCATTGCGAACTTGCCTGCTTCAATAGTGTCCATGTAAGATGATAGGATAGAGAGATATAGTGTGCACAACGATGAAGTCGATGTTTCTTCATCTGCCTATTGTACTCATTATATACCTTTCAAAGTCGTTCCAAAAGGTTTTTGTCATCGTATCTGCTTCAACTGTATGCATGTCAGATGCTAGACTACAGAGTTACAGTGTAAACATAGTGAAAGTCGGAGTTTTTTGTTCTGCAAACTGTGTGGGTTATACCCGCTTGGATGTCGTCTTATATGGTCAATGTGAACACGTCTTCTCCAATAGTGTCCATGTGGAATGATGGATAGGGAGATATAGTGTGAACAACGATGGAGTCGATATATCCCCATTCGCAAGTTTTACACGCGTTGAACCCCCCAAAGTCGTTTCAAATGGTTAATGGAGTCAGTCGTATATGCTCTAACTGTATGTATGTTAGATGTTATACTGCATAGTTACAGTGTAAACATAGTCGAAGTCGAAGTTTCTTGTTCCGCAAGCTGTGTGCGTTATACCTGCATTGAAGTCATCTCATATGGTCATTGCGAACTTGCCTGCTTCAATAGTATCCATGTAAGATGATAGGATAGAGAGATATAGTGTGCACAACGATGAAGTCGATGTTTCTTCATCTGCCTATTGTACTCATTGTATACCTTCCAAAGTCATTTCAAAGGGTAACTGTCATCGTATCTGCTTCTACTGTATGCATGTCAGATGCTAGACTGCAGAGTTACAGTGTAAACATAGTGAAAGTCTTGTTCTGCAAGCTGTGTGCGTTATACTCGCATGAAATTCGTCTTATATTGTCAATGCGAACTTGTCTGCTTCAATAGTGTCTATGTGAGATGATATGATATAGTGTGTTCGACGATGAAGTCGATGTATCCCCATTTGCCTGTTCTACTTGCTATATACCCTTCAGAGTCGTCTCATACGATCATTGCAATCGTATCTGCTCCAATTGTATGCATGTCAGATGCTAGACTGCAGAGTTACAGTGTAAACATAGTCGAAGTCAAAGTTTCTTGTTCTGCAAGCTGTGTGCGTTATACCTGCATTGAAGTCGTCTCATATGGTCATTGCGAACTTGCCTGCTTCAATAGTGTCCATGTAAGATGATAGGATAGAGAGATATAGTGTGCACAACGATGAAGTCGATGTTTCTTCATCTGCCTATTGTACTCATTATATACCTCTCAAAGTCATTTCAAAGGGTTACTGTCATCGTATCTGCTCCAAATGTATGCATGTCAGATGCTAGACTGCAAAGTTACAGTGTGAACATATAGAAAGTCGAAGTTTCTTGTTCTGCAAGTTGTGTGCGTTATACCCGCTTGAAAGTCGTATTATATGGTCAATGCGAACTTGTCTGCTTCAATAGTGTCTATGTGAGATGATATGATAGAGAGATATGGTGTGTTCGACGATGAAGCGATGTATCCCCAACTTCCTCGTTCTACTCGCTATATACCCTTCAAAGTCGTCTCATACGATCACTGCCATCGTATCTGTTTCAACTGTATGCATGTCAGATGATAGACTGCAGAGTAACAGTGTTAGTCGAAGTCAAAATTTCCTGTTCTGCAAGCTTTGTGCGATCAACCCGCTTGGAAGTCGTCTTATATGGTCAATGCAATTTTGTCTGCTTCAATAGTGTCAATGTAAGATGATAGGATAGGGAGATATAGTGTGCACAACGATGAAGTTGATGTATCTTCATTCGCCTATTGTACTCGTTATATACCCTTCAAAGTCGTCTTATACGGTCACTGTTATCGTATCTGCTTCAACTGTATGCATGTCAGATGCTGGACTGGAGAGTTACAGTGTAAACATAGTCGAAGTCGAAGTTTCTTGTTCTGCAAACTGTGTGCGTTATCACCGCTTGGATGTCCTCTTATATGGTCAATGTGAACTTGTCTGCTTCGATTGTGTCCATGTGAGATGATAGGATAGAGAGATATAGTGTGTACGACGATGAAGTCGATTTATCCATATTTGCCTGATGTTCTCACTATGTACCCTTCAAAGTCATCTCATACGATCATCGCCATCGTATCTGCTTCAACTGTATGCACGCGAATGCTGGACTGCAAAATTACAGTGAAATCATAGTCAAAGTCGGAGTTTTTTGTTCTGCAAGCTGTGTGCGTGATACATGCTTGAAAGTCGTCTGATATGATCAATGCAAATTTGTCTGCTTCATTAGTGTCAATGTTAGATGACAGGATAGAGAGATATAGTGTGCACAACGATGGAGTCTATGTATCTACACTTGACTATTGTACTCGTTATATACCCTTCAATATCGACTTATACGGTCACTGCAATTGTGAATCCCTCATCTGTATGCATGTCAGATACTAGACTGCATAGTTACAGTGTGAACTTAGTCGAAGTCGAAGTTCCTTGTTCTGCATGCTGTGTGCGATATACTCGCTTGAGAGGTCTTATATGGTCAACGCAAACTTGTCTGCTTCGATAGTGTCAATGTAAGATGAAAGGATAGAGAGATATAAGTGCACAACGATGAAGTCGATGTTTCTTAATTTGACTATTGTACCAGTTATATACCCTTCGAACTTGTCCTATACGGTCACTGCAATCGTATCTGCTTCAACTGTATGCATGTCAGATGTCAGACTGCAGAGTTACGGTGTGAACATATTCGAAGTCGAAGTTTCTTGTTCTGCAAGCTGTGTGCCTTGAACCTGCATAGGAGTCGTCTCATATGGTCATTGCGAACTTGTCTGCTTCAATAGTGTCCATGAAATATGATTGGATAGAAAGATATGGTGTGCACAACGATGAAGTCAATGTTTCTTCATTTGCCCATTGTACTCTTTATATACCCTCCAAACTCGTCTCATACGGTTACTGTCATCGTATCTGCTCCAACTGTATGCATGTCAGATGCTATTCTGCATAGTTACAGTGTAAACATAGTAAAAGTCGAAGTTTCTTGTTCTGCAAGCTATGTGCGCTATACCCGTTGGGGAGTCGTCTTTCATAGTCAATGTGAACTTGTCTGCTTCAATAGTGTCCATGTGAGATGATGTGATAGAGAGATATAGTGTGCACAACGATACAGTCGATGTATCTTCATTTGCCTATTGCACTCGTTATATACCGTTCGAAGTCGTCTTATACGGTAAGTGCAATCGTATCTGCTCCAATTGTATGCATGTCAGATGCTAGACTGCAGAATTACAGTGTGAACATAGTCGAAGTCAAAGTTTCTTGTTCTGCAAGCTGTGTGCGTTAAACCTGCATTGAAGTCGTCTCATATGGTCATTGCGAACTTGCCTGCTTCAATAGTGTCCATATAAGATGATGGGATAGAGAGATATGATGTGCACAACGATGAAGTCGATGTTTCTTCATCTGACTATTGTACTCATTATATACCTTTCAAAGTCGTTTCAAAGGGTTACTGTCATCGTATCTGCTTCGACTGTATGCATGTCAGTGCTAGACTGCAGAGTTACAGTGTAAACATAGTCGAAGTCAAAGTTTCTTGTTCTGCAAGCTGTGTGCGTTATTCCTGCATTAAAGTCGTCTCATATGGTCATTGCGAACTTGCCTGCTTCAAAAGTGTCCATGTAAGATGATAGGATAGAGAGATATAGTGTGCACAACGATGAAGTCGATGTTTCTTCATCTGCCTATTGTACTCATTATATACCTCTCAAAGTCGTTCCAAAAGGTTTTTGTCATCGTATCTGCTTCAACTGTATGCATGTCAGATGCTAGACTGCAGAGTTACAGTGTAAACATAGTGAAGTCGAAGTTTCTTGTTCTGCAAACTGTGTGGGTTATACCCGCTTGGATGTCGTCTTATATGGTCAATGTGAACATGTCTGCTCCAATAGTGTCCATGTGGAATGATAGGATAGGGAGATATAGTGTGCACAACGATGGAGTCGATATATCCCCATTCGCAAGTTTTACACGCGTTGAACCCCCCAAAGTCGTTTTATATGGTCAATGCAGTCGTATATGCTCCAACTGTATGTATGTTAGATGTTATACTGCAAAGTTACAGTGTAAACATAGTCGAAGTCGAAGTTTCTTGTTCTGCAAGCTGCGTGCGTTATACCTGCATTGAAGTCGTCTCATATGGCCATTGCGAACTTGCCTGCTCCAATAGTGTCTATGTAAGATGATAGGATAGAGAGATATAGTGTGCACAACGATGAAGTCGATGATTCTTCATCTGCCTATTGTACTCATTATATACCTTTCAAAGTCATTTCAAAGGGTTACTGTCATCGTATCTGCTCCAACTGTATGCATGTCAGATGCTAGACTGCAGAGTTACAGTGTAAACATAGTGAAAGTCAAAGTTTCTTGTTCTGCAAGTTGTGTGCGTTATACCCGCTTGAAAGTCGTATTATATGGTCAATGCGAACTTGTCTGCTTCAATAGTGTCTATGTGAGATGATATGATCGAGAGATATGGTGTGTTCGACGATGAAGCGATGTATCCCCAACTTCCTCGTTCTACTCGCTATATACCCTTCAAAGTCGTCTCATACGATCACTGCTATCGTATCTGATTCAACTGTATGCATGTCAGATGATAGACTGCAGAGTAACAGTGTTAGTCGAAGTCAAAATTTCCTGTTCTGCAAGCTTTGTGCGATCAACCCGCTTGGAAGTCGTCTTATATGGTCAATGCAATTTTGTCTGCTTCAATAGTGTCAATGTAAGCTGATAGGATAGAGAGATATAGTGTGCACAACGATGAAATCGATGTTTCTTCATTTGCCTATTTTACTCGTTATATACACTCCAAAGTCGTCTCAAACGGTTACTGTCATGGTATCTGCTTCAACTCAATGCATGTCAGATGCTAGACTGCAGAGTTACCGTGTAATCATAGAAAAAGTCAAAGTTTCTTGTTGTGTGCGTTATACCTGCTTGGAAGTCGTTTTATATGGTCAATGCAAACTTGTCTGCTTCAATAGTGTCCATGTGAGATGATATGATAGAGAGATATAGTGTGTACGACGATGAAGTCGATTTATCCCCATTTGCCTGATGTTCTCACTATGTACCCTTCAAAGTCATCTCATACGATCATCGCCATCGTATCTGCTTCAACTGTATGCATGTCGAATGCTGGACTGCAAAATTCCAGTGAAATCATAGTCAAAGTCGGAGTTTTTTGTTCTGCAAGCTGTGTGCGTGATACATGCTTGAAAGTCGTCTGATATGGTCAATGCAAACTTGTCTGCTTCATTAGTGTCAATGTTAGATGACAGGATAGAGAGATATAGTGTGCACAACGATGAAGTCTATGTATCTACACTTGACTATTGTACTCGTTATATACCCTTCAATATCGACTTATACGGTCACTGCAATTGTGAATCCCTCATCTGTATGCATGTCAGATACTAGACTGCATAGTTACAGTGTGAACTTAGTCGAAGTCGAAGTTCCTTGTTCTGCATGCTGTGTGCGATATACTCGCTTGAGAGGTCTTATATGGTCAACGCAAACTTGTCTGCTTCGAAAGTGTCAATGTAAGATGAAAGGATAGAGAGATATAAGTGCACAACGATGAAGTCGATGTTTCTTAATTTGACTATTGTACCAGTTATATACCCTTCGAACTCGTCCTATACGGTCACTGCAATCGTATCTGCTTCAACTGTATGCACGTCAGATGTAATTCTGCAGAGTTACAGTGTTATCATAGTCGAAGTCGAAGTTTCCTGTTCTGCAAGCTGTTTGCGTTGAACCTAGATGGAAATCGTCTGATATGGTCATTGCGAACTTGTCTGCTTCAATAGTGTCCATGTTATATGATAAAAAAGAGAGGTATAGTGTGCACAACGATGAAGTCGATGTTCCTTCATTTGCCTATTGCACCCGTTATATACCCTTCAAAGTCGTCTCATACGGTTACTGTCATCGTATATGCTTCAACTTTATGCATGTCAGATGCTAGACTGCAGAGTTACAGTGTAAACATAGTAAAAGTCGAAGTTTTTTGTTCTGCAAGCTGTGTGCATAATACCCGCTCTGAATTCGCCTGCTTCAATAGTGTCTATGTAAGATGACAGGATAGAGAGATATGGTGTGCACAACGATGAAGTCGATGTATCTTCATTTGACTATTGTACTCGTTATATACCCTTCAAAGTCGTCTTATACGGTCACTGCAATCGTATCTGCTTCAACTGTATGCATGTCAGATGTCAGACTGCAGAGTTACGGTGTGAACATATTCGAAGTCGAAGTTTCTTGTTCTGCAAGCTGTGTGCCTTGAACCTGCATAGGAGTCGTCTCATATGGTCATCGCGAACTTGTCTGCTTCAATAGTGTCCATGAAATATGATTGGATAGAAAGATATGGTGTGCACAACGATGAAGTCAATGTTTCTTCATTTGCCTATTGTACTCTTTATATACCCTCCAAACTCGTCTCATACGGTTACTGTCATCGTATCTGCTCCAACTGTATGCATGTCAGATGCTATTCTGCATAGTTACAGTGTAAACATAGTAAAAGTCGAAGTTTCTTGTTCTGCAAGCTATGTGCGCTATACCTGTTGGGGAGTCGTCTTTTATAGTCAATGTGAACTTGTCTGCTTCAATAGTGTCCATGTGAGATGATGTGATAGAGAGATATAGTGTGCACAACGATACAGTCGATGTATCTTCATTTGCCCATTGCACTCGTTATATACCGTTCAAAGTCATCTTATACGGTAAGTGCAATCGTATCTGCCCCAATTGTATGCATGTCAGATGCTAGACTGCAGAATTACAGTGTGAACACAGTCGAAGTCAAAGTTTCTTGTTCTGCAAGCTGTGTGCGTTATACCTGCATTGAAGTCGTCTCATATGGTCATTGCGAACTTGCCTGCTTCAATAGTGTCCATATAAGATGATGGGATAGAGAGATATAGTGTGCACAACGATGAAGTCGATGTTTCTTCATCTGCCTATTGAACTCATTATATACCTTTCAAAGTCGTTTCAAAGGGTTACTGTCATCGTATCTGCTTCAACTGTATGCATGTCAGTGCTAGACTGCAGAGTTACAGTGTAAACATAGTCGAAGTCAAAGTTTCTTGTTCTGCAAGCTGTGTGCGTTATTCCTGCATCAAAGTCGTCTCATATGGTCATTGCGAACTAGCCTGCTTCAATAGTGTCCATGTAAGATGATAGGATAAAGAGATATAGTGTGCACAACGATGAAGTCGATGTTTCTTTATCTGCCTATTGTACTCATTATATACCTTTCAAAGTCGTTCCAAAAGGCTTGTGTCATCGTATCTGCTCCAACTGTATGCATGTCAGATGCTAGACTGCAGAGTTACAGTGTAAACATAGTGAAAGTCGAAGTTTCTTGTTCTGCAAGTTGTGTGCGTTATACCCGCTTGAAAGTCGTATTATATGGTCAATGCGAACTTGCCTGCTTCAATAGTGTCTATGTGAGATGATATGATAGATAGATATAGTGTGTTCGACGAAGAAATCGGTGTATCCCCAATTTCCTCGTTCTACTCGCTATATACCCTTCAAAGTCGTCTCATACGATCACTGCCATCGTATCGGTTTCAACTGTATGCATGTCAGACGATGGACTGCAGAGTAACAGTGTTAGTCGAAGTCGAAATTTCCTGTTCTGCAAGCTTTGTGCGATCAACCCGCTTGGAAGTCGTCTTATATGGTCAATGCAAACTTGTCTGCTTCAATAGTGTCAATGTAAGATGATAGGATAGAGAGATATAGTGTGCACAACGATGAAGTTGATGTATCTTTATTCGCCTATTGTACTCGTTATATACCCTTTAAAGTCGTCTTATACGGTCACTGCAATCGTATCTGCTCCAACTGTATGCATGTCAGATGCTGGACTGCAGAGTTACAGTGCAAACATAGTCGATGTCGAAGTTTCTTGTTCTGCAAACTGTGTGCGTTATTACCGCTTGGATGTCCTCTTATATGGTCAATGTGAACTTGTCTGCTTCGATTGTGTCCATGTGAGATGATAGGATAAAGAGATGAAGTGTGCAAAACGATGAAGTCGACTTATCCCCATTTGCCTGTTGTACTCGCTATATACCCTTCAAAGTCGTCTTATATGGTCAATGCAATTGTATATGTTTCATCTGTATGCGTGTCAGATGATAGACTGCAGAGTTGAAGTGTAAACATAGTCGAAGTCGAAGTTTCTTGTTCTGCAAGCTGTGTGCGATTACCTGCTTGGGAGTCGTCTTATATGGTCAATGCAAACTTTTTTGCTTCAATAATGTCAATGTGAGATGATAGGATAGAGATATACAGTGTGCACAACGATGAAGTCGATGTTTTTTCATTTGCCTATTGTACTCGTTATATACCCTTCAAAGTCGTCTCATACGGTTACTGCAATCGCATCTGCTCCAACTGTATGCATGTCAGATGCTGGACTGCAGAGTTACAATGATATCATAGTCAAAGTCGGAGTTTCTTGTCCTGCGAGCTGTGTACGTTATACCCGCTTGGAAGTCGTCTTATACGGTAACTGCAATCGTATCTGCTTCAACTGTATGCATATCAGATGCTAGACTGCAGAGGTACATTGTTAACATAGTCGAAGTCTGGGTTTGGGCACAACCTAAAGGCGCGTCTCCAAGTTGGCGGATAGGAGGACGGCCAGGGCCTCACGGCCTTGGTCAGTGGTAGCTATACGTAGGGTGCGGAGGCCTAAAAACTTCCAAAATCCCTTGCCAAAATCTACCACCGCGGACCAGCCCACGGCACAAACCGTAAACCGTTCGTGATTGCAACGACCCACAGGACGCCATGGTGTCCGGTGGTATGCGTCACGAGGGGAACGGGGGTCTTGGCTTAATCGCCTGGGCCGCGTGGTGAGGCCACTCTAAAAACCTCCCCTAATCCTAAGGTATTGTGCGCGCCGAAGGGATGGATGGTCGAGGGGAACTCGACCATTAGCGGCAAAACTCTGGGAAACAGGCGCACCCAGTTTTATGAAGCCTTCCACACGTGCAGGGGGCACCGCGTGTGGCGACCTTTATGCCCCCTTAGTCGTGGGAACAATATGGACCATAATAAAACAATAAAAGGAAAATCTCGACGAGGTGGTCAAATCTCGTCCTTGGAAGACTCTTCGGAGTCTAACGAAACCCCTGCCCGGGAGTTATCCACTGAGGAGACCACTCAACACCAAGCACAGGAGGACGTCACATCGATGACCTCCACTCCTCCCTCAACCCTGGAGGCTGCCACCCAGGCGACCTCCAGCTCCCTAACCCCAACGGGCGCACCGACGCCTGTTGCTCCCGAACCTGACCCCTCGTCAAAACCCGGCACATCCGAGGATCTCTCTCGGGACTCGGACGTGTCTGATCTGGCCTCGGATTTCTCGAAGGTTGGGGTGTAAAGGCCCTGTGGTGCTGAAAGGAAGAGGAGGAAAAAAGAGAGGGAAAAGGAAGCAACCAAAGCGATTTCGTCCTCTCAGGAAACTTCCTCGAAATTCCTTGGCGCGAAAACAGTGGCCGAGAGACTGCCTTAGGATGACCTTAGGGGAGCACAAGGGAAACCTGGAAGTGGTGGGCCTCAAAGAAGATCCACTGCAGAAGGTAAACCTGCTGTGCACCCTAAGGCTGTCAAGGCCAAGAACAATGCGTCAGGAATAACGCAATCAACAAAACGAAGCCGCACGCCGGGTTCCACACCGACTGACACCTCGCGAGTGGCGAAGCGACCCCGGTCTGGTACTGTAGATGCAGGGCGGACGCATACGGGGCAGCCAAGCTACTCGCAGGTGGCAGCCGCAGATAGGACCCTGCAGGTGGTCATCAGCCGCGAAGGGCAACCTGAAGCGGAATTTACTGAGGACCAGATGCTGGAGTTCCTAGATGCTGTTGGAGGGGTGATCATGGGGACGCCAACGGCGTCCAATGATCCACCCCCGCAGTTCACATCAACGCGGTTATGGCGTAGGCAACTGCTGGTAACCGCAGCAAACGAGGCCTCCAGAGATTGGCTCCTCAGGAGTCTGACAGAAATTAGACCCTGGGAGGGCGTAACTCTGGTTGCCATCGACCCAGAGCAATTCAGACTCCAAAGGATCGTTGTTCGAATTCCAGGGAGGCTGCCTAACCAGGACATACTGAGTGTCCTGGAAAGGCAGAATCCCAACCTGTCCACCTCTCAGTGGAGAGTCTGGAACAGGAGGAAGGAGAAACGCGGTCTAACGTTGATAGTTGGGATGGACAGTAAGTCCATAGCAGCTATCGAGGAGGCTGGGGGCTCTTTGTTCTTCAGTGCCTCGCGGGCACAGGTGAGCTGGGGGTCCAAGGAAGACCGGGAAGAAGAGAAGCCAGAGGCGTCCGGAAAAATGGATGCCTCTGAGAAAGCAGAGGACACAACTCTGACAGAGGACGGCCCAGGTCGTCCTCTGGTGGAGAGAAGTCCGGAAGAAGAGGGACGTGGCGAAAGCCATGCCCCTCCGGACGGGAAGAGCGACTAGGCCATCAAATGGCAACCCATAAGTCCTCTTCCCTGAGCTTCCTGCAGGCTAACTTACAGCATGGGAGAGCCTCCACGGCTCTCCTATGCAGGAGGTTAAGGGAGCTCAAAATAAATCTGGCACTCATTCAGGAACCTTGGGTACACCAAGACAGAGTGAGAGGAATGGGGCAAGCGGGAGGGACACTGTGTTACAGCACTTCTACCCCGAAGCCAAGAGCATGCATATACGCGAAAGGTGTTAACGCGACTATGCTACCAGGATTCTGCTACAGAGACCTGGTAGCGATCAGAATCAAGGTTAACAGTACAACAGAGGGAAGCATGAGCGACATTATAGTATGCTCAGCCTACTTTCCTTACGAAATGGCAAACCCTCCTCCTGAGGTAGGGAGTCTTGTAAGGCACTGTGAGGAGATGGGACTGCCCTTGATGATTGGATGCGACGCGAACTCGCATCATACACTGTGGGGGAATCGCGACGTCAATCCGAGAGGCAGGGCACTTCTGGAATTTCTGAGCTCCAGTAATCTGGAGATCCTTAATAGAGGAACAGTGCCAACATATTTCACGCCTGTAGCGCGGACAATCGTTGACTTGACGTTATGCTCAACAGAGCTAACAGGTAGGGTCAGTAACTGGCGTGTGTCGACGGAGGAAAGTCTGTCTGATCACCGTCATATATTGTTTTCAGTAACAAACCATATCCAAGAGGAAAACCGATGGTTCAGAAACCCCAGAGCAACCAGATGGAACCTCTACCGAGAGGAGATGTCTCAATTCTGCCATAGTCGAAGCATACGAAGCCAGCTGTCCCCTGAAAAGGACAGACTGTCTAGGCAAAACACCATGGTGGGATTCAAAAATTGAACTCCATCGAAAGAAAGTCCGAAAGCTGTTGAATAAAGCCAAAAGAACAGAAAAACGGGCCCACTGGGAAGAGTACAAACTGGCTCAGAGGGAATTCAAAAAAGCGATCCGCGATGCTCGCAGGGACTCGTGGAGAGCGTACTGCCAAGGAATAAATACTGTTCCTGAGGCGGCAAGGCTCAACAAAGTTCTCTCCAAGGACCCGAGGGCTAAGCTGGGGACGGTGACCCTTCCCGATGGGAGCTACACCTCATCGGATGGAGGGACGATACAGCATATGCTTTCCACGTACTTTCCAGGTTGCACCTTTCTGCAGCCTGATTCTGAGGCTGTCACCTCAGTCGAAGCTCGGATCGACTTCACGATAGCCTCAAAAATTGTAACATATGACAGAGTGAAATGGGCAATCGAATCCTTTTCACCCTTCAAATCACCAGGTGAGGATAGAATCTGTCCAACCCTTTTACAACAGGGACTGGACATCCTCATTCTACATCTTCTGAAGATCTTCAGAAGCTGTCTGGCACACGGGTATGTCCCCAAGGCCTGGAGAACAGCTATAGTGATTTTCATACCGAAGCCTGGAAAAATTGATTTCACGCAGGCAAAATCGTTTCGGCTCATCAGTCTCACATCGTTTTTGTTAAAGGCGTCTGAAAAACTGGTAGATCGTCACATCAGAGAGGGGCCACTGAGCGAATCACCACTCAGTGACCTTCAATTTGCGTACCAAAGTGGTAGGGGTACTGACGCGGCTCTTCATCGACTCGTTCATAGAGTTGAGGGGGTGTTAGATCGCAAGGACTTTGCCCTTGGGATATTCATAGACATTGAGGGAGCATTTGACAATACATCATTTGACTCTATATGTCGTGCAGCGGAGGAGAGGGGTGTTAGTCCAATTTTGGTAAAGTGGATACACGCACTCCTCTCGAGAAGGATAGTGAGAGCTACTCTTCAAAACAGCCTCGAGGAGGCCGTTGTATCAAGAGGCTGCCCGCAGGGAGGGGTGCTATCACCCCTTCTATGGTGCCTCGTCGTGGACGACCTCCTATCGAAGATACATAGCGTGGGATACTATATCCAGGCTTACGCAGATGACATAGTCATCCTGATCGACAGTAGGGGGTTCACTCCCAGTCGGAGACAGGCACAACGAGCCCTGGACGGGGTGGACCGCTGGTGTCGTAGCACGGGACTAAGAGCTAACCCTGAAAAGGCGGAAGTAATACTTTTCACCAGGAAACGCAAGGCAGGGGACCTTCCTGATATACGACTATCGGGCAAGTCCCTGCGGTATAAAGGATCCACCAAATATCTAGGAGTCATTATTGACTCTATGCTCAATTGGAACGAGCATATTGAGAGGAAGGTCCAGAAGGCTACGGCAGCGTTCTGGGCGTGCAGAAGGACGTTTGGGGGAACGTGGGGGCTCAAGTCAAGTATCCTTCACTGGGTGTACACCGCTCTCATACGTCCAATGATAACAAATGGGGCCATCGTATGGTGGCCGGGGACGCTGACAGGCAAGTCGAGGAGTCAGCTCGACAGAGTTCAACGACTGGCCAGCATATCTATAACAGGAGCAATGAGGACGGCGCCGACAAGGGCGTTGGAGACTCTGACCGGACTGCCGCCTCTGAACCTGTATATAGAACATGAGTCGATGAAGGCCGCCGTTCGCTTACAAAGCTGTAACCAGTGGAGGAGCGAAGGAACATACGGACATTCTCGCCTCTGGAAGCAAATTACAGACGACTACCCCTCACTCAGTATGAAAGGGGACAGCATAACACCGATTATTCGATTCAGGAAAATGCCCCAAGTCAAGATTCCTATTAGGATAGACTGAGAACAGAATGGGCACTGCATAATACCCACCAAGGGCATCATCTGGTATACAGATGGCTCCAGGATGGAAGAATGCGCAGGTGCTGGGGTCTATGGGCAGTCTCCAAGGGCAAATCACTGCTATACCCTTGGGAAACATGCCACGATTTTTCAGGCTGAAGTATTTGCAATACTTGCATGTGTTCGAGAGAATATCGAGAGGGGCTATCACGGCAAGCAAATCACTATATGCACTGACAGCCAGGCGGCGATAAAGGCGCTCACCTCGTATAGGGTGACCTCCGCCTTGGTGTCAGAGTGCATAGATAGCCTACAAAGGATGTCAGCAACAAACAAGGTATGTCTTTTGTGGGTCCCTGGACACTCAGGGGTACCAGGTAACGAAATGGCCGATGGTCTGGCCAGAAAGGGGGCGAAAGGTTCAGTGATTGGCCCAGAGCCAATCTCAGGGGTCATTCGATCCTGGAGCAACTTCAAGATGAAGGAAATCCTGACGGAAAAGGTTCAGGACAGCTGAAGAAAGGCTCCTCGAATGAGGCAGTCCAAACACCATATAGGAAACCCGTCACGAAGACAGACCAATGCCCTCTTGGCTTTGAACAAAAAGGAGCTGAAACTGGTGGTGGGCCTGCTGACAGGGCACTGCCACCTGAACAAACATCTCAGCATGATCGGGATTGTGGAGGATCCAGAATGCAGAAGGTGCCTAGAGGATGAAGAGACTCCTACTCACATCCTCACTGAATGCCCGGCAATAGTGGCAGCAAGGGATATCCATTTCGGGAGCAGTATCCTGGACCCAGAGGATGTTAAGAAGATTTGGCCTAGGAAGTTGGTCTCTTTTGCTCGCGAGATCGGCCTTCTCCATGGCTGACTTGCGATCCCAGGAATATGGGTGCACAATGAGCCCGAAAAGGAAGATCTAAGTGCGGCAGGTCCCGAACCGCCCACATGTATACATACATACATACATACATACATACATACATAGTCGAAGTCGAAGTTTCTTGTTCTGCAAACTGTGTGGGTTATACTTGCTTGGATGTCGTCATATATGGTCAATGTGAACTTGTCTGCTCCAATAGTGTCCATGTGGAATGATAGGATAGGGAGATATAGTGTGCACAACGATGGAGTCGATATATCCCCATTCGCAAGTTGTACTCGCGTTATACCCCCCAAAGTCGTTTTATATGGTCACTGCAGTCGTATATGCTCCAACTGTATGTATGTTAGATGTTATTCTGCATAGTTACAGTGTAAACATAGTCGAAGTCGAAGTTTCTTGTTCCGCAAGCTGTGTGCGTTATACCTGCATTGAAGTCATCTCATATGGTCATTGCGAACTTGCCTGCTCCAATAGTGTCCATGTAAGATGATAGGATAGAGAGATATAGTGTGCACAACAATGAAGTCGATGTTTCTCCATCTGCCTATTATACCCATTATATACCTTCCAGAGACATTTCAAAGGGTTACTGTCATCGTATCTGCTTCAACTGTATGCATGTCAGATGCTAGATTGCAGAGTTACAGTGTAAACATAGTGAAAGTCTTGTTCTGCAAGCTGTGTGCGTTATACCCGCATGAAATTCGTCTCATATTGTCAATGCGAACTTGCTTCAATAGTGTCTATGTGAGATGATATGATAGAGAGATATGGTGTGTTCGACGATGAAGTCGATGTATCCCCATTTGCCTGTTCTACTCGCTATATACCCTTCAAAGTCGTCCCATACGATCATTGCAATCGTATCTGCTCCAATTGTATGCATGTCAGATGCTAGACTGCAGAGTTACAGTGTAAACATAGTCGAAGTCAAAGTTTCTTGTTCTGCAAGCTGTGTGCGTTATACCTGCATTGAAGTCATCTCATATGGTCATTGCGATCTTGCCTGCTTCAATAGTGTCCATGTAAGATGATAGAGGATAGAGAGATATAGTGTGCACAACGATGAAGTCGATGTTTCTTCATCTGCCTATTGTACTCATTATATACCTTTCAAAGTCGTTTCAAAGGGTTACTGTCATCGTATCTGCTTCAACTGCATGCATTTCAGATGCTAGACTGCAGAGTTACAGTGTAAACATAGTGAAAGTCGAAGTTTCTTGTTCTGCAAGTTGTGTGCGTTATACCCGCTTGAAAGTCGTATTATATGGTCAATGCGAGTTTGTCTGCTTCAATAGTGTCTATGTGAGATGATATGATAGAGAGATATAGTGTGTTCGACGATGAAGTCGATGTATCCCCAATTTCCTCGTTCTACTCACTATATACCCTTCAAAGTCGTCTCATACGATCACTGCCATCGTATCTGTTTCAACTGTATGCATGTCAGATGATAGACTGCAGAGTAACAGTGTTAGTCGAAGTCAAAATTTCCTGTTCTGCAAACTTTGTGCGATCAACCCGCTTGGAAGTCGTCTTATATGGTCAATGCAAACTTGTCTGCTTCAATAGTGTCAATGTAAGATGATAGGATAGGGAGATATAGTGTGCACAACGATGAAGTTGATGTATCTTCATTCGACTATCGTACTCGTTATATACCCTTCAAAGTCGTCTTATACGGTCACTGTAATCGTATCTGCTTCAACTGTATGCATGTCAGATGCTGGACTGAAGAGTTACAGTGTAAACATAGTCGAAGTCGAAGTTTCTTGTTCTGCAAACTGTGTGCGTTATTACCGCTTGGATGTCCTCTTATATGGTCAATGTGAACTTGTCTGCTTCGATTGTGTCTATGTGAGATGATAGGATAGAGAGATGAAGCGTGCAAAACGATGAAGTCGACTTATCCCCATTTGCCTGTTGTACTCGCTATATACCCTCCAAAGTCGTCTTATATGGTCACTGCAATTGTATATGCTCCATCTGTATGCGTGTCAGATGATAGACTGCAGAGTTGAAGATAGTCGAAGTCGAAGTTTCTTGTTCTGCCAGCGGTGTGCGATTACCCTCTTGAGAGTCGTCTTATATGGTCAATGCAAACTTGTCTGCTTCAATAATGTCAATGTAAGTTGATAGGATAGAGAGATATAGTGTGCACAACGATGAAGTCGATGTTTCTTCATTTGCCTATTAATTGTACTCGTTATATACCCTTCAAAGTCGTCTTATACGGTCACTGCAATCGTATCTGATTCAACTGGATGCATGTCAGATGCTGGACTGCAGAGTAACAGTGTAAACATAGTCGAAGTCGAAGTTTCTTGTTCTGCAAACTGTGTGCGTTATAACCGCTCAGATGTCGTCTTATATAGTCAATGTGAACTTGTCTGCTGCAATAGTGTCCATGTGAGATGATAGAATAGAGAGATATTGTGTGCACAACGATGAAGTCGATATAACCACATTTGCCTGTTGTACTCGCTATATACCCTCCAGAATCGTCTCATATGGTCACTGCAGTCGTATCTGCTTCAACTGTATGTATGTCAGATGTTATAATGCAGAGTTACAGTATTAACATAGTCGAAGTCGAAGTTTCTTGCTCTAAAAGCTGTGTGCGTTCCACTTGCATAGGAGTCGTTTCATTTGGTCATTGCAAACTTGTCTGCTCCAATGATAGGATAGAGAGATATAGTGTGCACAACGATGGGTCGATGTTTCTTCATTTGCCTATTGTACTCGTTATAGACCCTTTTAAGTCGTCTCATATGGTTACTGTCATCGTATCTGCTTCAACTGTATGCATGTCAGATGCTAGACCGCAGAGTTACAGTGTTAACATAGAAGAAGTCAAAGTTTGTTGTTCTGCAAGCTGTGTGCGTTTTACCCGCTTGAAAGTCGTCTGATATGGTCAATGCAAACTTGTCTGCTTCAATAGTGTCAATATAAGCTGATAGGATAGAGAGATATAGTGTGCACAACGATGAAGTCGATGTTTCTTTATTTGCCTATTGTACTCGTTATATACACTCCAAAGTCATCTCAAACGGTTACTGTCATGGTATCTGCTCCAACTCTATGCATGTCAGATGCTAGACTGCAGAGTTACCGTGTAATCATAGAAAAAGTCAAAGTTTATTGTTCTGCGAGCTGTGTCTGTTATACCTGCTTGGAAAACGTTTTATATGGTCAATGCAAACTTGTCTGCTTCAATAGTGTCCATGTGAGATGATATGATAGAGAGATATAGTATGTACGACGATGAAGTCGATTTATTTCAATTTGCCTGATGTTCTCACTATGTACCCTGCAGAGTCATCTCATACGATCACCGCCATCGTATCTGCTTCAACTGTATGCATGTCGAATGCTGGACTGCAAAATTACAGTGAAAACATAGTCAAAGTCGGAGTATGTTGTTCTGCAAGCTGTGTGCGTAATACATGCTTGAAAGTCGTCTGATATGGTCAATGCAGACTTGTCTGCTTCATTAGTGTCAATGTTAAATGACAGGATAGAGAGATATAGTGTGCACAACGATGAAGTCGATGTATCTACATTCGACTATTGTACTCGTTATATACCCTTCAATGTCGACTTATACGGTCACTGCAATTGTGAATCCTTTATCTGTATGCATGTCAGATACTAGACTGCATAGTTACAGTGTGAACTTAGTCGAAGTCGAAGTTTCTTGTTCTGCATGCTGTGTGCGATATACTCGCTTGAGAGATCTTATATGGTCAACGCAAACTTGTCTTCCTCGATAGTGTCAATGTAAGATGATAGGATAGAGAGATATGAGTGCACAACGATGAAGTCGATGTTTCTTCATTTGACTATTGTACTAGTTATATACCCTTCGAACTCGTCCTATACGGTCACTGCAATCGTATCTGCTTCAACCGAATGCATGTCAGATGTTATTCTGCAGAGTTACAGTGTAATCATAGTCGAAGTCGAAGTTTCTTGTTCTGCAAGCTGTTTGCGTTGAACCTAGATGGAAGTCGTCTCATAGGGTCATTGCGAACTTGTCTACTTAAATAGTCTCCATGTTATATGATTGGATAGAGAGGTATAGTGTGCACAACGATGAAGTCGATGTTCCTTCATTTGCCTATTGCACTCGTTATATACCCTTCAAAGTCGTCTCATACGGTTACTGTCATCGTATATGCTTTAACTTTATGCATGTCAGATGCTAGACTGCAGAGTTACAGTGTAAACATAGTAAAAGTCGAAGTTTTCTGTTCTGCAAGCTGTGTGCATAATACCCGCTCTGAAGTCGTCTGATATGGTCAATGCAAACTCATCTGCTTCAATAGTGTCTAAGTGAGATGACAGGATTATAGTGTGCACAACGATGAAGTCGATGTATCTACATTCGACTATTGTACTCGTAATATACCCTTCAATGTCGACTTATACGGTCACTGCAATTGTGAATCCATCATCTGTATGCATGTCAGATACTAGACTGCATAGTTACAGTGTGAACTTAGTCGAAGTCGAAGTTCCTTGTTCTGCATGCTGTGTGCGATATACTCGCTTGAGAGATCTTATATGGTCAACGCAAACTTGTCTGCCTCGATAGTGTCAATGTAAGATGAAAGGATAGAGAGATATGAGTGCACAACGATGAAGTCGATGTTTCTTCATTTGACTATTGTACTAGTTATATACCCTTCGAACTCGTCCTATACGGTCACTGCAATCGTATCTGCTTCAACCGAATGCATGTCAGATGTTATTCTGCAGAGTTACAGTGTAATCATAGTCGAGTCGAAGTTTCTTGTTCTGCAAGCTGTTTGCGTTAAACCTAGATGGAAGTCGTCTCATATGGTCATTGCGAACTTGTCTACTCAAATAGTCTCCATGTTATATGATTGGATAGAGAGGTATAGTGTGCACAACGATGAAGTCGATGTTCCTTCATTTGCCTATTGCACTCGTTATATACCCTTCAAAGTCGTCTCATACGGTTACTGTCATCGTATATGCTTTAACTTTATGCATGTCAGATGCTAGACTGCAGAGTTACAGTGTAAACATAGTAAAAGTCGAAGTTTTCTGTTCTGCAAGCTGTGTGCATAATACCCGCTCTGAAGTCGTCTGATATGGTCAATGCAAACTCATCTGCTTCAATAGTGTCTAAGTGAGATGACAGGATTATAGTGTGCACAACGATGAAGTCGATGTATCTACATTCGACTATTGTACTCGTTATATACCCTTCAATGTCGACTTATACGGTCACTGCAATTGTGAATCCATCATCTGTATGCATGTCAGATACTAGACTGCATAGTTACAGTGTGAACTTAGTCGAAGTCGAAGTTCCTTGTTCTGCATGCTGTGTGCGATATACTCGCTTGAGAGATCTTATATGGTCAACGCAAACTTGTCTGCCTCGATAGTGTCAATGTAAGATGAAAGGATAGAGAGATATGAGTGCACAACGATGAAGTCGATGTTTCTTCATTTGACTATTGTACTAGTTATATACCCTTCGAACTCGTCCTATACGGTCACTGCAATCGTATCTGCTTCAACCGAATGCATGTCAGATGTTATTCTGCAGAGTTACAGTGTAATCATAGTCGAGTCGAAGTTTCTTGTTCTGCAAGCTGTTTGCGTTAAACCTAGATGGAAGTCGTCTCATATGGTCATTGCGAACTTGTCTACTCAAATAGTCTCCATGTTATATGATTGGATAGAGAGGTATAGTGTGCACAATGATGAAGTCGATGTTCCTTCATTTGCCTATTGCACTCGTTATATACCCTTCAAAGTCGTCTCATACGGTTACTGTCATCGTATATGCTTTAACTTTATGCATGTCAGATGCTAGACTGCAGAGTTACAGTGTAAACACAGTAAAAGTCGAAGTTTTTTGTTCTGCAAGCTGTGTGCATAATACCCGCTCTGAAGTCGTCTGATATGGTCAATGCAAACTCATCTGCTTCAATAGTGTCTATGTGAGATGACAGGATATAGTGTGCACAACGATGAAGTCGATGTATCTTTATTTGACTATTGTACTCGTTATATACCCTTCAAAGTCGTCTTATACGGTCACTGCAATCGTATCTGCTTCAACTGTATGCATGTCAGATGCTAGACTGCAGAGTTATAGTGTGAACATAGTCGGAGTCGAAGTTTCTTGTTCTGCAAGCTGTGTGCCTTAAACCTGCATAGAAGTCGTCTCATATGTTCATTGCGAACTTGTCTGCTTCAATAGTTTCCATGAAATATGATTGGATAGAAAGATATGGTGTGCACAACGATAAAGTCAATGTTTCTTCATTTGCTCATTGTACTCTTTATATACCCTCCAAACTCGTCTCATACGGTTACTGTCATCGTATCTGCTTCAACTGTATGCATGTCAGATGCTATACTGTATAGTTACAGTGTGAACATTGTAAAAGTCGAAGTTTCTTGTTCTGCAAGCTATACCCGTTGGCGAGTCGTTCTTTATAGTCAATGTGAACTCGTCTGCTTCAATAGTGTCCATGTGAGATGATGTGATAGAGAGATATAGTGTGCACAACGATGAAGTCGATGTATCTTCATTTGCCTATTGCACTTGTTATATACCGTTCAAAGTCGTCTTATACGGTAACTGCAATCG
The DNA here is from genome assembly GCA_918026855.4 of Phaedon cochleariae. Taxonomy (NCBI): domain Eukaryota; kingdom Metazoa; phylum Arthropoda; class Insecta; order Coleoptera; family Chrysomelidae; genus Phaedon; species Phaedon cochleariae. The sequence goes on from OU896710.1 coordinate 27,761,684, forward strand.
AATCTGCTCCAATTGTATGCATGTCAGATGCTAGAGTGCAGAGTTACAGTGTGAACAAAGTCGAAGTCAAAGTTCCTTGTTCTGCAAGCTGTGTGCGTTATACCTGCATTGGAGTCGTCTCATATGGTCATTGCGAACTTGCCTGCTTCAATAGTGTCCATGTGAGATGATAGGATAGAGAGATATAGTGTGCACAACGATGAAGTCGATTTTTCTTCATCTGCTTATTGTACTCATTATATACCTTTCAAAGTCGTTTAAAAGGGTTACTGTCATCGTATCTGCTTCAACTGTATGCATGTCAGTGCTAGACTGCAGAGTTACAGTGTAAACATAGTGAAAGTCGAAGCTTCTTGTTCTGCAAGCTGTGTGCGTTATACCCGCTCGAAAGTCGCCTTAAATGGTCAATGCAAACTTGTCTGCTTCAATAGTGTCTATGTGAGATGATATGATAGAGAGATATAGTGTGTTTGACGATGAAGTCGATGTATCCCCAATTTCCTTGTTCTACTCGCTATATACCCTTCAAAGTCGTCTCATACGATCACTGCCATCGTATCTGCTTCAACTCTATGCATTTCAGATGATAGACTAAAGAGTAACAGTGTAAACATAGTCGAAGTCGAAATTTCCTGTTCTGCAAGCTTTGTGCGATCAACCCGCTTGGAAGTCGTCTTATATGGTCAATGCAAACTTGTCTGCTTCAACATCGTCAATGTGAGATGATAGAATAGAGAGATATAGTGTGCAAAACGATGAAGTTGATGTATCTTCATTCGCCTATTGTACTCGTTATATAATCTTCAGAGTCGTCTTATACGGTCACTGCAATCGTATCTGCTTCAACTGTATGCATGTCAGATGCTGAACTGCAGAGTTACAGTGTGAACATAGTCGAAGTCGAAGTTTCTTGTTTTGCAAACTGTGTGCGTTATTCCGCTTAGATGTCCTCTTATATGGTCAATGTGAACTTGTCTGCTTCGATTGTGTCCATGTGAGATGATAGGATAGAGAGATAAAGTGTGCGAAACGATGAAGTCGACTTATCCCCATTTGCCTGTTGTACTCGCTATATACACTCCAAAGTCGTGTTATATGGTCACTGCCATTGTATATGCTCCATTTGTATGCGTGTCAGATGATAGACTGCAGAGTTGAAGTGTAAACATAGTCGAAGTCGAAGTTTCTTGTTCTGCAAGCTGTGTGCGATTACCCGCTTGAGAGTCGTCTTATATGGTCAATGCAAACTTGTCTGCTTCGAAAGTGTCAATGTAAGATGATAGGATAGAGAGATATAGTGTGCACAACGATGAAGTCGTTGTTTCTTCATTTGCCTATTGTACTCGTTATATACCCTTCAAAAACATCTCATCGCATCTGCTCCAACTGTATGCATGTCAGATGCTGGACTGCAAGCAGTGAGCGTTATACCCGCTTGGAAGTCGTCTTATATGGTTAATGCAGACTCGTCTGCTTCGATAGTGTCAATGTAAGATGATAGGATAGAGATATATAGTGTGCACAACGATAAAGTCGATGTATCTCCATTTGCATATTGTACTCGTTATATACCCTTCAATGTCGACTTATACGGTCACTGCTATCGTATATGCTTTAACTGTTTGCATATCAGTTGCTTGACGGCAGAGTTACAGTGTAAACATAGTCGAAGTCGAAGTTTCCTGTTGTGCAAGTTGTGTGCATTATCCGCTTGGAAGTCGTCTCATATAGGCATCAAGAACTCGTCTGCTTCAATACTATCCATGTGAGATCATAGAATAGAGATATAGAGTGTGCACACCGATGGAGTCGATGTATCTTTATCTGCCTATTGTTCTTGCTATATACCCTTCAAAGTCGTCTTAGATGGTCGATTCGATCACATCTGTTTCAACTGTATGCATGTCAGATGCTAGACTGCAGAGTGACAGTGTAAACATAGTCGACGTCGAAGTTTCTTGTTCTGCAAGCTGTGTGTGTTATACCAGCTTGAAAGTCGTCTCGTATGGTCATCGCGAACTTGTCTGCTTCAATAGTGTCCATGTGAAATAGGATAGAGAGATATAGTGTGCACAACGATGAAGTCGATGTATCTTCATTTGCTCATTGTACTCGTTATATACCCTTCAAAGTCATTTCATACATTCACTGCAATCTTATCTGCTTCAACTGTATGCATGTCAGATGCTAGACTGAAGAGTAACAGTGTGAACATAGTCAAAGTCGAAGTTTCTTGTTCTGCAAACTGTATGCGTTATACCCGCTTGGAAGTCGTCTTATATGGTCAATGTGTTGAGAAATGACGAAGAATGAAGAATGTTAAATTTTCAGCGTCGATTCATTCTGTATAATTTTGGTTCAATGTCAGATTGATTGATATAATTTTTTTGATGTGAAAGTCAGATATTGCTGATTATAAGGATTTTGTGATCTATTGTGATTTATTGGCTTCTCCATATACGATTGAATACAATCAGTCACCGGGTAGTTGCAAGTATCCAAATCGTAACACAATGCAAACTTGTCTGCTTTAATAGTGTCCATGTGAGATGAAAGGATAGAGATATATAGTGTGTACGACGATGAAGTCGTTGTATCTCCATTTGCCTATTGTTCTCGTTATATACCCTTGAAAGTCGTCCTATACGGTCACTGCAATCGTATATGCATCAAATGTTTGCATGTCAGATGCTAGACTGCAGAGTTACAGTGAAGAGATAGTCGAAGTCAGAGTTTCTTGTTCTGCAAGCTGTGTGCATTATATCCGCTTGGGATTCGTCTTATATGGACAATGCAAACTTGTCTGCTTCAATAGTGTCGATGTGAGATGATAAGATAGAGAGATATAGTGTGAACAACGATGAAGTCGATGTATTTCTATTTGCCTGTTGTACTCGCTATATACCCAAAGTCGTCTAATACGGTCACTGCCATCGTATCTGCTTCAACTGTATGCCTGTCAGATGCTGGACTGCAGAGTTACAGTGTAAACATAGTCATAGTCGGAGTTTTCTGTTCTGTGAGCTATGTGAGTAATACCCGCTAGAAATTCGTCTAATATGGTCAATGCAAACTTGTCTACCTAATAGTGTCAAGGTAAGATGATAGGATAGAGAGATATAGTGTGCACAACGATGAAGTCGATGTGTCTTCATTTGCCTATTGTTCTCGTTATATACCCTTCAATGTTGTCTTATACGGTCACTGCAATCGTATATGCTTCAACTGTATGCATGTCAGATGCTAGACTAGAGAGTTACAGTGTGAACATAGTCGAAGTCGAGGTTTCTTGTTCTGCAAGCTGTATGAGTTATACCCGCTTTGAAGTCATCTTATATGGTCAATGCGAACTTGTCTGCGTCAATAGTGTCCATGTGAGATGATAGAATAGAAACATATAGTGTGTACGACGATGAAGTTGTTGTATCCTCATTTGCCTATTGTACTCGTAATATACCCTTCACAGTCGTCTCATACGGTCACTGCAATCGTATACGCCTCAACTGTATGAAGAGTATATCTACCGCGTAGCTGGGCCCTGTCCATCCAGTTCTCGAGCTCTTGCAGACAATAGAAGGGTCTATTTGTGGTTTGTGCAGACTTTTCCAGGTGCACAAGTGTCGTCGACAATGACCAGAAGGTGTTGTCACCGGAGATTCACCTTGTCATATGTCACCTATAGGGACATTTCACCTGTTTCACCTACTTTACTGATTCACAATTATATGTTCCAAATTCTAGTTCCACAGACCTCAATCACCCTATATACATGTTTGAAATATCAATTGGATATCGCAAGCTGACCCAGAGGTCAACAGTATCATGTTTTTGGTGTTGCATAATATGTAATCAATAATAGATATCATGTTCCTGTAATGAATATTTGAGAGATACATTGTTCTTCAACCTGGTTATTGTACTTCGATCTATAATTTTTCCCATCGAATGAAGTTATATCTCGAAAAGCATTCAACATCACATACATGGAATTACGAGGATGGGGTCGCGAGTTTTTGATGATGAAGAAACATTCTGTCAGTGGCATGTCGCCGCCTGTCATAGGCAGATCAGACCAATACCCATTTTTCTTAGATATAATGTGGAGAATGAGTTGAAAATAACTGTTCGGGCAAGTGACATAGTAACAATAGGAGATGTAAATACTAAAAGACAAACTATGTTGTCTCATTGTGAATTCGAAGAGTTTCTGGATTTCATGGAAAAGCAAGATAGTGCCCTGAAAGTGTTTTGCGATTACGAATATACATTTGATGTCGTAACATCGAATTATTGGTCAGAGGATGAAATGCATCATGTGAATCTCACGAAAAACAATATGGAACTTCAGGTTCATCTAGATGTTATCGAGAAAATCCAAGTGAATAAGTTACGTGATATGTTGATAAGTATAAAAGGAGCTGTTGGTATCGATGTGAATCATTCATGAAGAAGACTATTCCACTTGACAGCACAATTTTCAGGATGTATGTTTCATATACTTGTACGGTTTGTTGGAGAACCTCCAAATGCACCCTTATCAGTAATACGCTGGGTTGGGGAGTTAGAAAAACTAAAATGATACGTTGTGAAACATGTGAACGTATAACAACATGGTTAATCAATGAGGAATGAAGATGATGATTCATGTCCTGAAGAAAGAAAACATGACATATCGATATTATGTTTGCATGTATTGATTCTCAAATGAATAAAGAATAACAATATTCAGAGCGTGAAGAGATTTTTATTCATCATAAATAACATATATGGAAAGAGCCCCAATATTAATAATGGCTTTTACAACGTCTCAGCTCCTGCAAGCAGCTAGAATAATTCCATTCCAAAGTAAGTTATGCAGAAGAATCCTTCTGATTGTTTGTTATTGAACTGCAAGGTGCGAGCGTAGATGACTTTCCGAATTTTGAATCTGCATATCTTGAGGCCCACAAATCAGCTTCTTTCTTGAATCCAGAATTGAGTGTCATACATGCGGCTATATCCGATCTAATTTGGTTCAACTCTGTAGCTGTTTCATTCACCTTGATTTGCAGTTCATGGCTACAGTTACTAAACTTTTGTTTGGTTCCAAATAACTCGTCAATCGTATTGTTCAACTCTTCTTGATATTTTTCGATCTGATTTTTATACGATTCACAATTTACTGTAGGCGATGCTACCACTGCCCCACTGCCACCGATGTTATATTCCTGCATCAACCCTCCACCAGTGGACATAGAGTGATCTGATGAATTGAAACCTGGATATTTTGTAGGCTCGTTGTTGCTCTTGTTGTTGTTGAATTGGAGCATTAATCCACTATTCTCTATAGACTGAATCGAATATACCTCGATATCAGGATACTTTGTCAACAGATTGTTGTAAGTGACTTGTAAAGTCGCCCTATTGGGTATCTCATGTTGGATGTATAGGGTACTTTTCTTTGGAGTATATTCTGAGAATAATTTCTGAGGTGCTAATTCTGCTACATGCAACAGCAGTAGGATGATGGAAATTTTGATTGACATCACGCGTGTTGCCTGTTTGGAGATTATCAGTAGACTGATGCTGGATGGGTTGATGTTCACACACTGGATACTAGCGTTGCCGCTTGAATCTACTTTGCATGTCCCTTTGGCGCTGTAGCCGATCTCTATACGCATTTCCATTTTCAGTCTGGAGACATGTATAGCATAAACCATATCCAGTGTAACTATGAAACAGTTAACCATAACGGGTGCATTGGTATCTTGATGGTCCGTTTTTGCCCGGTACACTCTTCTCCATTGCCAGAGGAGCTACTTATACTTTTTTCTTGTATCAAATTATGGTTGTTGCTGTTGTTGTTGTTGGCGGTACTCATGTTTACAGCGTCTGGATTGGAACAAAAGTTGAAATATAATTTGATTGAAATACAAACTATGGAAAAATTCTAACCTCAGGGCAATGTATCAGTATGGAGATAATCAACTATCCTTTTATCATCATAGGGATTCAGAGCGACTTTTCTTTGTTCAATTGTATGTACCTCATGTTTTTGAGACCCAATCAGATATTGATCGACTTCGGTAGAAGTATTATTGAATAGGCAATTATGATAATCTTCAAAAGAAATAGTTCTCAGTGCAGCTCTTTGAACACCTTTTAATTTTTTTGTGATACCTAAATTGCTCATAGCGTTCTCGATTTCTTGTTCATTAAGGTCTTGTTCTTTCAGCTCCTGTCTTTTCCGTTTCATATCTTGCTGCATTTCACTTTCACTTTTGAAGATTCTGAACGTATACATTTTAGATCTTAACCCAATGAATTCGGACATTATTCGTCCGGAAAGCTCATCTTTCATAACTCCTAGAACTTTTTTATTCCTCAACGGAATACCGTAGATGTTATCAAGCTGATAATCAGAAGTGTCAAACCTATCTATGTCGGATTTAATGTGTTCATGAATGTCGTTATCGATGAATTGATACAATGATGAATCTGTATCGGTGTATAATAATTTTGCATAATTCCCGAATTTGAGTTTTATATAAGAATAATGGAAATCATAAAGGAATGTTTTTGAAATGTCTAACACACTGAATCCAACATAAATGGGTTTATTAAGTTTTACTTTCAACCTTTTCATTTCAATGATTACCATATCCTCATCAAATATAGTACAACTGTAGAAATTAGGTTGCGAGATATAGTTATTAGCTCCATAACAACCTGACCATTTTGTAACTAATTCAACATCTTCATACTCCCTAACATTCTCAATAGTCTTGCCAAAAACAGCGTCATTCATAAGTTCATAAAAAATTTTATCAAACTCATTTTAACACTTCCTTCTCAGTTCATTGTTCAAGTGAATGTATTTTTGTAACCAAGACGATTGTTTGAACTGCAATACTTTGTGAATTTTTTCGATTTTCATACCTAAGCTGAGAGCTTGTTCCAAATTTTTATAATGAATGATGTAGTTTTTCTTTTTGTTAAAAGTTGTAAGTGATTTTTTCAATCCGGATTCAGCACATGGTGGTTTCATGTGTTCAGGACAGGGGGGTAAATCTTTGTGACTTTCAAAGAGTTCACGGGGGTAATCAAGATTCACCTCAAGAATATAACCAAGATCATTGTCATCCGGAACATTCATTATATTGCCAATCGAATAAATATCTTCTATCCACTCGAATTCACTTGTGGGGAGAGGTAAGCTCATCGCAGCCCCATATAAATTATTCACATCAAAATACATCAGATATGCTGAAGGACTTTGCGGATCATATTCGTTTCCCATATATTTGTTGTTTGATTTCGCATAACGATGCGAGCACTGCGATACGTCACCTCTGACCCTCTCTTCTATAAACATTATCATATCATTATCTGTTAAGAGTTCTAATTTCACTTGTGTAATTTTGAGCATGCTATCAAAAGCTAACCCAGGCGCTGTATAGTAGTGCAAACTATCGAGTCTAAATAGTCATAAGGACAAATACCTTTACGTGTGAGCAAACTGAATTCTGCTTCCTTATGGCAGTATCGTTTTGTGATCGTTTTCTGATAATTAAATGAGTATGAGGATAAGGTATCCAAACTGCTAGCCAAGATCAATACTCAAATTTCTTATGGGGAAGTGGCTATTATATCCAAACATATTATGAAGAATTACAGGTACCGTATGACTATCTTGATAACCTAGATTACAATGATTATGTGCGGCCCCTCTGTATTCGCCTGTGAGGTGTGGTCTCTGATTTTTCGATCGTCAATAGTGAAAGATTTCAAACAAATATGACAGCATGAAGCTTTTTGAAAATTATAGAATTGCTCCTGTGTCAAAGGTTCCATCGGTTTCGGATTGCTCAAAATTCCATCGATTTGAAAAGCTAAATCCTTCAGTTGTTTGACGAACCAGGATATACAATCCCTACCGGTATAATAATCGAATTCACAAAGGGAATTATCATATGAACAAACAAGCATGTAACCAATAGTGAACGGTACATGTTTTTGAGATTTCCTAGTCTTGATCGTGGATTGCCCATCACACTTTCCCAACAGACACTCTAAATCAGCATAAATAACGAATGGAACCTTCACTTCATTCTTAAAATTCTTGAATTTTAAAATTTTCCCATTCACTTTTGGTAATTCTACTTGGGTGTTATTGATTTTTCTGCATTGAATAGAATGTTTTTCCAGATTCTCACAAGTACTGAAATGATCCAGACAGCGATCATATAACCATTTTTTATGAGATATATCCCCCAGTTGCCAGTGTAGTAATTTAGATAGATTTTTTATGTAAGCGAAGTGATAAATTCTGTTTTTGGAATGAACATCTTCCTCTTCCTCATCTCCATTGAGATCATTATTCTGAGGATGCGGCGATGACACCATCAATACATTGATTGTTCTTGAAATATCAGTACTACTCAAGCATAGGGGAAGTATTTCGATATGCTTTCCCCTCTCATTAGTTGTGAAAACATTAATAGAAAGTTCATTCATGATTTCAAATTTTTTAACATCTTTTAATCTCATTGGGAATTTGATGCCATTATATTTCAAAACTTCACTAAAATTAGGATAAGAAGATGTTTTACTTGAATTTTTTTCTGGGCTAACTCTGGCAACATAGGACGGTTCTAGATGTGAACGTTGGTATGGGTTTTGGTAACTGGATATGTGTGTACGATGAATGAGCAGCGAGTAAACAACAGAAAATACGCTGATAATGAAAATGTATGAAAAATTATTACTTCCCGATATCAGTTTTTGATAGGAGAAAAAATCGCCTCGTGTACGTGACGCACGCAAACAATTTGCACACATCACTTCGCAACTCATCTCGAACAAATTCCCCATGAATCGATCATGCGATTTCAACATTTTGCCACAGTCAGCAACATCATATCAAATTAGTCTGAAAAACAAGTTTATCAATGATCGTATGTTTCTTCAACTAATAACAAAGTCTGCAACAAACATGTGCGTCTTTTTTTATTCTTTTTTTTTCTCATATTAACCGATATGAATTTGCAATTTCCATCCATCAAATCACATTCTACGAGTACATTCTGAAGCAGCAGCAGCAGCAGCAGCAGCAAACAGCAAACTTAATATGGCAGGTGTACCATCCACTCTCATTATAAACATTACGGACAAGAGGAGCTTCCCAGCTAACATGGCTATGGTTGTTTTTACACAAATATTCAAGTGAGTATTATTTTTGGTCTCATTCTTTGGATAATTCTCATAGATTCAGCAATACATATTTTATATCCCCTAATAGTTCCAACCTATTTTTTTACCGTTACATTAACTCCCGCCCCCCAATAGTTGAATTAACTCGCATTTTATTTCCAGATTTGATGTGAAAGACATAGAGAAGGAGGGTGATGACTGTATTGTTATATATTTGAAATACAGCCCAAAGCTCATCACCCTTCAGAAAAAATTTGGCAACCTCCCTATCAAGTTCACAAGGGCTGTTGCCAAAAATGATCGGGAGTTGGACCTATTGCAAGAGGCGAGTAAGCGGTTCAACTTTGCACTCGAAGAAGATGAATCTTCAGAGAAACGGTGGAGAATTGAGGGAGGAGAAACATCTTCTTGTTCTCTCGAAGTGGAAGACTACTCGCCTCGGGAAGGAGAAGAAGAAGGGCCATCATCCCCATTCGTTGAATCACAGGTGGAGATATTCGAGAGTGATGGGTGATGTGTGTATCAATGATGGGGGGGAAAATGTTCTAGGAGCCACAACAACAACAAAAACAACAACAACAACAGGAACAGGGAATTGGCACGATTGACGTGGAGAGGAGTGATGGTGATGGGCATATAATAGTGGCATATACTGCAAGTAGTGGAGAGCAAAAATGCAGGGAGTTGAATGGTATTGTAGATTTTGGAACCTTCTCATGACCGAAGTGTGATGAAATGTTTTGTCTTTGTCCAATTTCATTGATGTGGGCGATGCAGTCAAGGTAGCCTTAAGGTCAACGAAAAAACTCAACATCAAACCAACACGTATTGTTAAAATTCCAAAGAGGGGTGGCTTGTTACCCCTGATTCCGATTTTTGCGGGATTGAGTGCTCTTGGGGCAATCACAGGTGGCGCTGCAGGTGTAGCTAAGGCTGTCACTGATGCCAGATCAGCAAAAAATCAATTGGAAGAATCCCAACGGCATGATAAAACAATGGAAGCTATTGCAATGGGGAAAGGAATGTATTTGAGACCATAATAAAACTGGTTTGGGACTTTTCTTAGGATAACCATCATAGTATTATCCCAATATCAACAAGATGAGGATGAATAAACGTCGGGAATCTCGTAAGAGGATACCACTCAATTTCCCACTATCCAATTTGGATATTCTGAAGTACGTTAAAGAACTCAACATTCCCCATTTTAGGGGTGTATTTATGAGGAATGATCTTTCCAAGAGAATCAGAAGGAGAGAACGTGGCGTGATAAACTTGGATAACAAAGATGGACCGGGGACGCATTGGACTGCCTACAAAAAAATAGGACCACGAATCGTCTATTTTGATAGCTATGGTAATTTGCGACCACCACTGGAAACTATAGATTACTTCAATTCCAATGGACCTTGTCATATTTTATATAATCACACTGTAAATCAAACTTTTAATTCTGTGAATTGCGGTCAGTTATGTTTGAAATTCCTCTCTCAATGAAATATAAGCTTTCTCTCATTCTTTCAATGACCTTATCACAATCATGACGTGTTCATATACTTTTACCTTATCCGCGAGAGACTCTGTATTATCAGCTGAAATCCATCCACCTATCATTTTAGATGATAATAAAACCCATGTCTCAGGTCTGATTGACTTCGTGACCTTCAACACTATTTTCAATATAGATGAGTGAAATATCTATGTCGGCAAACACACATTGATTATTCCTGAAGGTTCCTATGAAATTGAAGACATTGAACGGGATATTATGACGCAATTGGATGAATTGCATCAAAAAGATAATGAGAAGAAGGGAAAAAAAGCTCAAATTCCGAATACTATTGAAATAGAGGAGGAGAAAACTGCCGAGATTCAGCTCAAATTGAATGCTAATCGTAATAATCTAAGGTATGAGATAACATGCAACAAACTCATACACTTTGATAAACCTGACTCGTTAGCAACTTTGTTAGGTTTCAGTAAGAGGAAATTGGAAGCTAATAAAAAACATATATCAGATTTTCCAATTAATATTTCCAAGGTGAATTCAGTGTGTGTTGAATGTAATTTAACAACGAATTGGTATAATAATAATTCTTCCGTTCACACATTGCACATGTTTTATCCATCAGTGCCTAGTGGATTCCGAATAGTTGGGAAAGTGTTTTATGTCATTTATCTACCAATCAGTTCCAATTACATTGATGAAATAATTCTCAGAATAGTCGATCAAACTACCTTAATTAATTTCCAAAAGGAAGTCATAACAGTCAGGTTGCATTTGAAAGAGCTCTAGTGAATATGGTGTTTCGCTATAATATTCCGATGTCATCATCAACAACAACTAGTGAGCGGTTGCACGGTGAATACACGGTGTTCACGAGCTCCAATAAGAATCGTGTATATCAGTGGGTTTAACAAGTTAAACCGATCTGAAAATTATATCATTGATCGGGAAATATCTCGCAGTTCTTCAATATAGTGGTAGAAGTTAGAAAAAGTTGACGCAGTGCATACAAATTCATTTATAATGTCGCAAGATGAAATAGGCAAGAAAAAACCCGGCCTTCGATGGGTTGGTTTTTGTCGTCTCATGTACCATGCCGTCTGCTTGAAACTATCAGCTGATCAGCTGGCTGTGTTAAAACAACCAGGAGTGTATTGGAAATGTGAACAGTGCCGTGCTCGCGGGGCCAAAAAGGATAACACAGAAGATGCTACTCCAGCCTTAAGTACCACAATTGAAAACAAAAATGTCAACAAGGATGATTATAATACTTTAGTGGGTATATTGCGAGGCGTTCAGGATAACTTGAAATCTTTAAGGCAAGAACAAACTTCCCTGGTAAGTTCTGTTTCTTTTTGTACAAGCAAGATTAAAGATTTCGAGAGAAAATTAGATTCATGGAAAGACTACACTAAAAAAACCGATATCCTTATACAAGAAAACATCGCTATGAATTCCAAATTATCCACGATTGAAAACAAAATTACAGACGTTGAACAGTTTTCGCGATTAAATAATCTGGAAATCTGTGGAATACCTGAAGAAGGAAATGAAGATTTACTGGCTATTCTCGATAAAATAATAAGCCACCTAAATTGCAAAATATCCATTGAGAATATCGATTACGTCCATAGGGTTCGCTCAAATAGTGCAAACACTAATAAAAATCCACCCAAAAATATTATAGTTAGATTTATAAGACGGTTAGACAAAGACTGTCTTCTAGCAGCCTATCGAAGAATGAAACGTCAAAATAACACCATTGGTATCATGATCAAAGATATATCTGATTCATTATTTATAAACGAACATCTGAGTGTTCAGAATGAAATCTTGTATAAGGAAGCAAGATCTTTTGCCAAACTCAAAGAATATAAATACATATGGGTAAAGAATGGAAACATATATCTAAGGAAATCAGACTCTTCTCAGGTGTTCCAAGTGAAGAACACTGATATTTTGGAAAAGCTGCAATAATCAGGATTATTGTTTGAGGACAACTTCTCACATTTATTTTTGAATCAGAAATGGACCCTATTCATGTTTATTATCAGAACACAAATGGATTAAGAAGCAAAACTACAGACTTTTTCCACTCTGTTTCATCTACAAACTATGACATTATTTGTTTATCAGAAACAAATCTCAATTACAGTGTACACTCTAGTGAACTATTTCCTGCCAACTACTGCGTCTGGCAGCGTGATCGAGAATCGGCTTTTTCTACAAAATCTAATGGTGGTGGTGTACTCATTGCAGCTAAAAATAATTTGACAGCCACCCACCACCCTGGAATGCAATCGAACGCAGAAGACTTATATATTTCTTTTTCCGGATTTAACAACAGTGAGGACCAATTTCTCATGGTTGGTGTATACCTCCCTCCTGGTGCCGACTATGTTAGTGTTATACCGAATTCATTGATTCCCTACAATTCAACATCAACAACTACACAATATTGTCATCGTAGGGGATTTCAATATGCCGTCTATTTCTTGGAATCTAGTATTAAACGAATCTTTTCTGGGAGCATCGAATGTTGACAATAAATATTCTCTCCTTATCGATACGTTCTCGTTCCACGATTTTCATCAGTTTAATTATGTACCAAACTGCAACAATAGGCTACTAGATCTCATACTGTCAAATGATGAAAATATTAGTGAGCTTGAAAGATCAGATGATCCTTTAGTAGAAGAGGATATTCCCCTTGAATTTCTTATGAAAAATACTTTTCTGAAACCTCTCAATGATCATAATTTGGAATTACATGATTTTAAACGGGGTGACTACTTACGAATAAATAATGAAGTCTCTGGAATCGATTGGGATTCAGTTTTTTCTCTACATAAAATGAATCTAGACGAAATTGTTGATATCTTCCACGAAAAGTTATACAGTGTAATAAAAAAATATGTACCTATATTCAAACGTACTAGTTCAAAGTTTCCTCACTATTTCTCAAACTCAACTCTGAAATTGATAAAAGAATAGTCGAGTGTGCATCTAAGGTGGAAAAAACATAATAATCCAAATGATTACAATTCATTTAGCGAACTAAGAAGAAAATCTAAAGCTTCGATAAGGAAAGACTACGAGAATTATGTTAAAAGTAAAAGTATTTTGGAAATTTATATCAAATAAAAGAAGTGATAATAATTATGTACCGTCTACTATGTCTCACGATAACAACGACGCTAGTGGTGGGGTAGAAATTTGCAACATGTTCGCCAAATATTTCAACAGTGTTTATGATAAAAATCAATCGGTGATGCCTATCAATCTATTTGTGGACAACATAACTGACACAGAACATTTCAATGACAAAAACATAAGAGAGCTTATACAGGGATTAGATATAAATAAGGGCGCAGGACCAGATGGTATTTCACCATATTTTATAAAACAATGCAAGGAATCTTCAGTCAAACCTTTGCGACTGATCTTCAACAAATCACTCAATATCGGATTATTTCCAAAGTTATGGAAAGTGGCACATGTAGTTCCAATTAATAAAAAATGGTTTGAGGAACCTGATAGACAATTATCGGTCCGTAAGCAAATTGAGCATTTTCTCCAAGATGCTAGAACTATAAGTGCACAAAATCTTATTTAGTTATGCGGAAAATACTATATTTCCAGAACAGCATGGGTTTTACCCCAACAGATCTATAGATACTAACTTGATATCACTAGCTGAGTATGTGGGAAGGTCAATGGACATCCGGGAGCAGGTAGATGTGGTTTATACCGATTCTAGCAAGGCGTTTGACAAGATCGACCACGCAATTTTGTTGACTAAGCTAGCTGGAATGGGTATCCCTGGTGACATTTTGAGATGGATTCAATCCTACATCACAAATAGATCACAGATAGTACCTGTACAGGGAAATAAATCTACGGCCTTCAATGTCACATCAGGGGTTCCACAAGGAAGCCACCTCGGGCCCCTAATGTTTAATGTATATATTAATCGAATCAGTAGTTACTTCAAATCTTGCAGATACCTACTTTACGCAGACGATCTGAAGATATTTAAAAGAGTAACCTCAATCAATGATTGCAACAAAATTCAGGAAGATCTGAACCGCCTCAACACTTTTTGCCAAAATCACAAAATAATTATCAATTTAAAAAAATGTTTTTCTTTATCATTCACTGAAAATAAACATGAGATTGAACACTCATACAATATTGAGAATGTTGTAATTGCAAAAGTAGACGAAATAAGAGATTTGGGGGTGATCTTGGAAAAAAAATGGACATTTCAATCCCATTTTAATAACCTGATCAATAAGTCCAACCGCATTTCAGGCTTTGTAATTAGGAATGTTGAACCTTTCAGAAAATCCGAACCAATACTAACTGTATATTACGCTTACGTTTACAGCAAACTTCAATTTGCGTCAGTTATCTGGAATCCTTGCTACGTATGCTACATCAGTCGCCTAGAAAACATACAAGATAGGTTCCTGAGATTTACGAGACTCAAATTTGCCGCTTCCTTTTCCTGTCCAGTGAATGCATATGCATCTATTAGAAATCATTTTAAAATGTTGTCGTAACATGACCGTAGGAAAGTTACAGGAATAGTATTTCTATTTAAATTAGTAAACAATTCAGTTGATAGCTTGGATATTCTTTCCTACGTCAATTTTCACATTCCTAGCAGACAACTCAGGCAGAACAACGTTTTCGGACTGTCTTTTTCCCGTACAAATGTAGCAAAAAATCTCCCAGTGAATCGTATGTTAGAGACATATAATAAGCACTGTTCCAATTTCGATATTTTCAACATTCGCTCAGTCGCTGCTCTGAAAAACAAACTTTAAACTTATTTTATTCATCGTCGCTGAAAGACGAAAATTATGTCATTAGTTGTAATGTCGAACTGCACCCTCTTTTTTTCCTATTATTATTTTTTTCTTGTCTTTACTTTTCTTTTCAATATCTTCAATTCAATGGAATCACTATCAAAATCACGTGTCTGACTATATACTCACATTTTAATGTATGTTTACCATTATTTACCAAACTCTATCTACTCTTTGAACTATTTTCACTACTGACTCTCTCGTTCAATTTCGGATTAATATGGAAATAATTTCATCAAATATTGTAGTTTATCTAACTCAATTGATATACCATAATTCAATTTGTGAATACTGTATTGGAAAGTTTCTCTCTGTTTGTATTCCTTTTCTTGTAAATAAATAAATAAATAAATAAATAAATAAATAAACAACAACAACAACAATGGGTCAGGAAACGCGTTCTCCATCAATCAAAAGTATCAGTCCGAAAGGTGACATGAAACAGTTAACACCTGAGAATCAGCAGTTCCTCATTTCACTCGGTTTCAAATTATTATTATAAAAAACAAAACGAAGACTTTTCACGAATTTTGGTATAACCTAAAATTGGACATCAACGCTGGTCTCAGAAGAATCTTCATTCTCCTGAGGTGTTCCTGCGGAAGAAAAAGTGAAACACAACAAACATGAGTTTCAATATTTTGAATATTGGTGAACATGTGATGATGGACAATGCGATAACGAATTGCGAAATACACTCTCATCCGCCATATGCCAATACAGGCCTAAATAAGTCATTCGAGATACGTGTTCCGATTCAAACGCAGGATATTTACACATTACCATCACAAAGTTACATTTATCTAGACTGAAGGATTAGTGACAGTGAAGATGAAGTGAGTGCTACACTGAACTTTCTTAACAATGGTATTGCTTTTCTATTTGAGAAAATCCGATATAAAATTGGTGGGTCCGTTGTGGATCGAGTTCGTGATCCTGAAATCACATCAGCTATGGAGTACTACATTTTTTATACAAATAATGAATGCAAAAGATATATAAATTCTAGTTGGAATCATCTTGGTCATCCGGAAATTGTTGATCTTCAGGGGAACTTTACGTTTGTCTACCACTCAAACATCTATTGCGATTTTTTGAGGATTTCAAGAAAATTCTGGTGAATATTCGGCAAGAACTTGTTCTCATCAGGAGTAGCAATGATATTAATCTTACGATATCCTCCAAGGCAGGAGAAAAACCGAAAATTGAATTAACCAAAGTTCTATGGAAAATTCACCATATCCAGGTTTCAGATGTGGAAAAATTAAGGTTAATCAAGTATATTGAAAGGAAGTGATTTGGAGATAGCCTTCAAGTCATGGGAACATCATGAATATCCTCTTTTACAGTAAACTATGCGCCACTCCTGGAACGTCAAAGCATCCAGCCAAAT
The DNA here is from genome assembly GCA_918026855.4 of Phaedon cochleariae. NCBI lineage: Eukaryota > Metazoa > Arthropoda > Insecta > Coleoptera > Chrysomelidae > Phaedon > Phaedon cochleariae. Next base: position 27,778,650 of record OU896710.1, read on the forward strand.
GGAAAAGCCAAGATTTGTTATTGTCGGTTTCCAAACGAACAGAGAAAATGACATTCAATAAAATATGATTCGATCACTGTAATCTCACCAATATGAAACTTTACCTGAACTCTGAAGTGTACCCCTATGACAATTTGAATCTCAATTTCAATAAATATCAGTTTTCTCTTATATATGAAATGTATGCACGATTTTAAGAGTCATATTACTATAAAAATTCTGGTGAACCATGTCTAACATTATCAAAATTCCATGATATAGCACCATTTATTGTAGTAGGCAAACACTTCTGCCTACTGTATAATATTACATGACCGTTCAGAAAGGTATAGACCCCTCACTAATGTAATAAAAATATTGTAATATCATATTTTCCTGATTCATGATCAATAAATAAATTGTACACCTATATTCCACTGTTTCGATTTCATTCAATAAACCCAAACCGATAATAGCTATTCTTATTTATAGCATATACCCATCAATAAAACACAAAAAAATAAAACATATTACGAGGTACTCACCAATAAGTTACCACAACACAAACAATTCACAGCAGGTATACCTGATATTGAGGTATAACATAATCACAGCTTTTATACTTTCCTGGAACTGAAAGTTCAGCAAAATTTCTCCAAAATGTTTCTTAATGGCACAAATAACTTGTCAGCTGAATTTTGAATAACATTCAATCGAACTGCAGAAAAAAATATATGAATCACAAGGTCTCATATCATTCAAAATAAAAACATGATAATCCTGACCTCTGGGTCAGCTTGCGATATCCAATTGATATTTCAAACATGTATATAGGGTGATTGAGGTCTGTGGAACTAGAATTTGGAACATATAATTGTGAATCAGTAAAGTAGGTGAAACAGGTGAAATGTACCTATAGGTGACAGGTGACAAAGTGAATCTTCGGTGACAACATCTTCTGGTCATTGTCGTCGACACTTGTGCACCTGGAAAAGTCTGCACAAACCACAAATAGGCAAGGTGAATCGCAAATTCATTCGGTGACACAGGTGAGACAGGTGAAAATACATGTGACGAAGTGAATCTCCGGTGACAACACCTTCTGGTCATTGTCGACGACACTTGTGCACCTGGAAAAGTCTGCACAAACCACAACTAGACCCCCCCTATTGTCTGCAAGAGCTCGAGAACTGGATGGACAGGGCCCAGTTACGCGGTAGATATACTACTTGTATGCATGTCAGATGCTAGACTGCAGAGTTACAGTGTGAACATAGTCGAAGTTAAATTTTCTAGACCTGCAAGCTGTGTGCGTTATACCAGCTTGAGAGTCGTCTAATATGATCGATGTGAACTTGTCTGCTTCAATATTGCCCATGTGAGATGAGAGGATAAAAATATATAGTGTGCACAACGATGAAGTCGATATATCCCCATTAGCCTGTTGTACTCGCTATATACTCATGAAAGTCGTCTCATATGGTCACTGTAGTCGTATCTGTTTCAACTGTATGCATGTCAGATGGTATACTGCAGAGTTCCAGTTTAAACATATTCGAAGTCGAGGTTTCTTGTTCTGCAAGCTGTGTGCGTCGAACCTGCTCGGAAGTCGTCTTATATGGTCATTGCGAACTTGTCTGCTTCAATAGTGTCCATGTGAGATGATTGGATAGAGACATGGAGTGAGCACAACGATGAAGTCGATGTATCTTCATTTGCCTTTTGTACCCGTTATAAACCCTTCAAAGTCGTCTTATATGGTCATTACGATCATATCTGCTTCAACTGTATGCATGTCAGATGCTAGACTCCAGAGTGACAGTGTTAACATAGTCGACGTCGAAGTTTCTCGTTCTGCAAGCTAAGTGCGTCATACCTGCTTGTGTGTCGTCTCGTATGGTTATCGCGAACTTGTCTGCTTCTATAGTGTCCATGTGAGATGATAGCATGGAGAGATATAGTGTGCACAACGATGAAGTCGATGTATCTTCATTTGCCTATTGTACTTGATATTTATCCTTCAAAGTCATCTTATACGGTCACTGCATTCGTATCTGCTTCAACTGTATGCATGTCAGATGCTAGACTGCAGAGTAACTGTGTAAACATAGTCGAAGTCGAAGTTTCTTGTTCTGCGAACTGTATGCGTTATACCCGCTTGAAAGTCGTCTTATATGGTCAATGCGAACTTGTCTGCTTCAATAGCGTCCATGTGAGATGATAGGATAGGGATATATAGTGTGTACGACGATGAAGTCGTTGTATCTCCATTTGCCTATTGTACTCGTTATATACCACTCGAAGTCGTCTTATACGGTCACCGCTATCTTATCTGCTTCAACTGTATGCATGTCAGATGCTGGACTGCAGAGTTACAGTAAAAACATAGTCAAAGTCGGAGTTTCTTGTTCTGCGAGCTATGTGAGTAATATCCGCTTGGAAGTCGTCTTATATAGTCAATGCAATCTGGTCTACCTAATATTGTCAAGGTAAGATGATAGGATAGAGAGATATTGTGTGCACAACGATGAAGTCGATATATCCTCAGTAGTATATCTACCGCGTAACTAGGCCCTGTCCATCCAGTTCTCGAGCTCTTCCAGACAATAGGGGGGTCTAGTTGTGGTTTGTGCAGACTTTTTCAGGTGCACAAGTGTCGTCGACAATGGCCAGAAGGTGTTGTCACCGGATATTCACCTTGTCACATGTATTTTCACCTGTCTCACCTGTGTCACCGAATGAATTTGCGATTCAACTTGCCTATTTGTGGTTTGTGCACATTTTTTCAGGTGCACAAGTGTCGACGACAATGACCAGAAGATGTTGTCTCCGGAGATTCACTTTGTCACCTGTCACCTATAGGTACATTTCACCTGTTTCACCTACTTTACTGATTCACAATTATATGTTCCAAATTCTAGTTCCACAGACCTCAATCACCCAATATACATGTTTGAAATATCAATTGGATATCGCAGGCTGACCCAGAGGTCAGGATTATCATGTTTTTATTTTGAATGATATCAGACCTTGTTATTCATATATTTTTTTCTGCAGTTCGATTGAATGTTATTCAAAATTCAGCAGACAAGTTATTTGTGCCATTTAGGACCATTTTGAAGGAATTTTGCAGAACTTTCAGTTCCAGGAAAGTATAAAAGCTGTGATTATGTTATACCTCAATATCAGGTGTACCTGCTGTGATTTGTTTGTGTTGTGGTAACTTATTGGTGAGTTCCTCGTAATTTGATTCATTTCTTGTGTTTTATTGATAAGTTTATGCTATTAAAATAGCTATTATCGGTTTGGGTTCATTGAATGAAATCGAAACAGTGGAATATAGGTGTACAATTCATTTATTGATCATGAATTAGGAAGATATGATACAACAATATTTTTATTACATTAGTGAGGGGGTTATACCTTACTAAACGGTCATGTAATATTATACAGTAGGTAGAGGTGTTTGCAGGAATGTTTTGATTCGTTTCAAATTCGAGGCGAATGTTCACACTACCTGTCTTTAAAGATTCGTTTTGTCTACTACAATCTATCAGAATTAATGGTGCTATATCATGGAATTTTGATAATGTTAGACACGGTTCACCAGAATCTTTATAGTAATATGACTCTTGAAATCGTGCATACATTTCATATACAGTGTGACCCATTTAAGATGGAAGCACCCTTATAAAACTTACATTTTTTAACCGATTGAAATGATTTTTTTTTTGTTAGGTAGATATTCAAAAAGTCTATAAGGACACCAAATATCATGATTAAACGGCATATTTTTCAAATTTCATTCCTCCATAACTTTCTTATTGATTGACGCATTCCAACGTCATTCACATGTTACCCATTTGAAAATGTCACAAATCCAGTGGTGTAGTCAGATTTTTTCTAAAAAAATCGCTATTGATTTTTTTAGATTTTTGACCTTGAAAAATCAGATTAGTTGGCCCTGGAAATGGAGATTTATTCATGATATTTGGTGTCCTAATAGACTTTTTGAATATCTACCTAACAAAAAAAAAAATCATTCCAATCGGTTGAAAAATGTAAGTTTTATAAGGGTGCTTCCATCTTAAATGGGTCACACTGTATAACAGAAAACTGATATTTATTGAAATTGAGATTCAAATTGTCATAGGGGTACACTTCAGAGTTCAGGTAAAGTTTCATATTGGTGAGATTACAGTGATCGAATTGACTCATATTTTTTTGAATGTAATTTTTTCTGTTCGTTTGGAAACCGACAATAACAAATCTTGGCTTTTCCATTTGGCTGGATGCTTTGACGTTCTAGGAGTGGCGCATAGTTGACTGTAAAAGAGGATATTCATGATGTTTCCATGACCTGAAGGCTATCTCCAAATCTCTTCCCTTTTCAATATACTTGAATAACCTTAATTTTTCCACATCTGAAACCTGGATATGGTGGATTTTCCATAGAACTTTGGTTAATTCAATTTTCGATTTTTCTCCTGCCTTGAAGAATATCGTAGGATTGATATCATTGCTACTCCTGATGAGAACAAGTTCTTGCCGAATATTCACCAGTATTTTCTTGAAATCCTCACAAAATCCCAATAGATGTTTGAGTGGTAGAAAAACGCTAAAGTTCCCCTGAAGATCAACAATTTTCGGATGACCAAGATGATTCCAACCAGCATTTTTATATCAATTGCATTCATTATTTGTATAAGAAATGTAGCCCTTCATAGCTGATGTGATTCCAGGAATACGAACTCGATCCACAACGGACCCACCAATTTCATATCGGATTTCATCAAATAGAAAAGCAATACCATTGTTGAGTTCAGTGTAGCACTCACTTTATATTCACTGTCAGTAATTCTACCTTCTAGATAAATGTAACTTTGTGATGGTTATGTGTAAATATCCTGCGTTTGAATCGGAACACGTATCTCGAATGACTTATTTAGGCTTGTATTGGCATATGGCGGATGAGAGTGCATTTCGCAATTCGTTATCGCATTGTCCATCATCACATGTTCACCAATATTCAGAATATTGAAACTCATGTTTGTTGTGTTTCACTTTTTCTTCTGCAGGAACATCTCAGGAGAATGAAGATTCTTCTAAGACCAGCGTTGATGTCCAATTTTAGGTTATACCAAAATTCGTAAACAGGCTTCGTTTTGTTTTTCATAATAATAATTTGAAACCAAGTGAAATGAGGAACTGCTGATTTTCAGGTGTTAACTGTTTTATGTCACCTTTCGGACTGATACTTTTGATTGATGAAGAACGCGTTTCCTGACTCATTGTTGTTGTTGATGATGACATTGGAATATTATAGCAAAACACCATATTCACTAGAGCTCTTTCAAATGCAACCTGACTGTTATGACTTCCTTTTGGAAATTAATTAAGGTTCCAGTTTGATCGACTATTCTGAGAATTATTTCATCAATGTAATTGGAACTGATTGGTAGATAAATGACATTTGACACTTTCTCAACTATTCGAAATCCACTAGGCACTGATGGATAAAACATGTGCAATGTGTGAACGGAAGAATTATTATAATACGAATTCGTTGTTATACGACGCTATACATAGTGGAGTATACTACGGCCTTGCCAAAGATGCTATCTCGGAAACTAAGCGAGATAGAGGTATAGTTACTTCGGAGAAAATGATCCCCATCGAATTTTGAGCAACTTTGGTTTTTTTGTGTGGTCTGTCTGTCTGTCTGTCTGTACTCTGTGTTAATCATAAATCGATATATCTCCGGAACCCTTTGACATATCGACTCGAAATTTCGCCATCTTATTGTACTCAAAACAATATTATGTCATTAAAATATAAAGGAAATCGGAAAACTCTATGGTGGTTTTTCCGGGTTTTTTCGATTTTTCACCGGAAGTTTCTTGTAACCAAATCGCAAAAGTGTTCCGATCGATTTCATTTTTCGTGAAAAAAACTCTATCAGGAAGAGACGAAGCCTATTGAAATTGAGCAGGGTCGGGAAATTCCAAGTGGGGTTTTTAAGGAGATTTTCCGAAAAACACGGTTCGCTTTAAAACGACATATCTTCTGAACCAATAGACTAAATCCAAATTTGAAAAATGCACCGTATGCCTCTTTGATGACGCAACAAATTATTATTTCACCATTTTTTCGTGCATCCATCGGAAAATGGAAAAACAAATGAAAATCAAAACATCAAAATTTAAAATCCTTTCAATTCAATATATATCGAAAACAAATGGAAAAATCGAAAATTATCAGAAGTGCAAAGTTATCCACTGGAACATTTCCTACAAATTATTTTCCATAATTTTTTCTATAAACCCAATAGTGCAGGAAATAAAGTGAAAAATATGAAAAAAAAAATTTAACGACCCATAGGGTACCATGAAGATATATTGAAAAACAAAAGATTATCGATAGGATGAAGATCATCGACTTCCACTGAACCATGGAATATTTCTTCCTATTGTTGATTGGAAGATGGAACAAAAGTGTTGAAAATTTTATTCTCAGATAATTCCAAATATCTCGAAAACAACTAGAAATATCTGAAAATGTTATGGAACCAAAATTATTCCTTTTGATAAAATCTAAAAAAAATTCCCTTTAACATATTTCTCTGAATTCAATAGTTCGGGAGATACGATGAAAAAACTAAAAAATTTACAAGTTCCTAGATAATCACTTGCCAATAGAAAACGAAACAAAAAACAAAAGGAAGTATAAAAAGCACACTCGACTGTCTTGATTTTTTTCCTATAAACTACGTACCCAGCTCACTCTACTGTCTTTATTTTTGCCAATAAACTAGGTACGGGCTAAGTACGTAGTTTGTACGAAAAATCTCCAGTTCTCTGAACTTTCATAGCGTCGTATACACACCATTGGTGCCCAATGATAGTTTCAATATAAAAATATGCTCATGATATGGTGCCATGGCCTCAACTTCAATCTTACATGAGCAATGATGAAATATCATCTGCTTTTATAACGTCTATAAATTATCTGACCTTTATACTAATCTGATACCTTTCAAAAACTACGTACCTCACTTGTTTTACTGTGTTCGATACATCAATGAGGTACTTTGTATATCATCAATATTATTTCCGTATCTGATATCACAATGACTCCATCGTGTAATTATTTCAAAAAAATCTCATCGCTCATGGAATGTCAAATGTGAAGCAATGACATCGCTGTCTAATAGATGAGCATTACTTGACAGGAAATCCAATGGCTACAAGACGAAGAAATCGAAAATGTCGCTGTTATCTATTATAGCCGTAGAAAAATTATAGCAGCATTCGCCAATACGGCTCATGCTGCAAACTTTATTCTCGTAGGAAATCACTATCTTTCCGTGCTCGTTAAACAATATACTAATTTCATTTATTACATAATCTGATCAATCACATCACAACGTGTGTAATCGGAAAACACAAGCGGTCTTTCAATTCTGATTGGTCTATCAGCGTTGGTGTTTTCGAAGATGTAACCATCTGTCGTCAGAATACGAATCGCTCATTTATAAGGAATTCTCTCTCTCTAGCAAATAACAACTCCGTTCTGAATATGTTCTCATGATTCTGTCTTTCATTGTTAACTCAATTGTGATGAAATACCACTCGTCGTGGTGTTGCCCAGCAGCACACTTTCGTGAAATCTTCATGCCATAATTTCGCCCGTACCCATCTTTTCGGATTATCAACAGATGTCACGTCACGTCAAATGATGGAAAACACGACCTATACTATTTCATTATTACTTCATTGATATTTGTAAATAGAAACAAGTCACGATGTCGATCAAAAACGAACATTTCAAATCACCAAAAAAGCAGTTCTGTGGTTTCTTATAAACTACTTATATCAGTCGATTCCTATCGTGAATTCACATGAATCCAGTTGAAATGAAAGAGTTATCAGCTAGGTTCAAATTGAAATTTCATTCGAACGTTTTTGTTTCATATTTTTTAATGAACCGATCAAAGTGTGTCGTGCAAATTGAAGAGCAGTTCTAATGGAATTATGTCTGATCTTCCTGAATCTGATGAAATGTTTCTAGAAAACTGATCATAAAATGAGCTTTTTCTATATAACAAGAGAACATGAATTTTTCGGATCTGATTTTTTTATAATATGCCATCTTGAATAAAGAAACGTCGATGCCTAATTGGGATGAATCATATCCAAAATGTCGGCCATTGAAATTATGATATGGCAATTTCACATAATATCGGGTCGATTCTGTTCGGATCTTGTTAAATTACATTCAACACACTTTGAATTCACCTTGGAAATATTAATTGGAAAATATGTTTTTTATTAGCTTTCAATTTCCTCTTACTGAAACCTAACAGAGTTGCTATCGAGTCAGGTTTATCAAAGTGTATGAGTTTGTTGCATGTTGTCTCATACCTTAGAGTATTACGATTAGCATTCAATTTGAGCTGAATCTCGGCAGTTTTCTCCTCCTCTTTCACAATAGTATTCGAAATTTGAGCTTTTTTCCTCTCCTTCTCTTCATCTTTTTGATGCAATTCATCCAATTGCGTCATAATATTCCGTTCAATGTCTTCGATTTCATAGGAACCTTCAGGAATAATCAATGTGTGTTTGCCGACATAAAATCTGTTATTTTTCTCATCTATATTGGGAATACTGTTGAAGGTCACGAAGACAATCAGACCTAAGACATGGGTTTTATTATCATCTGAAATGATAGGTGGATGGATTTAAGCTGATAATACAGAATCTCTCGCGGATAAGGTGAAAGTATATGAACACGTCATGATTGTGATAAGGTCATTGAAAGAATGAGATGAAGCTTATATTTTATTGAGAGAGAAATTTCAAACATGACTGACCGCAATTCACAGGATTGAAAGTTTGATATACAGTGTGATTATATGAAATATGACAAGGTCCATTGGAATTGAAGTAATCTGAAGTTTTCAGTGGTGGTCGCAAATTACCATAGCTATCAAAATAGACGATTTGTGGTCCTATTTTTTTGTAGGCAGTCCAATGCGTCCCCGGTCCATCTTTGTTATCCAAGTTTATCACGCCACGTTCTTTTTTTCTGATTCTCTTGGAGAGATCGAAATGGGGAATGTTGAGTTCTTTAACGTACTTCAGAATATCCAAATTGGATAGTGGGAAATTGAGTGGTATCCTCTTACGAGATTCCCGACGATTATTCATCTTCATCTTGTTGATATTGGGATAATACTATGATGGTTATCCCAAACCAGTTTTATATGGTCTCAAATACATTCCTTACCCCATTGCAATAGCTTCCATTGTTTTATTATGCCGTTGGGATTCTTTCAATTGATTTTTTGCTGAGCTGGCATCAGTGACAGCCTTAGCTACACCTGCAGCGCCACCTGTGATTGCTCCAAGAGCACTCAATCCCACAAAAATCGGAATCAGGGGTAACAAGCTACCTCTCTTTGGAATTTCAACAATACGTGTTGGTTTGATGTTGAGTTATTTCGTTGACCTTAAGGCTACCTTGACTGCATCGCCCACAGTCTTGGGTTTTTGGGAGATGATGTGCTTTTCAATTTGTCCGATTGCTTTAGCGAAACATACCTCCTTTTCTATTTGTTGCTTCTTGATAATCCTTTTCTCATTATTTCTACGTTTGATATTTCGTTTGAAACTCTTTCGAGCCATCTGAACTGTAAGAAACTCTCTCGTATACTGACTGTTTCTTATTGATAATGATTATACAATTAGGTGAATTTGAGTTTTTTATTTCCGTGATCGTTGCTTTCTTCTTCTTCTTCTTCTTCTTCTTCTATCTCTGTATCCAAACTTCTCTTTCTAGAATTTGTTGTCGCTGTTGTTGTTGTTGCAATATTCAATGGTTCACTCATATCACTTGATTGAGTGCCTCCCTCATCATCTATTGTTCTCAATCTTCTTTCCGCGGTTACCCCTTGTCTACGGTTGATCATATGTCCGAACACATTTTTAGGCTTCTCAACAGGAATGGTGTCTGAGATATCTTTGTTATCCAATTTCCTCTTGTTTGCACATCTTTCATTCATGGGATAATCGTCAGCAATATCGATATCCATCAAGTCCTCCTTCTCACAACGCTCTTCATTATCATCATTCTGTGATTTCTTCTTTCTATTTATCTTTCTCTGTTTTCCTATCCGTTTAGTTTGTAAAACAATTCTATTTGTTGGAATTCCTTCCTTTAGGATTCGCATACTGCTTTCAATATTTCCAAGAGATTTTTCTAAAATAACCTTCGTTCTTCTTAAAACTACCAGACATTTGTTGACAGCTTGTTGTTTTCGTTTTCGATTTTGTTCTTGATTTCCTATTTCCATCCTCAATTTCACTTTAGCTTTCATAGCACCAGCAACGCCTTAAGCTGCTAATCTCTATCCATTGGAATTATTCTTTAATCTGAATTGAGCCATTGCCTTGTCTGCCAGAATTCTATCTGCCTGATGACGATGTTTCAAATCTTTTTCTTTGGAATATGCTATGTCATGTTCCTTGCAAGCTTCATCTAATCCGTTTAAACCCTTATCTCCTCGAGCGAGTCTTTTTTCCAATTTTGTTCCAGGACCACAGAATCTATATCCACCAGGTATATGTAACTCGGAAGGAGTTTATTTATGGCAGTATTCGAAAGCCCATCACCAGGATAGTAGCGTGGCATTTGTGTGTGTGTGTGTTTATTCAGTGAAATACAGAAAGCAACTTATCATTAAATTTTTTTTTTCATGAAATGAAAGTTGTTCCACAAAAAACGACTCTAAATATTGGAAATGATATATTCAAGGGGGAAGAGGAATTCAAAAAACATGGAATATTGTTTCCACATACAATGAGGTGAATTATTGTGGGTCCTTCGAACTGCGGTAAAACCAATGTTATGATCAATCTTCTCGAACATAAGAATGGATTGAAATTTGAGAATATTTATGTGTACTATAAATCTTTATATCAACCGAAATATAAATATCTAGAGGAATTGATCAAACCAATAAAGGGTATGGGATATAATGCATTCAGTGCCAGTGATAGTATTATGCATCCGTCAGAGGCTAAACCAAATTCGATTTTCATATTCGATGATGTTGCATGTGACAAC